>CM038145.1:147257864-147559685 GCA_021437245.1 Aegilops speltoides
TATATAATTCTTTACCTCCGGACCATTCCGAAACTCCTCGTGACGTCCGGGATCTCATCCGGACTCAAACAACATTCGGTATGCTGCATACTCATATTCATACAACCCTAGCGTCACCGAACCTTAAGTGTGTAGACCCTACGTGTTCGGGAGACACGTAGACATGACCGAGACGACTCTCGGGCAATAACCAACAGCGGGATCTGGATACCCATGTTGGCTCCCACATGCTCCTCGATGATTTCATAGGATGAACCACGATGTCAAGGATTAAACAACCCCGTATACAATTCCCTTTTTCAATCGGTACGTTACTTGCCCGAGACTCGATCGTCGGTATCCCAATACCTTGTTCAGTCTCGTTACCGGCAAGTCACTTTACTCATACTGTAATGCATGATCCCATGACCAACCAATTGGTCACTTTGAGCTCAATATGATGATGCATTACCGAGTGGGCCCAGAGATACCTCTCCGTCATACGGAGTGACAAATCCCAGTCTTGATCCGTGTCAACCCAACAGACACTTTCGGAGATACATGTAGTGCACCTTTATAGTCACCCAGTTACGTTGTGACGTTTGATACACCCAAAGCACTCCTACGGTATCCGGGAGTTACACGATCTCATGGTCTAAGGAAGAGATACTTGACATTGGAAAAGCTCTAGCAAACGAACTACACGATCTTGTGCTATGCTTAGGATTGGGTATTGTCCATCACATCATTCTCCCAATGATGTGATCCCGTTATCAACGACATCCAATGCCCATAGCCAGGAAACTATGACTATCTGTTGATCAACGAGCTAGTCAACTAGAGGCTCACTAGGGACATATTGTGGTCTATGTATTCACACGTGTATTACGATTTCCGGATAATACAGTTATAGCATGAATAAAAGACAATTATCATGAACAATGAAATATAATAATACTTTTATTATTGCCTCTAGGGCATATTTCCAACACTCATATCATGGTTTCTCTTTTTATCAAAAGCTTCATTCACAACAAACTCAACAAGAACTCGTGAGATAGGTTAGTATAAACCAATGCAAAACCTTGTCATTTTCTACTGTAAAGATCACTAAAATTATTATTCAACATTGAATATTAAATGCCTCTGCATATTTAATACTCCTATCATCAAATAGAATCATTAAACAAGCAAACATATGCAAACAACGCAAACATAACAGCAATCTGTCAAAACAGTACAGTCTGTAAAGAATGCAAGAGTATCCATACTTCCCTGACTCCAAAAATTATGAACTAAAATTCCCACTGTAATAAATTTATCAGATCTCAATATGCAAAAAGATTCAACGTTAGACCATGCTCTGACTTTTCTAGGGAATTTTTGCAACAGCGGTAAACTTTCTGTTTTCAAACAGCAACATGCAAACTAGCAAAATAAGCATGGCAAAGGCTATCCTTGACTTTTTTATTGGAACTAAAGAGGAAAAACACAATTATAACTAAAAGCAAGCAAAAACTAACAAAAGAAATTGACGCTCCAAGCAAAACACATATCATGTGGCGAATAAAAATATAGCTCCAAGCAAAGTTACCGATGAACGAAGACGAAAGAGGGGATGCCTTCCGGGGCATCCCCAAGCTTAGTTGCTTGGTTGTCCTTGAATATTACCTTGGGGTGCCTTGGGCATCCCCAAGCTTAGGCTCTTTCCACTCCTTATTCCATTGTCCATCGAGTCGTTACCCAAAACTTGAAAACTTCAACCACACAAAACTCAAAACAAAACTCGTAAGCTCCGTTAGTATAAGAAAATAAAACCACCACTTAGGTACTGTAATGAACTCATTCTAAATTCATATTGGTGTAATATCTATTGTACTCCAACTTATCTATGGTTCATACCCTCCGATACTACTCATAGATTCATCAAAATAAGCAAACAACACATAGAAAACATAATCTGTCAAAAACAGAATAGTCTGTAGTAATCTGTATAAAACGTATACTTATGGATCCCCAAAAATTATGAAATAAATTGCTGGACCTGAGCAATTTGTCTATTAATCATCTGCAAAAATAATCAACCTAAAAGCACTCTCTAGTAAAATATGGCAGCTAATCTCGTGAGCACTGAAGTTTCTGTTTTTCACAGCAAGATCACATAAACTTCACCCAAGTCTTCCCAAAGGTTCTACTTGGCACTTTATTGAAAAAAAAGCTATAAAACATGATTACTACAGTAGCATAATCATGTGGACACACAAAAACAGTAAGGATAAATATTGGGTTGTCTCCCAACAAGCGCTTTTCTTTAATGCCTTTTTGCTAGGCATGATGATGATAATGATGCTCACATAAAAGATAAGAATTGAAACATAACGGGAGCATCATGAAGCATATGACTAGCACATTTAAGTCTAACCCACTTCCTATGCATAGGGATTTTGTGAGCAAACAACTTATGGAAACAATAATCAACTAGCATAGGATGGCACAACAAGCATAACTTCAAGATTTTAAGCACATAGAGAGGAAACTTGACATTATTGCAATTCCTACAAGCATATGTTCCTCTCTCATAATAATTTTCAGTAGCATCATGAATGAATTCAACAATATAACCAGCACCTAAAGCATTCTTTTCATGACCTACAAGCATAGAAAATTTTCTAGTGTCCACATAAGCAAAATTCTTCTCATTCGGAATAGTGGGAGCAAACTCAACAAAATAACTATCATGTGATTGAAAATTAAGATCAGGATGACACGTTTCATGGTTATCATTATTGTTTAAAGCATACGTGTCATCACAATAATCATCATAGATAGGAGGCATGCTTTCATCATAGTAAATTTGCTCATCAAATCTTGGGGGACAAAAAATATCATCTTCATCAAACATAGCTTCCCTAAGCTTGTGGCTTTGCATATCATTAGCATCATGGATATTCAACGAATTCATACTAACAACATTGCAATCATGATCATCATTCACATATTTAGTTCCAAACATTCTATAGATTTCTTCTTCTAGCACTTGAGCACAATTATCCTTTCCATCATACTCACGAAAGATATTAAAAAGGTGAAGCGTATGAGACAAACTCAACTCCATTTTTTTAGTTTTCTTTTATAAACTAGACTAGTGCTAAAACAAGAAACAAAAAGAGTCGATTGCAAGATCTAAAGATATACCTTCAAGCACTCACCTCGCCAGAAAAGAGCTTAGTGACTGAGTGTGAGTACCCTTTACCTAGCCTCCCCGGCAACGGCGCCAGAAAAGAGCTTGATGTCTACTACACAACCTTCTTCTTGTAGACGTTGTTGGGCCTGCAAGTGTACAGGTTTGTAGGACAGTAGCAAATTTCCCTCAAGTGGATGACCTAAGGTTTATCAATCCATAGGAGGCGTAGGATGAAGATGGTCTCTCTCAAGCAACCCTGCAACCAAATAACAAAAAGTCTCTTGTGTCCCCAACACACCCAATACAATGGTAAATTGTATAGGTGCACTAGTTCGGCGAAGAGATGGCGATACAAGTGCAAAATAGATAGTAGATATAGGTTTTTGTAATCTGAAATAATAAAAACAGCAAGGTAGCGAGCGGTAAAAGTGACCGTAAACGGTATTGCAATGATAGGAAACAAGGCCTAGGGTTCATACTTTCACTAGTGTAAGTTCTCTCAACAATAATAACATAGATAGAACATATGACAAGCCCTCAACATGCGACAAAGAGTCACTCCAAAGATACTAATAGCAGAGAACAAATGTAGAGATTATGGTCGGGTACGAAACCACCACAAAGCTATTCTTTCGGATCGATCTATAAAAGAGTTCGTACTAGAATAACACCTTAAGATACAAATCAACCAAAACCCTAATGTCACTGAGATACTCCATTGTCACCTCAAGTATCCGTGGGCATGATTATACGATATGCATCACACAATCTCAGATTCATCCAACCAACATAAAAGTACTTCAAAGAGTGCCCCAAAGCTACTAGCGGAGAGTCAAGAACGTGTGCCAACCCCTATGCATAAGTTCCCAAGTGTCACGAAACCCGCAAGTTGATCACCAAAACATACATCAAGTGGATCAATAGAATAACCCATTGTCACCATGGTTATCCCACGCAAGACATACATCAAGTGTTCATAAAAGACTCAATCCAATAAGATAACTTCAAAAGGGGAAACTCAATTCATCACAAGGGAGTAGAGGGGGAGAAACATCGTAAGATCCAACTACAATAGCAAAGCTTGGGATACATCAAGATCGTGCCATAGATGGAACACGAGAGAGAACACGAGAGAGAGAGAGAGAGAGAGAGAGAGAGAGAGAGATCAAACACATAGCTACTGGTACATACCCTCAGCCCCGAGGGTGAACTACTCCCTCCTTGTCATGAATAGCGCCGGGATGATGAAGATGGCCTCCGGTGATGGGATACCCCTCCGGCAGGGTGCCGAAACGGGGTCCCGATTGGTTTTTGGTGGCTACAGAGGCTTGCGGCGGCGGAACTCCCCATCTATCTTCTGTTCTGGAAGTTTTAGGGTACGTAGGTATATATGGGTGAAAGGAGGAACGTCAGTGGAGCTACGGGGGCCCTACGAGACAGGGGGCGCACCCAGGGGGGAGGGCGCGCCCCCCACCCTCGTGAGCACCTCCCGTATCTTCTTACATGGGGTCCAAGTCCATCAGGTGGGTTTCCTTCTAAAAATAACTTCTCCAGTTGATTTCGTTCCGTTTTGACTCCGTCTGATATTCCTTTTCCTCGAAACACTGAAATAGGCATAAAACAGCAAATCTGGGCTGGGCCTCCGGTTAATAGGTTAGTCCCAAAAGTAATATAAAAGTGGATAATAAAGCCCAATATTGCCTAAAACAGTAGATAAAGTAGCATGGAGCAATCAAAAATTATAGATACGTTGGAGACGTATTAGTGCACACAAGTATTGGGATCACGCAATGAATGGGATGGATCAAAACCTCCTAAAATGTACAAGGAAACTATGGGGGTCTCCTCATGAGTAATATCGGAAACATCACATGGAGAAAATGGACAACATCCAAAACAATGCATATCCGAAACTAGGTGGTCATGGCATGGCATATGAGAAAAATGATGCAAAGGGAGCATATCAATATCATCACAAGAAAAGCAAATGCCAATAACCATGGGCTTGTCATCTATGCCATATGTGCAAATTGGGTTTATTTTAATGGCATATGCATAGTCAGTATGAAGAGATTGCAAATAAGACATATGGTTAATCTCATGCATAGCATATGACAAGTCAAGCAGATTATCAAACATGATGTGACCTAAAGAATTGTCACAAGAAATCCTATGTAACATGGCATCACAACTAATAGACTCCACATGAATCATCATTCTCATCATAAATGAGCAAATCATCGCATGGGAAAATCATACTAGCATGAAGCATGGTACTAGGTGGATCAATATCATGCAAGCAATCAATGTCAAGAATGTCCACTAGTGGGACTTGAGCATCACTGTCACCTATGTTACCGTTTTCATTCCACTCAAGTGGTGTAGGTGAGGTGGTAAAGAACAAATGGTGGTCATCTTCATCTTGATGGAACCATGTGGGGGTGCATCATATTCCACCATGGCCATCGTCTTGTCCAAAGGAAGGACGTAGTCGTCGAGTATCGGCGCGTCATCATAAATGGGACCTAGCACCAAATGAGAAGATACAATAGAGGTAGAGGTCAAGTTGTTAGAAATGCAAATGGCCTCACGAGACCGATCAACTATCACACTCTCTCTATGCGGTGGTTCACTCACTCCCTCAAGGTAGGTGCACTCAATCTCACGTATGATGGAGTCACTCATCTCACTCAAGTGGTGGGTGTTGTGGCTCTCCTCACATGAGAATCGGGGCAACACATCATATATGGGGCTAGTGGTGAAGTCACTCTCATTCTCAGTATGGTGGCACAAGTCAGTCAAGTCATCATACGTTGTCGTGGTCGAAGGGAGAAAATCATACTCAACCATCTTGTCGTCGTCGCCGTGGATGAAGGCCGAAGATGGCACATCATCGCTCTCTCCATGACCGAAGGGAAAATCCCATGCTCGATCATCTCGTCATCGTCGCCGTGGATGAAGGCTGAAGATGGCACATCATCACTCTTGCCTCCAAAGATGGAAACATCATCCTTGCTCGCCACCGTGTCGCTCGCCTCCAAAGCTTGGTCCTTGAAGGTCTCCGTAGTCATACTCATCGCCACACCGTCTTGAAAAAGAGTCAAAGTAGACTCGGCATCATCAATGCCAGAAAGAGGGATGGCGGTGAAGTCGAACTTGGGAGCATCGTCTTGGAGCTCGTCGGGCTTGGACAACTTGGTGGTACTATCCTCATGCTCGTTCTCATGGAGCTTGGTCGTCGCGAAGTGTGCTTGGGGTGGAGAAGCCTTGGCGTCATGAGTTCTTATTCCGCCTTGAGAGCACCAACGTAGTTGTCGTCAAGGGACTTGTAGTTCTCGAGGAAGATATTCTTGGAGATGTCGTTGTTCAATCCCATCATGAAGTGGAACTTCATCAAAATGGGGTCGTCCACGCCGGCTCGTCGCAAGGCATTCTTCATCTCCTTGAAGTACGCATCGATGGACTTGGATCCTTGGATGGTGTTCTCCAATTGGCGTCGAAGTTGTTCCTTGTAGGTTGGAGGCACGAACTCTCGCTGCATAGCTCTTCGTCTTGCGCCAACTCATGTCATAGTTGTCCGAAGTTGTGTGAAGCCACCATGCCGATGCGTAGTCGTGGAAGCTTCTTGTGGCATACTTCACTTGATCTTCGGAAGGGACTTGATGTAGCTTGAGGTAGTCGTCCATCAAGCGCTCCCACTCGAGATACTCCTCAGGTTCTTGAGTCCCATAGAAAGGAATCACGTGGTCAATGTCGAGGTCGTAGTAGCTCGTGGAAGTCGCGGACGTGAGCTTGGGGAGCTTCTCTTGAGCGTAGTCTTAAGGTGCTTGTTGGTGAAGATGCCGTATGTCCGTAGGCCGTATATCCGTAGGCAAAGATGCCTTGAAGTCGCTTGGCGAAGATGCCAAGGGAGATGGTGAAGTCGTTGAGCATTTGTTGGTGTTGAGCTCTTGACCTTCATGTCTTGTCGGTGGTTGTAGGATCGGAAGTATGTCTAGAGGGGGGGTGATTAGACTACTTGACAACTTAAAAGTTTAGCCTTTTGATTAGGGCAAGTTTTTAGCAAGTTCACAATGATGACCAAGTCAAGTATCACCCTACACATGCAATTCTAGAGTTATGGCAGCGGAAAGTAAATTGCACATGTAGTAAATAAGAGGTGGAGAAGAGCAAACGCAATTTGGAGACACGGAGATTTTTCTCGTGGTTCCGATAGGTGGTGCTATCGTCAATCCACGTTGATGGAGACTTCAACCCACGGAGGGTAACGGCTGCGAGAGTCCACGGAGGGCTCCACCCACGAAGGGTCCACGAAGAAGCAACCTTGTCTATGCCATCATGGCCTCGTCCACGGAGGACTAGCCTTACTCGGGGTAGATCTTCACGAAGTAGGCGATCTCCTTGCCCTTACAAACTTCTTGGTTCAACTCCACATCTTGACGGAGGCTCCCAAGCGACACCTAACCAATCTAGGAGGCACCACCCTCCAAAAGGTAATAGATGGTGTTGGTGATGATGAACTCCTTGCTCTTGTGCTTCAAATGATAATCTCCCCAACACTCAACTCTCCTCACCGATTTGGCTGTGGTGGAGGAAGGGATTGAGTGGAAAGCAACTTGGGAAGGCTAGAAATCAAGTTTCATATGGTGGGAGTGGAGCAACTTGATCTCAACACAAGGGTAGGTAGTTTTCTTCTCGAAATGTAAGGTAGGAGTGGTAGTTCTTTCGATGGCTCTCTCCACGAATGAAGAGGAGGTGGAGGGTATTTATAGCCTCCACACAAAATCCAACCGTTACACACATTTGACCAATCTCGGTCAGACCAAAGTTTACAACTCGGTGAGACCGAAAGTTCAAATCTTGTGAACGTTGGGATTTTCGGTGGGACCGAAAATACAATCTCGGTTGGTCCGATTCTTCCAAAGTCTAGGGTTTGCCAATCTCGGTGGGACCGACTTTCTCATCTCGGTGACACCGATTTGAGTCTGAAGGTTCTGAAGCTTGGCAACACCAATTTCGAATGACCGAGTTTGGAATCGGAAAATCCGAGATTCTTAGGGTTTGGGTATATGGCTGAGGTGGTTCATCTTGGTGTGGTGAGTTTATGGAATCGGTGGGACCGAGATTACTTATGGGTTTATGTTGGAATGAAAGATTGCGATAGTTTGAGAGATAAATCACTAAGCACTTTGAGCAACGGATCATCATCATAACCTCATCCCTTTTAATAGTATTGGCTTTCCTATGGACTCAATGTGATCTTGGATCACTAAACCAAAAATGGAGTCTTGAGCTTTTGCCAATGTTTTCCTTAGCATTTTGAGGGTCCACATCATCAGTCATTGCCATACCCATATCAATGAACTTTACGAAATATTCTCAAGAATTAATTAGTTCAATGATATATATGTTGTTATTAATTACCAAAACCACCCGGGGATTAGTTGCACTTTCAATCTCCCCCTTTTTGGTAATTGATGACAACATATAGATCAAAGCTTCGACAAAAGATATAATCAATGAATAACATCGTCGCTTTGAGAAGTATGTGATAAGCAAGAGCTCCCCCTAAATTTGTGCATTATTTAAGATTTGCGTTTGAATGCAAATGCACAATCAATTAGGATCATGGGTCACTCTTCCATGTCACATACATCTTGGTGGAGCGCACAAAATGATAAGAATGAATAACATGCACTCAATCACCAAGACATGAGTAAATGATCATACAAGATATAGATAGAACATGATAAGCATTAAGCACACATTAAGCATAGTATGATCAAGCACTCATCAAGATAGAGCAAACGTAGTATCAAACACACGAAATGTCTCGAAGAACTCAAACGTATCTCAAGGAAAACCGCAAACGAAAGAGCAAAGACGAGCACTCTCTCTCTCGAAGTCCTATGATCTATACAATTTCTCCCCCTTTGGCAACAAGTTACCAAAAAGTTCGAAAGGTATAGAGCTAATCGTCAGTAGGGACTCTGCTGGCGGCTCCTGTCTGCGTCGATGGAGTGGAGATAGCTGCATCTGCAAAAGCTTCTGCTGAAGTTTGTGGAGCTGGAGGAGTGACACTTGGAGCTGGTCTTTGGGCCCGATGGAGCTGTAGGAGGTGCTTGATGTAGTAGCCACAGGGTGCATCCTTTGGAATAGCAGTGATCTGGGCTTTGTGGGCCTTGCAGCAGGCTGCTCATAGTCATCTGGACTAGATCACCTTCCATCTCCTTCATGAGCTCAGCCTTCTCCTCTTGGCTTCCTCGATGTCCGCCTCAAGCTTGTTGACGGTGACACATGCTTGATCGACTTGACATCGAGCATGGAACTTATCTTCAACTATCCTCTCAAGGCTCTCCGAGATCGCACTATCTGGCCAGGCGTGGTTCAATTCTCTGAGTGGCTTCAAGAAGTTGTTCTCCAACGCTCTTGGGCTTTCTTCTTTGCTTCCTTCTCGGCTTTGGCTTGTTTGGCGACTTCAGGTCTTAGCATGTCCTTCCACGGATGTGGGAGCATCCTCGATCATCACAACCGTTGTCTTCATGTTCAGGCTGCAATGGCAAGTGGGGTCTATCCAACAAGTAGGTGTCCGTGCCAAACTTGGCATTAATGAGCATCTGAATATGTGGAGCAAACCCACACGACCTCTTACAGTCTGCTGCTGTCCTCTTGATAGTCTCAACTATCGTGTCCATCACCTTAAAAGGTGTCTTCGATCCGAATGTGCAGCATGTTGATAGAGTAGCCTCTTATCATGCGGTGGTCTCGACTTGGGCATCAAAGTATGCCTCGAGAATGGTGTTGGTGGTTGGGAGACCTGCACGAAGATGGTAGACTGATCCAAGCTTCCATATCTCAACATCCTTGTCGGTACCTCATTGTACATGTTCCTCATCGACTCATGATTTTTCTTGAATGCCATAGACATCAACATCATCGTCCCTTGATCTTGGTGCATTCAAGCAACGCTCTCCATTCTTCAACAGTTGAATGGAATCTACGTCCTTCATCATCCATACAATTCGCCATCTGGATAGAAGTGTGCGGTGGCATAGAACCGCATGATCATCTCATCATTCCAAGCGATCGACCGACCAACAAACTCAAGCAACTCCACAAGCGGTGAAGCTCTCATGCACATGTGGGAAATAGTCTCTGTGCTCTTCACTCGTCGATGTATTTCCGATCAACATACACGTGTCGGCAACAATTGGCTTCTTATCCATAAGAATTGTCTCATAGAAATCTTGTTGCTCTCGGTGTGGAACCGTGAGTCAACAAATGTCCTTCTCCTAGTGGCATATGGATCAGTTTGCCTCCATAGCCTCGAGACCTTTGTCTTTCCTTTCCTTCATATTTTCAGCTCGAGGATGAGCATCATTATGAATCGGCAATTTACATGCGAGCTTGACAAAACATGTGCCTCTTCATCGATTCAGCGGTGGCACATTGTCCTTCTTCTTTTCTCAAGCGAGAATGTTCCTCACAGTATTCTTTGGCTTGGCGGCAGGTTTGGCTTGGGCTGCCTTTCTTTGGAGCTGATGGCTTAGCTTTTGTGGCTGCTCCTGCTTACGATGGCATCTCCCATCAACTTCGCTTACGAGGAGGCCGAGGTGCTTCCTCATCGTAATCATCATCATCGACTTCTTCATGAACTAGCCTCTTCCTCTTGGAAGTTTTCTTGATCTTCTTTGGAGGTTTCTTCTTCCATGCTCAGCTTCTTTGCAACTGTGGATTTCTTCACCTTGCTGGTGCCTTTCTTTGACTGTTGCCCTTGATAGCCCTTGGCAACCACTTGCCTCTTTGGCTTGGAAGTAATCTCGTCATCTGCAACAAAGTCAGAATCCTCCTCATCTGAATTCTTCTTCTTCCTGGCCCTAGTGGCAGCTGCAGGCAAACCACTTGGAGTGCTTCTCTCTCCATCATCTGAAAAACTGCTTGCTTCAGGACTTGTCACTGCCTCTGGAATCTCAACTGGTGGTTCAGACCTGTTCTGGCTGTCACTTGCATCAGACATGACTGACAACCTGTGAATAGAATAGGTATAGGCAGAATGGAAGAGTTATCACAAACTGCAGAGGATTTTGCAAAAAGAATGAGTTCAAACATTAGTTTTAGGTTTTCACAGAATACATTTCGGTCTGACCGAGTCTATAAATTCGGTGAATCCGAAGTGTCTAAACCTAACCGTACACACCACTTTCGGTTGGACCGAAATGGGTTTCGGTCTAGCCGAGAGCACTAGGGTTTCACTGAATCTTCACTTCGGTCTTACCGATTTGCACAACTCGGTTTAACCGAAAGTGCGGTCAATGGCGAGAGGCCAAATCGGTCGATCCGAGAATGTAGAATCGGTCACACCGAGATGTGTTCGTGGAAACCTAACCCTAAAATTTTCACTCGAATTTTGTTCTAAGACCTAATTTGCTTTGGATAGGAAGATTTCAATCTTGGCAAGAAGCTAGGCAAATCCTATCGTGCATAGAATCAGCGGTTGAAGCACGAGAGGATGAAACTCACCCAATCTGGTGGAGCTTCACTCTGGCTGCAGCGGTGCGGTGGGATTGACCGCTGACGGCGAAGGAGACCATGGCGAGGGCGCCAAAGCGACGGCGGAGACGATCCAAGACCACGGCGACGGCGTGAGGGTTTGAGGCGAGGCGTTTGAAGAAGTAATCAGCGCGCTGTCCTCGGGTATATATACCCTTCGGTGTCGGTGGGACCGAGATGGAAAACTTCGGTGGGACCGAGATGGTTAGCTGCGTGCGATTACTCACTTCGGTCATGCCGAATTTACAACTTCGGTTTCACCGAGGTGAAAACCTAGATCAATCCAAGTGACTTGATGCATCCGATTTGAGTATATTGGTTTGACCGAAAGTACTTAGAAGGTTTTGGAATTTAGGCTTTTGACGGATCGGTGGCTCAAGTGCTCCTCACTCGGTCTGTCCAAAAAGTCTTGTTCAAAGTTTGTGATATAAGCATGAATAGAGTTTGAGACAAGAAAGCATAGATAGCTAGGGAGGACCTTAGGCATTCTTGTCCATCCATTTGGTCAAAAAGAAAATCCATAAGACCAAAGCAACAAATGGATGTCCTCGAATGGATTAAATCATGCATCCAACATGCTCACACAATAAGATAGCAAATAAAATATGTGTCAAACATGCACAAACAAAACTCTAGCAACTAGCACACAATTTGGCGATGACTAGGTCATCTATATATGAGTATATTGACTTAGGAGTCAAATGAGAACATTTGATCATAGGTCATACTCATCGTTTAAGCACAAGTGGGGTTACCACTTTTCCATAAAGCATTAATGTGTTCACATCATTTGAAGATGCTTTAGCTCATTTCTTTAGAGCAAAGCTCCCCCTTGATGTGAGAACCCCTTTAAAGGGTCAACTAACCTTGGGTTGTCGTTGAAGACTTCATGTAGATGTTGAAGATGTGGATGCTCAATGTTAATGAAGATCACCAAGAGTTGGGAGCAATCCTTTGGATTCGGGCACTTTCAATACCTACATGGGTTAGTCCCACAAGGAACAAACAAGGATTTCCATGGACATAGATTGAAGTACACAATAGATGATGTCCATGAAAGCAATGATTACCTTGTCCCTTGACTTACCAACATGAGGGTTTGTGACTCCATGAACTAGTGCAAGATGTGGAAGTTGATTGCACAAGTTCTTTGCCAAAATGAATGTGAGTGAAGTATGTTGGCGGAGTCACCCTCAAGAACTCTCTAGTTCTTCTTCTTCGGGATCCACATCATCTTGATGGGAATCCTTGGGGTAGTAGTTGAGCTTGTCAAGTAGAACTTGAAGTTGCTTTGGGAACCCACTTGACCATGGCCTTGGGTGCTTCAATGAATGCATCAATCTCCTCTTGAAGCTTGTCCTTGCCTTTTAGCTTGTGGTCTTGTGGTGGAAGGTCATCTTGAGCTTGTTCCTCATTGGAAGAAGTAGGATCATACTTCTCTTCTTGAGAAACAAACTTTGGAGTGGGATATTGACCTTCTTCCCATTCAACACCCTCGGCGTTGAACTTTCGCTCAAAACCAATTCCTTGATTCTTCCTGTCTTCCTTGTTTGCGAACAATTTCCTCAAAGCTCTTGCTTCCGGCAAGACTCTTGTAGACACCTTTCTCTATAATCCCTTTCAATAAACTATTTTCTTGCTCAAGTAAAACTTGGCTTGAAACATTGTTAGTGGAATCAAGAGAACTACTAGAAGTAACAACATTAGATTTAGCATGATTATTGTTACTACTAGATGAAGAATTTTTCTTATGCTTGTCATGCTTAGTTTTAATAGGTGGCAAGAAATTAGACAAGAGAAGTCGTTTGGCAAGATATGAAGAACTCTTCTTTCGAAGATCGTCATTGATAGCTTTTAGAAACTCATGTTCTTGCTCTAGATTGAGATTCTCGAGCGTAGCTTCTCATGAGATCTTAGGAGCTCTCTATGATCTTCTTGAGTTGTTTCATGAGCTAACTTAAGAGTGTTTAGTTCTTTAGTTAGGCGCTCAATCTCCTTCATAGCATTGTCATTCGACTCTTCTCGACTATAAAGACTATTAGCATGTTCATCATTACTAAGCTCACTAGATTTATCATGTAAAAGCTCATCTTCTCCAAGCAAGTCATCCTCATCACTATCAAAGTCAATAAACTCAGGATGTGATACCTTGGGGCCTTTTGCCATGAAGCATCTTCCAATTCCCTCATTTGGTGAATCAAATATGTCATAGGAGTTGGAGTTGGAGGAAACGAGAGCAAGACCGGCAACACCTTCATCTTGACTATATTCGGAGTTGGAGTGATAGCTTCTTTCGAGTGATTGTCGAGTCGGGCCGGAAACCCATTCACCAACATGAGCTTGATGTTTTCTTCTTGTGTAGCTCCTTGATGACTTGTCTTTCCTTTCCGAATCCTTGCTTCTCCGAGAGGATTTTCGTTCATAACGATCATCTCTACTCCTTCTCTCTTTTCGAGGTGACTCTTCCCTTGAGCTTCTTCTTCTTGGAGATTCTTCTCTTCTCTTGTGGGGAGTCGAACACTCATTTGAGTAGTGTCCGGTCTTCCACAATTGTAGCAGATTCGATCACGACTAGAAGATCTCTTATCATCATATGATCTAGACTTTGAGATTCTTTCCTTGCTTCTACTCTTGTAGAATTTGTTGAAGTTCTTCACCATTAGGCTTATCTCTTCATTGGAAACTAGCTTGTCACTTGAGGATGTGGGAGCTTCAACTGTAGCTTTGTAAGCACCACTTGACTTGTTGTGAAGCTCTTCCTTATCTTTAAGTGTCATCTCATGAGCAACAATTCTTCCAATGACTTGTAGGCTTGAGATCTTTGTAGTTTGGCATCATTTGGATCAAAGTGCACACGGTGTCATACTTTCCATCCAAAGCTCTGAGGATCTTCTTGATGATGAATCGGTCGGTCATTTCTTCGCTTCCTAAGCCTGCCATCTCATTGGTGATGAGAGCAAGCCTAGAGTACATTTCAGCGACTCCTTCACCTTCCTTCATCTTGAACTTGTCAAGCTGACCTTGAAGAACATCTAGCTTTGATTCCTTCACGGACTCGGTACCTTCGTGCATTTCGACCAAAGTATCCCAAATCTCTTTTGCATTCTCAAGGCGGCTGATCTTGTTGAACTCCTCGGGACACAAAGCATTGAAGAGAATGTCACAAGCTTGAGCATTGTTCGTAACATCCGCAACTCATCGCCAGTAGCTTCGCGATCCGGAACTTTTCCTTCCTCGAAGAACTCACCTTGCAAGCCAACACAAATAATGCCCCATGCGGCGAGGTTATGTCCAAGAATATGCATTTTCATTTTGTGCTTCCAACTAGCAAAGTTCGAACCATCAAAGTAAGGACCTCTCTGAAAATTACCCTCACTAGGCGCCATACTCTCCTAGGTTGTGAAACCAAGCTTATGGAATCAATTGCAATGAAACCAATCCAATGGAGACCAAAGCTCGATACCACTTGTAGGATCGGAAGTATGTCTAGAGGGGGTGATTAGACTACTTGACAACTTAAAAGTTTAGCCTTTTGATTAGGGCAAGTTTTAGCAAGTTCACAATGATGACCAAGTCAAGTATCACCCTACACATGCAATTCTAGAGTTATGGCAGCGGAAAGTAAATTGCACATGTAGTAAATAAGAGGTGGAGAAGAGCAAACGCAATTTGGAGACACGGAGATTTTTCTCGTGGTTCCGATAGGTGGTGCTATCGTCAATCCACGTTGATGGAGACTTCAACCCACGGAGGGTAACGGCTGCGAGAGTCCACGGAGGGCTCCACCCACGAAGGGTCCACGAAGAAGCAACCTTGTCTATGCCATCATGGCCTACGTCCACGGAGGACTAGCCTTACTCGGGGTAGATCTTCACGAAGTAGGTGATCTCCTTGCCCTTACAAACTTCTTGGTTCAACTCCACATCTTGACGGAGGCTCCCAAGCGACACCTAACCAATCTAGGAGGCACCACCCTCCAAAAGGTAATAGATGGTGTTGGTGATGATGAACTCCTTGCTCTTGTGCTTCAAATGATAATCTCCCCAACACTCAACTCTCCTCACTGATTTGGCTGTGGTGGAGGAAGGGATTGAGTGGAAAGCAACTTGGGAAGGCTAGAAATCAAGTTTCATATGGTGGGAGTGGAGCAACTTGATCTCAACACAAGGGTAGGTAGTTTTCTTCTCGAAAATGTAAGGTAGGAGTGGTAGTTCTTTCGATGGCTCTCTCCACGAATGAAGAGGAGGTGGAGGGTATTTATAGCCTCCACAAAATCCAACCGTTACACACATTTGACCAATCTCGGTCGGACCGAAGTTGACAACTCGGTGAGACCGAAAGTTCAAATCTTGTGAGCGTTGGGATTTTCGTGGGACCGAAAATACAATCTCGGTTGGTCCGATTCTTCCAAAGTCTAGGGTTTGCCAATCTCGGTGGGACCGACTTTCTCATCTCGGTGACACCGATTTGAGTCTGAAGGTTCTGAAGCTTGGCAACACCAATTTCGAATGACCGAGTTTGGAATCGGAAAATCCGAGATTCTTAGGGTTTGGGTATATGGTGAGGTGGTTCATCTCGGTGTGGTGAGTTTATGGAATCGGTGGGACCGAGATTACTTATGGGTTTATGTTGGAATGAAAGATTGCCGATAGTTTGAGAGATAAATCACTAAGCACTTTGAGCAACCAGATCATCATCATAACCTCATCCCCTTTTAATAGTATTGGCTTTCCTATGGACTCAATGTGATCTTGGATCACTAAACCAAAAAATGGAGTCTTGAGCTTTTGCCAATGTTTTCCTTAGCATTTTGAGGGGTCCACATCATCAGTCATTGCCATACCCATATCACTGAACTTTCTGAAATATTCTCAAGAATTAATTAGTTCAATGATATATATGTTGTTATTAATTACCAAAACCACCCGGGGATTAGTTGCACTTTCAGTGGTGGTGTTGATGCCGATGTGATCTTGCCGTAGATGGTAGCTCAGAAGCATGTGCACTAGAGCGTCTTCTTGAAGATGAGGAAGATCGCTTGTAGGACTTGATGAGGGCTTTGATCTCCTCCATTTGAGCTTGCATCTTTGTGTTGATGGAGTTTTACATGGCATCGAACTCGTCGTTGTTGTTGTAGACCAGAGGTGAAATGCTTTGCCTATCCATCACAAGACTCAAGTAGAGGTGAGTAGGAAATGAGATAAACAATACCAAGTTACCTTTTCCCAAAGTTGTGGATGTATCCCGCTTCACTCAATGTGAAGTGAAAGAATAGTGGAATTGGTACTGGACTTGTTCACCCACACCTATCAAGTAAAGCTTATGGTGAAGCTCAGTGAGGATAGTGGCACAAAAATTTGATGCAAAATGTTAGCAAGAGTCAATAATGTTGAAAGAGATTCACAAATTCCCAAGTGAAACAAGTAGACCAATAGCAAAGAATGGCACACGGATAGATAAATGGGGTCGTGCAACCAAGGAATGAGCACAAAATGTGGAATCCATGGAAAACGCTCATGTTGCACAACTCAAGAGAGACGCTAGCACGATTGCTCAATAGGCGGATACGACACTTGTGCACAACCTATAAGATGCAAAATGGATAAACTTTCTATCCCAAGTATGTTATGTATGTATGTTTCGGTGCTTTAGCACAAGATGATCCAAGATGATCGAGTATGATACCATATGATATATTGTGATGCTATGGCTATTGCTTACAAGCTCTTTGTTCACTCTTTTTCTTTTCTTAAAAGCTTATTCTTTTTTTTTGATATGGCCACTTTGCACAAACCAAGATAGGAATTGTATATATGCGGGAACAATCTTGTGACACAAGAGATTATATGATTATACCAATATGAGATGGTATGTATGCAATGGAAGGTGTAGATCACTAATGTGCACAAGTAACGTTGCTGGCAATACTCAATGGCTAGTCTCAACAGGCAACTGACGCAAAATGGGCTAGGGGTTATCAATGCAAATGCAAGGGGAATATACAATGGTGTCATTGAGGTTACCGTCTGTGGCGATGATGAGAGGCGGTGTTCTTGATGTAGAAACGTTCCTAATTAGCTGAAACACATTAGGAAACGGAAAAACCACAACTCAAAATCTTAAGGGCAAAAGTCAAAAGGTGGTAGCGGAAAGCGGTGTTGTTTTTCATGAGTAACGTTGGGTTTTGGAGTAGGCAATGCGGAAGTGGAATGATGGGATATGTGTGTCGAAGGTGAGGTCACCGTCCCTAAGTAGCCGAAACACCTTAGGGGACACCACACACAACTCAAACATGATCAAACAAAATTGGGTTAAGTTTGGGGGGGGGGAGTGTATGTAGGACAATGTGTATGCGAAAGTGGCGGTGGTGGTTGATGAACAAGCAACTGTCCCTAAGTAGCCGAAACACCTTAGGAGACTCGAATCACTACTCAAGCAACCACTAGTGCTATATGGATCAAAATGGGTTATGTTTCGGAAGTCAATGGTGGTATAGCGGATGATATGGTGGAAGGCCTAGACAAAGATGCCAAAGTTTGGAAACTTGTATAGTGTCAAATGATGTTGGTGGTATTTTTGCGGGATGGGGCATGTCAATAGCTTCAAAACGAGCTAAAGAATGTCAAAATCGGAGTTCGGATGAATTAGTTATGGACGAAACAAAAATCAGTCGAAGTGGGAATCTACACATACCGGACGTCCGGTAATGGACGGATGTCTGGTCGTCGGACGTCTGGAAAGACCGAAGATCCGTAAATTCTGTTCTGTAATGGGATGCCGGACGTCCGGTAATGTCTGGATGTCCGGTGCTTTGAGAGGCTCTGGACGTCCATAAATGTCCGGACTTCCGGTGTGTCTGGGGTAACTCGGGATCGAGATCGGGGACGCGATTTTGGGCAGAAAAAAGTGGATTTCGGGGTCAAAATTTGCGGGTGACGGATGGAAAGAGGGGAAATGAAGGGGAATGCTAAATCCACTCGAAACCAAGCAAATCCATGGATCAAAATCAACAAAACATCATCAAACCAAAAATCAAAAAAATGGGGCTATTTTTTGTGGGGATTTTTGAAATTTAGGACGAAACGAAGCAAAAGAAGGCTAGAAAATGGTGGGAGGGACTCCAAATACGTGATCAACGTGGCTCATGATACCATATGATACGGGGCTAACCCGGTGTAGGCCGATCTTTCACGATTGGAGTGGGTTCCATCGAAGAACACGATGAACACGGAGAAGAACGGGGAGAAATCACAAGGGGAAACACTCAAGAACAAGTCCAATCACACATCCACTAGACAATGAAACACACAAGATTCACAAGGTACATGTACAACAAAGGGAAAAATACAAGGTAAGGTTCATCTCCAAGAGGAGGTCTTGATGGTATCCTAGACGGATCTTCCTGTGAGGGGTCTTGGTGATATCCCGTAGGATCTTCTCACATGGAGGTCTTGAACTCCATGGGAGTGGTGGTCTCTCTCTCTCAAGAGTAGAGGTAGGAGCAAAGCTCACCTAAGAATGAGCTATCATATTTGCTAACCTTAGAAAGGAGGTGGAGGTGGTCTATTTATAGTCTAAGCCACGAAGGGGTAAGTGGGAGAGGGATACAAGGCCAAGGGTCCGCCGTTGTGAACACAGGAAGCGACCGCCCGGTTCTTACCGGTCGTCCGGTGGCTCCCGAGGGTCCGGACGTCCGGTAGGGTTCGATCTTGGACGGATGTCCGGCCGCTGTAGCGTGCGCATGCTGGCACTTCCAGCCATCGGACGTCCAGTCCCTACCGGTCGTCCGGCCGCTGTAGCTTTCGTTGGTTGGTCCATTGGGCTAGTGAAGACTCCAGGCATCGGACGTCCGGTAGTGTCCGGTCGTCCGGTGGCGTCCAGACGTCCGGTGGCTGTAGCTTCCTGGCAGCTCTGTTTCTTCCGTCTTTGCTTTCACGCTTCCCTAGCGGATGGTGTAGTTTTTCCGTTGCGCTCGCACTCCTCCTCGTCGTCCGTGAAGCTCCGGCAATACCTATGCATGCGCACGAGTGGAGTGTCAAGTAGTATACCATCCTCGAAGGGGTCAAGTGAACACATGGAAAGGAGAAGGTTCACCTTTATGTATGAGAAGTAGAGGTCGCACGTGTCACTTGCCAAATGGACTCTTGACATGGTGATGCTCGTACGATGCTCTGCATCAAATATCATATCAGACCCGTTCACAGCTTGCGTGTTTTGGGACAAATTACGGCCCATATCGGTGCA
This sequence comes from Aegilops speltoides, assembly GCA_021437245.1. NCBI lineage: Eukaryota > Viridiplantae > Streptophyta > Magnoliopsida > Poales > Poaceae > Aegilops > Aegilops speltoides. The sequence goes on from CM038145.1 coordinate 147,277,822, forward strand.
GGCCTCTGTTCTTTTGGGCCCATTCTAAGCCAGGTTTGTATTTCAGCCTCTTAAAGGCCCGTTTACCAATTCGGCCCGATAATAATTTCGTCCTGTTAGTGGCTGAGGGATCCTGGACTAAGGGGTCCTCGGGAGTCCGGGCTATGTGATATGGGCCGGACTAATGGGCCATAAAGATACAAGATAGAAGAACCTTCCCCGTGTCCGGATGGGACTCTCCTTTGCGTGGATGGCAAGCTTGGCGTTCGGATTTTGCACTTTACTTCTTCTGTAACCAACTTTGTACAACCCTAGATCCCTCCGGTGTCTATATAAACCGGAGGGTTTAGTCCGTAGGACAAGATCACAATCATACAGGCTAGACATCTAGGGTTTAGCGATTATGATCTCGAGGTAGATCAACTCTTGTAACCCCTATATTCATCATAGTCAATCAAGCAGGAAGTAGGGTATTACCTCCATTAAGAGAGCCCGAACCTGGGTAAACATCGTGTCCCCTGCCTCCTTGTTACCTTCAATCCTTAGACGCACAGTTCGGGACCCTCTACCCGAGATCTGCTGGTTTTGACACCGATATTGGTGCTTTCATTGAGATTTCCGCTGTGTCTTCATGAGAAGGCTCGATGGCTCTATCAACCATCCGCAACAACACCGCCCTGAGGGAGACTTTTCTCCCCGGCCAAATCTTCATATTCGGTGGCTTCGCACTGCGGGCCAATTCGATTGGTCATCTAGAGCAGATCGACAGCTATGTCCCTGGTCATCAGATCAGGTTCAGAAACCTATGTTACATCGCTGATATCCGGGGAGACTTGATCTTCCAAGGGTTCACGACCTTAACCACAGCTCCGGTCTCAGACCCGGAGCACCTCATCAACTCCGAAGATGGGGGTCTCGAACCCGCCGGACTCTCCATAGCCATAGAGCTCAACACCGAAGACACGGAGGGGTCGTCTCACCGGCCGGCCCAAAGTCGCTCCGGACTCCCCCTATCCTCATGAAGCTGGACTCATCTCCGTACACCAACTCTGAACTATCGAGGTCCAGGTTCTGCAAGCTCGGCCAGGGAACTCCTGTCCCGCCCCGCTCCATGGATTCTCGCTTTCCTATCCAAACCACACTCTTAAACGAGGCTCTGGACTTAATGAGATCCCTCGCCATTACAGAAAGATCGCTGCCGAACTATGCTCAGCCCGCACTAGGGGCTGAGAGCAGGGAATTTCATGTCCCACCCTCCACCCACTTCATAGTCACTGTCGAGGATTTAACCGACATGCTTGACTACGCCTCGGAAGAGATCGATGGCATGGACGGCGATGCCGAATAAGAGCAAGGCCAGAACCCGCCGTTTACCGGACGCTGGACGACCACTTCTTCGTATGATGTATACATGGTGGACACATGTCAAAATGATGGCCTCCGGATGAAAAGAAACAGAAATCAACTCCTGAAATACTCCGGATGGGTAAGAAAAGAATATCTGACAAATGGAATAATTCGAGAGGATAAAAGAAGCTAGACCCACAAATCTTCGAGAGAACGGGCAAGATTTAGAGGAAAAACTCTTCTTCAATCTTCAAATGATGACGAGAAACACCAACAAAATTGTTAAGGCACTCCGGGGGAACAATAAGCGAAGAGGTTGAGGCAGCAATGAAAAAGATCTGAAATCGATCTTGGAGAAGGCATGTGACTGATGGAATCCATTCTTATGGTAAACTGGAAAAGAATTGAGAATAACTCTGGGAATTTAGAAGAGTCAGGTAAGATCCTGGAAAAAGACCTGTGGGTTAGGGCCCACTGAAGAGATAACACCGTTGGAAAAGATTGTTGAACAGATAGATGAAGCACCGAAACAATGAAATATTTGAATGAGGTGACCACCTCGAATTAATTGGAACACAGGCGAATCTCTTGCGATGTCTTCCGAACTCCGGAATGATAAACTGGCGAGAGGCGAACGAGCAGGGAAAATACTTGAGCTGAGGGAAAAGGATATGATCAACACCGAAAAACTTGAATTGATTGCACCGGAAAAAGAAAGGGATGAAGAGTTACAAACGAGACGAGAATTCACCGGTTGAAATAATTGACGAAAGACTGAAGAGGCTCCGTACGAATGAAATAGATGGTCGAGAGAGAGACAGACTCCGGGAAGAAGAGGTTGGGGGGGCGGGAAAAACACAGGCAACTGGAAGGGGAAACCGACGAATGACTTCGAGATGAAACACCGGTTGAAATCATTGAAGAAAGAAAACAAAGGCTTCGTACGAGTAGGATGGATACTCGATTACGGACTCCGGTTCCGAGATGAAAAGGGGTGGGCGGGTGGGAAAAGAAAACAACTGAGGATTGAACGCAAAGATGAAGAGACTCGAGTCAACTTGACGAGAAATGCACCGGATAAAAGAGCTGGGGAACAACGATCGGAAAACCAACTGCGTGATCCTAAAGAAAAATTTGAAGGGGAAGAGGAGTGATTAAAAACACCTACGTCAAGATTCCTCACCAGAGCGACGAAGGGACTGAGGAGTAAAAAGAATTCCTACTCTCCGATATAACTATACTCTGAAAACAGTTTTCTTCTAGACTCAACAACGGCCAAACTACACGATCAATCAAGGGGCTCCTAAGGTCGGTCGAGGCTCTGATACCAACTTGTCACGCCCAAGATGCGACCCTATCCTAAAGGAACTCGAAGGTCCCACCAAGGATAGAAGCGCATCTTGAAGACGCTTTTGCAAGGTGGATATCATTACATCAACATTACATAATAGTGGGGATACATCCAATATATACAATGTCACATGAATACAACAATACAACATACATAAGATCAACATCCGACTATGGATGAAACACAAACAGAAACTCGTGTCACAAAAAGATAACAATACCGGCACCGGAGACAGTAACCGTGTGCGGGCCCGCCCGACATTCACAAAGGTCTCAAGTAAAGTCAAGGTAACCGTGTCCCCAAACATCAAGGGGAAACCCCGAGGAATCACCCTCGGTGGATTCCACTCAATGTAATCATCAAGGTGAACGTAAGAGGAACCACCCTCGAGGTTCACACTTGAGGGGTTGCACGACAGAGTCGTATCGAGAATGGTGAAGGAGGAACCACCCTCGTTGACCGCGACCAAATAGCTACACTACAGAGTTATCATCAAGAGTGTGTTGCGAGGTATCACCCTCGGCACTCGATGTTAGCTCTGCAGAGTCGAGAAACAAAAGGGGCGTGATGTGATGTGAGGTGTCGGGCTTTGGTCGTCGATTGCGTTGATCGAGTCATCGATGATGAAGCAGGAGCAACAAGGACAAGGTGGGGGTCACTGATGGATCACTAGCCAACCTATACTAAGCAGTTTAGGATAAGCAGGTAAGGTACAATAGCAGGTTACAAAAGCAGGCTATGCATCAGAATAGGAGCAAACAATAACTGTAGGAAAATCTAATGCAAGCATGAGAGAATAGAATGGTGATATCGGGATGATCAAAGGGGGGCTTGCCTAGAAGCTCCACTGAAAGGGAAGAAGGGTCGTCGTCGACGTAGTCGATCACAGGAGCATTAGCAGCGGTCTCGGGGTCTACCGGAGAGAAGAGGGGGAAGAAACAGTAAATACAAAACATACAGTAGTATCACTAAGCATGACATGAAGATAAGCTGTGCTATGGGTGTTCTAACGCAGTGCTACACGGCGTAGGTGAAGGGGCAAAACATCCGGTAAAGTTTTCCCGAAGTTTGGCATTTTCGGACAGACGAAAAGAGGGGGACGGTTGCATGTTCGCTATGCTAGGGATGTGTGGTGGATGAACGGACCTTGCATTTGGATTCGTCTTGTTGTTCTGAGCAACTTTGATGTATAAAACTTTTTCATCCGAGTTACGGTTTATTTTGTAAGACTTTTCAAAGATTTAAGAATAACCGGAAAATCCCTGAAATTTCACCAAGTCTGAGAATTCATCAGTTTTTAAACATCACTTAGCTGTTTTCAAAATGCTACAACTATGGATCTGTACCTCCTATGATTTTGTGCCTTGTATCAATTTTGAACATTTTTCTATGATCTACATGTTAGTACCAATTACATCCATATTAGAGTTCATTTGCTTGATCAGCAACAACACTAAAGTAGCTATGAAAATAAAGTTGTTTTCGGTTTTTCTAGTAACAGAACATTGAACTTTGTGATTTTCGTAGGAATTAATCCATGCATCAAAATGATTTGGTCCAGTGGGATAAAATGGAGTTTCTCATGTATACTTTCTACTCATATTATTTTCTTTCATGCTAACAACTGCTTCGAGAAAAGCGAGTAGGAAGAGAGGAGTGGGGGATGGGATCAAGGAGTCGTATGTGGCGCCTTATCCTCCCTGCCATTGTCGGTGAGAGGGAGGCTTGGCGATCGCATGCGCATCGGGAGTGCCCGAGGAACAGGGGAAGGGAGGACTTGGTGCGGGGGGAGCTGGGCCAGCCCAGGTGAGCTTGGCCCGGGGGGGCAGGGGCCTTTTCTCCTTTTTTTTGTTTTCTAATTTCCCATTTATTTTTCTGTTTTCTTTTAACATCCACCATTTGCATTTAAATGAGCCACGAAATGACTTCGCACAAATGTGGAGGTGGACAGAACAAATACTAGGAATTATTGAGCGCTGCCACAAAAAGTTTGGAGGCTTTTGAAATGTTTTGGATTTTTCATAAATTAGAAAAGCATTATATTTATTGCCTTGGACACTATTTTAAATATTTTAGTGCATTCTAATCACTCTCTAAAAATGTTGCTTCACCACCATAAATAGTCATGGAATATTTGCAACACTTTGAACATTTTATTTTGCATGTTTGAGAAGATTGAACATTGGACTTTTATTTTAAATTTGAATTTGGATTGCGATTTGGATCAACTGAGGATTAGCAACAGTACGAGCGATGACCTGGCATCATTAGTGGATATTACTGTAGCTTAATTATCTGGGCGTCACAGAAGGTCTTGTTAAGTTTTGTGTGATTGAAGTTTTCATGTTTTTTGTGAGATCACGATGGATGAAGGAATAAGGAGTGAAAGGAGCCCAAGCTTAGGGATACCCAAGGCACCCCCAAGTGAACCAACCAACTAATGACCATCGGTAATTTTACTTAAAGCTATATTTTTATTCGTCACATATCATGAGTTTTGCTTGGAGCGCCTTTTATTATATGAGTCTTCGCTTGTTTTGCTTTTTAGTTTGTCACAATCATCCTTGCTGGACACACCTATTTGAGAGAGCCATAATGATGCTATGATTTGTTAGAATTGCTCTATGTGCTTCACTTAAATTTTTTGAGCTATGGAATTGCTCTAGTGCTTCACCTATATCTTTTTTTAGCACGGTGGTGCTTTAATTTTGGAAGAAATACTCTCATGCTTCACTTAGATCAATTTGAGAGTTACTAAATTTTTGAATAAATTCTCTCATGCTTCACTTATATTATTTTGAGAGATGAAAAATGATGTATGCTCATGTTCTTCACTTAAATTTGTTTGAGAGCTTGTTATAAGCAATGGTAATATATTAAACTAGTCCCAAAGTGATAGATATCCAAGAGGGATATAATAAAACCTTACATGAAGATCATTGGATATTATAAACTTGATTCCTTGTAATAGTTATGAGATATGGAGATAGTAATATGTGAGTCATGTTGGTGAGTAATTATGCTTTAGTAAGAACATTGGTGTTAAGGTTTGTGATTCCCTACGCAAGCACGAAAGTCAATATTTATGCAATGAAGTTATATCCTACTTGTGGTGCATTATTCGGTGTTACTTATGGTTAATGCTCGTTTATGATAGTTTTTGCCTTTTGGTGGGTTGCTTCTCAATCTATTTGCTAGCCTTCACTTGTACTAAGCAGGAATACTGCTTGTGCATCTAAACCCCTTAAACCAAGTTGTGCCAATGAGTCCACCATACCTACATATATGCGGTATTTCCATGTCGTTCCAAGTAATTTGTATGTGCCAACTCTAATTTTCAAAATGAATTTCCTTTCTGTGTGCCCGTACCGCTCATGAAGCGGCAGGGGGTGGCTAATATTTTCCATGCTAGATATGTTATTCTCAAGATGAGTATTTATTCACTTGTCATTGCACGAGAGTTTGGCAAGGTAATAGGGATGACCAGTCCCGAAACGAAAAAAATTGTTTATGTTGTCAAATAATAAATTCCTTGGAAAGTGTTGGTATCGAAGGCACCCGTTGATACGGCTAGCCATGGATTGTGAAAGAATGGTGGAAAAAGTAATAGACTTTATTTTATGTTTGGGAACCGCCTATGATGTGTCTAGCATGGAGAGTATTGGAAATTCTCGGTCATTTTCGTTGACAAGAAAACCATGCCTCTCAAAATATTTGACAAGAAAAGCATGCCTCTCAAAATATTTATCTCTCATTTTAAGCTTTGAGCTCTGGCACCTCTATAAATCTCTGCCTCTCTGAAGGGCCTATCTATTTACTTTATGCAATTTTTATTTTTTTTACTTTTGAGTCTCCATCTTCTCTTACAAAGCACCAACTAGGGAACACTATTTTCATACTTGTACATTAGATGTAGCTAATATTTGAGTGTCTTTCATGAATGAATCAATTATTAATTGAGCATGATGGGCTAGGGATAGCTTTCTTTAGTATTGACATTTTGAAAGACACTTGTTGATATGCTTGATTATTGATGTCCTCATGTCAATTATACACTATTGCTTTGGAGCATCTAAAAGTCCAAATGTCCATGTTATAGAAGAAAAGAATATGTGATGAACATGTTAGGCAACATTCCAATTCAAATTTCTGTTTTTTTCATTTACCTACTCGAGGATGAGCAGGAATTAAGCTTGGGGATGCTGATATGTCTCAAACATATCTATAATTTTTGATTGTTCCATGTTGTTATATTATCAATATTGGATGTTTTACATTCATTTAGTAGCAACTTTATATCAGTTTTTGGGACTAACCTATTGACATAGTGCCATGTGCCAGTTCTTGTTTTTGCTTGTTTTTTTACTTCACAAAATATCCATATCAAACGAAGTCCAAATGCAGCAAAACCTTTTGGAGATTCTTTTCTACCCAGAAGACACCCAGGAGGCCCAAAATGTGCACCAGAGGGGCCCTGTGGGGCCACTAGGCACCAGGGCCCCCAGGCGTGCCCTGGTGGGTAGTGGGGCCCACAGGCACCTCCTCCACCGCCTGTAGCGACCAGACCTCAAACAGTCTAGTCTCTGTCCATCAATGTCATCCTTGGATCGGTAATGCTGACACACACAGTACTTGAGGATTTATAACGGAGTTTCAATCACACACTTATTACATTGAAGGTCTCAAAAGAGAACTTATTACAATAATATGGCTTAAGGCCATCTAAGTAAGATAACAACAGAAGGCTTGGAAGATAAAGTGAGTCCATCAACTCCAACAACATAGCTGAGTGAACGACAATGACCTATGGCACTTTACTCGTCGTTTGAAAAGTCTGCAACATGATATGTTGCAGCCAAAACGGGTTAGCACATGGAATATGCTGGCAATGTAACAGATAGAGTAATGAACAGAATAAATGCTATCACTACATGCATATATGGCTGGTGGAAAGCTCTATGGTTACTGTTTTTGCATGAAGCCAATTTTTCCCTACATCAAAGGAATAAATTTTATTTAACTATCATGGTGGTTGATAAACATTGAAAAGGTTCCTCCAACTCAATCCCAACTAAGCAATATCAATTAACCCAAACAAATTAATTTAGAGTGATGAGATCAACATGATAATCCAAGTACCAGATACTCAAGATGTCCATAACTGGGGACACGGCTAACCATGATTAGTTTGTACACTCTGTAGAGGTTTGCGCACTTTTCCCCACAAGACTCGATCTCCTCCGTTAGATTTCTCGCACTACATGGTGTTTGAGAAATGGATGACTGAGACACAGTCATTCAGAAACATTAACTATTTACTCTGCATGGACAGTTACACCTACTTTCCCCTACATCTACTAGCCCACCTCTAAAAGAGGTCATGCAACATACTCAACTATGCTAGAGCCCATAATAGCTTGTGGCTGCACATGGAAGTTTCTAGCATGAATAATCTTATGATCCCTTTGAGCCTGGGTGGCGAACCGTAGGATGATCACACGGGTACTCTGGGATATCCTAGGACAACACTGGATTCTCCAGGTGCCCTAACAACCACTGGGTACTCCAGGGTGCCTCAACCAATCCAGCAGATGTGTATTTAAGTAGCCACCTTAAGTTAACCATTAATTAACAATACTCACATCTATCATGGATACACTCACCCAATCCACGTCTACAAGCATAGCATAGCAATCCTGAGCATGACGTCGAAGTAACTCCCAAAGGTTTGATAATAAAAGGGCAATAGGTTCTACCTCATCATATAATTCCCAAACCCACATGTTATTCAGATCCTAACCATGCAATGTTTGAGGATTGAAACTAACGCATAAAAACTGGGTAATAAAGCGATATGATCAAAGTGTTACTTGCCTTGTTGATGATCTGCAAAACCTAGAGACTCGTAGTAGCACGCTTCGCACTCCGGGAATTTTATCGCAAACAAACAATAACATACATAAGCACTCAAACAAAAAGCACGAGTAAAACTCAAATAAGATCTAACCAGAAAGTTCAACTGAAGAACTCCGGTTAGCAAAAAGAATCGAATCAAACAGAGCAACAGAACTCAAACTACGAAAGAAACAAGATTCGTTTACTAATCTGGACTAAAGTCAAATTTTATATACCAAAATCTTGTTCAAGTTGGTTAAACATAAAGAGGGCTTCGAGACGAAGATCTTGAAGGAAATATGCCCTAGGGGCAATAATAAAGTTATTATTTATTTCCTCATATCATGATAAATGTTTATTATTCATGCTAGAATTGTATTAACCGGAAACATAATACATGTGTGAATACATAGACAAACATAGTGTCACTAGTATGCCTCTACTTGACTAGCTCATTGATCAAAGATGGTTGAGTTTCCTAACCATGGATATGAGTTATCATTTGATCAGTGAGATCACATCATTAGAAGAATGATGTGATTGACTTGACCTGTCGGGGGTTGGATGCGACATATGCCAACGGGTGGCTTATCATGGTGGGGGCGAGTAGAACGTCGCCGGTGCCTGGAAACGGGATGAGGCGAAGACATGCACGCCGGCGAATCTTACCCATCTTCGGGGCTCTCCGAGGAGATAACACCCCTACTGCTGCTCTGCGGGGTCTCCGCATGATCACCATGGTGTGATAGTACAAAGGTGCTCCTCGAGCTGTTTGGAGGCAGGGAGGAGCAAGGCTAGCCCTTTCCTCTCTTGCTATGTGTCTAAAACCTATCTAGGGACGATGCCTTTGCATGGGTGCCCCGGGGGGTTTATATAGGCCTACCCCCCGGGGGTACAACGGTAATCTGACTGGGCGTGGCCCCCAGTCGTCATTCTCTCTTGCAGCCGTCCTCCTGCCCGGCAGGGTCCGCTGATTGGCGGGCCTGTGAACAGCAGAGACATCATGCGGCACTCGATGACGCAGCTCGGTCATGGGGTCGTGGGAACAATACCGCCGTCTGTCGGCGATTCATCGCCGCCACTCCCGTCAATCTGGTTTATGGCTTGTGGGGCCTCGCCGGGCGGCGGCTCTGGAGAGGCCGGCTCCGCAGGCCGTCTTCGAGCTCTCCGCCGTCTTCTTCTATCTCATCGACAGGGGCCCGCGATCTCGGGCCGTCTGGCGCCGCCGTCGTGGGCCGCATGCCTTGTGCACTGTGGGTGAGGTCGAGGGCATGGCAACAGCTGCGCCTCACCGGAGATCTCTGGCGGCGCTTCTTATCAGCCATGCCTCCCTCCGTGGGTCATGAGGGACGGCCACGTCGGGGCAGTACTCCGCATCGGTCTTCGTGAAAGGTCGCGGGCCGACTCTCATAGTCGGCCCCTTGAGAGGTCGCAAGCCCGGAGTCGGCTTGTTTCAGAGTTGCCATCTGAGGGCTCTGCTTCTTCGAAGGTCGTCAGCTGGGACTCGGCCTTCTCGAAGGTCGCCTGCTGGGACTCGGCCTTCTCGAAGGTCGCCAGCTGGGACTCGGCTGAGGGGCGCGACCTGCCCCGATGTCTTGAAAGATCTTGGGTCCTGGGTCAGCCTACCCATGGCCCATTACACCGACATGACCCATTTCGTTAGCTTAGCACTTGATCGTTTAGTATGTTGCTATTGCTTTTGTCATGACTTATACATGTTCCTATGACTATGAGATTATGTAACTCCTGCTTACCGGAGGAACACTTTGTGTGCTACCAAACGTCACAACGTAACTGGTTGATTATAAAGGTGCTCTACAGGTGTCTCCGTAGGTACTTGTTGAGTTGACGTATTTTGAGATTAGGATCTGTCACTCCAATTGTCGGAGAGGTATCTCTGGGCCCTGTCGGTAATGCACATCACTATAAGCCTTGCAAGCAATGTAGCTAATGAGTTAGTTATGGGATGATGCATTACGTAACGAGTAAAGAGACTTGCCGGTAACGAGATTGAACTAGGTATTGAGATACCGAGGATCGAATCTCGGGCAAGTAATATACCGATGACAAAGGGAACAACGTGTGTTGTTATGCGGTTTGACAGATAAAGATCTTTGTACAATATGTGGGAGCCAATATGAGCATCTAGGTTCCGCTATTGGTTATTGACTGGAGACGTGTCTCGGTCATGTCTACAAAGTTCTCGAACCCGTAGGGTCCGCACGCATAAAGTTTGATGACGGTTATATTATGAGTTTATGTGTTTTGATGTACCGAAGGTAGTTCGGAGTCCCGGATGTGATGACAGACATGACGAGCAGTCTCAAAATGGTCAAGACATAAAGATCGATATATTGGACGACTATATTTGGACACTTTAATGGTTCTGGTGAGATTGGGATAATACCGGAGCACCGGGAGGTTATCGCCGGGAGGTATATGGGCCTTAATGGGCTTTAGTAGAAAGGAGGGGAAACGAGCAAGGGAGGCCCCCACAAGCCCAATCCGAATTGGGAAGGGGGCCGGTCCCCCTTTCCTTCCTCCCTCCTTCCTCTTCCTTCCCTCTCCCTCTCCAAATAGGAAAAGGAGGAGTACTACTCCCGGTAGGAATAGGACTCCCCCCTTGGGCGGCGCCTCCTCCTCCTGGTCGGCCCTCTCCTCCCCTCCTTTATATACGGAGGAGGGGGGCACCCCATAGATACAATAATTAATCTCTTGAATCTCTTAGCCGTGTGCTTAGGCGAAGCCCTGCATCGGTAGAACATCATCATCGTCACGACGCCGTCGTGCTGATGGAACTCTCCCTCAAAGCTCGGCTGGATTGGAGTTCGAGGGACGTCATCGAGTTGAACGTGTGCTGAACTTGGAGGTTCCCTGCGTCTGGTACTTGATCGGTCAGATCGTGAAGACGTACGACTACATCAACCTCGTTGTGCTAACGCTTCCGCTTTCGGTCTACGAGGGTACATGGACATACTCTCCCCTCTCATTGATATGCATCACCATGATCTTGCGTGTGCGTAGGAAATTTTTGAAAATACTACGTTCCCCAACAGTGGTATCAGAGCCAGGTTTTATTCGTAGATGTTATATGCACGAGTAGAACACAAGTGAGTTGTGGGCGATACAAGTCATACTGCTTACCAGCATGTCACACTTTGGTTCGGCGGTATTGTTGGATGAAGCGGCCCGGACCAACATTACGCGTACGCTTACGCGAGACTGGTTTTACCGCCGTGCTTTGTACATAGGTGACTAGCGGGTGTCAGTTTCTCCAACTTTAGTTGAACTAAGTGTGGCTATGCCCGGTCCTTGAGAAGGTTAAAACAGCACTAACTTGACGAACTATCGTTGTGGTTTTGATGCGTAGGTAAGAACGGTTCTTGCTTAGCCCATAGCAGCCACGTAAAACTTGCAACAACAAAGTAGAGGACGTCTAACTTGTTTTTGCAGGGCATGTTGTGATGTGATATGGTCAAGGCATGATGCTATATTTTATTGTATGAGATGATCATGTTTTGTAACCGAGTTATGGGCAACTGGCAGGAGCCATATGGTTGTCGCTTTGTTGTATGAAATGCAATCGCCCTGTAATTGCTTTACTTTATCACTAAGCAGTAGCGATAGTCGTAGAAGCAATAGTTGGCGAGACAATAACGATGCTATGATGGAGATCAAGGTGTCGCGCCGGTGACGATGGTGATCATGACGGTGCTTCGGAGATGGAGATCACAAGCACAAGATGATGATGGCCATATCATATCACTTATATTGATTGCATGTGATGTTTATCTTTTATGCATCTTATCTTGCTTTGATTGACGGTAGCATATAAGATGATCTCTCACTAAATTTCAAGATAAAAGTGTGCTCCCCGAGTATGCACCGTTGCCAAAGTTCATCGTGCCCAGACACCACGTGATGATCGGGTGTGATAAGCTCTACATCCATCTACAACGGGTGCAAGCCAGTGTTGCACACGTAGAATATTGAGGTTAAACTTGACGAGCCTAGCATATGCAGATATGGCCTCGGAACACTGAGACCTAAAGGTCGAGCGTGAATCATATAGTAGATATGATCAACATAGTGATGTTCACCATTGAAAACTACTCCATTTCACGTGATGATCGATTATGGTTAAGTTGATTTGGATCACATGAGCACTTAGATGATTAGAGGGATGTCTATCTAAGTGGGAGCTCTTAAGTAATATGATTAATTGAACTTAAATTTATCATGAACTTAGTACCTGATAGTATTTTGCATGTCTATGTTGTTGTAGATAGATGGCTCATGCTGTTGTTCCGTTGAATTTTAATGTGTTCCTTGAGAAAGCAAAGTTGAAAGATGATGGTAGCAATTACACGGACTGGGTCCGTAACTTGAGGATTATCCTCATTGATGCATAGAATAATTACGTCCTAGAAGCACCGCTGGGTGCCAAGCCTGCTGCAGATGCAACTGATGACGTTAAGAACATCTGGCAAAGAAAATCTGATGCTACTCGATAGTTCAGTGTGCCATGCTTTACGGGTTAGAATCGGGACTTCAACGACGTTTTGAACGTCATGGAGCACATGAGATGTTCCAGGAGTTGAAGTTAATATTTCAAGCAAATGCCCGGACTGAGTGATATAAAGTCTCCAATAAGTTCTATAGCTGCAAGATGGAGGAGAATAGTTCTGTCAGTGAACATATACTCAGAATGACTGGGTATAACAATCACTTGATTCAACTGGGAGTTAATCTTCCGGATGATAGCATCATTGACAGAATTCTTCAATCACTGCCACCAAGCTACAAGAGCTTCGTGATGAACTATAACATGCAGGGGATGGATAACACAATTCCCGTGCTCTTTGCAATGCTAAGGGTTGCGGAGGTAGAAATCAAGAAGGAGCATCAAGTGTTGATGGTCAATAAGACCACTAGTTTCAAGAAAAAGGGCAAAGGGAAGAAGAAGGGAACTTCAAAAGAACAACAAACAAGTTCTCGCTCAAGAGAAGAAACCCAAGTCTGGACCTAAGCACGAGACCGAGAGTGCTTCTATTGCAAGCGGTCGCCATTGAAGCGGAACTGCCCCAAGTATTTGGCGGATAAGAAGGATGGCAAGGTGAAGAAAGGTATATGTGATATACATGTTATTGATGTGTGTTTTACGAGCTCGCAGATGCTTTTGGGTATTTGATCTTGGTTACATTGCTAATATTTGCAACTCAAAATAGGGACTACGGATTAAGCGAACACTGGCTAAGGACGAGGTGACGATGCGCGTGGGAAATGGTTCCAAAGTCGATGTGATCGCCATTGGCACACTACCTCTACATCTACCTTCGGGATTAGTTTTAGACCTAAATAATTGTTATTTGGTGCCAGCGTTGAGCATGAACATTATATCTATTGGTGTACAAATGTAGGGGCCCTGCTTTTGAACCCTTTACTTGTGCACGGGCAGTTAGAGCCTCCCGCCACGGCCACTCATCACCGGGCAGGAAAGGGGAGCCAGGGAAAAGCCGAAGCCACAAGGCAAACAGAGCAATGACAAGAACCAAGGACACGAAGATCAGATGGACGGAGAAGGTTTCCCCGACAAGGACTCTTGCCGGGGGAGCCTCAGCGGCCCCGGCAAGACCCTTGCCGGGTGAGCCCGCCCCCACCAACCGAGCGAGCCACCTTTGAACCCACCAACGCTAAACAAATGCATTGGGACGGGGCTCGGGAGGCACCTCCGTGGTGGCATGCGATCTTTGTGAAGACATAGAATGCTCAAGATCAAATGAGGATAGGGAGGCAACCATCCTCACCGAAGAAGCTCACAAGACCCCCGGCAGGATCCTTGCCGAGGACGCCTGCGCGCCACGGCAAGACTCTTGCCGGGCCACCCGACAAGACCCTTGCCGGGCCACCTGGCAAGACCCTCGTAGAGCGCACCAGCAGGGCCACTGCCAGGCCCGCGCCAGCCAAGTCTTCACTGCCATTCGCATGCAGCTGCCGACCCAGCTAGTTGGGCACGCACCTGTGTGGCAGCATGCAATCCTTCGTGGAGGCTCCACCACCGCGCCATCTCAGCTGCCTGCCTGACTACATGGCACCGCATGCATCGCTAGCTGTATGTGTCGAGCGAGGAGGGCGGCGAGGATGGGGCGGGCCTCGCCCGCCCTGTCCTCTGTAATACCAAATGACAAGCTCGCGACACTGTAGTACTTTCCACCTCATCTGTGCCACTGTGGCAGCCCCTTCCGCCTATAAAAGGAGGCCCATGGCATACGGGGAAAGGATTCGGCTCTTTGGAACAACACAGCACCCAGAGCTAGTTCAAGAGCTCAAGAACACTAAATACATCCACCAAAGCAGGATCGTAGGGTTTTACGCATCTTTGCGGCCCGAACCTGGGTAAGTCCTTTTGTGTTGTTTGTTAGTCCCGCTCTCCTCACGATCCCCGCGCCCCGCAGCCATAGGAGAGATTCCAGTGATCCCATAGGTGTTGTTTCCCACCGACATCTTTGGCGCGCCAGGTAGGGGTCGAACCTACGGCCTTCCGCTTCACGAAAGCACAACAGCCCAAAGAGGTGCACTTGCCGGAGTGGGTGCGAGGGGTCTTGCCAGTCTTCTTCTCTTCCGGGGCTCCATCGGCAGGAGCAGGTAGTCTAGAGCCGCGCCACCAGAGACCAAGAGGGTGCCCGTCAAGGAGGACAGCACGAGGGGAGCCTTTACTATAGGCTCCACCCTCGACGGCAAATAGGAAAGCTAGCTCGTCACCTTCCTACGGGCGAATGTTGATGTGTTTGCATGGCAAGCCTTCGACATCCCCGGCGTTCCCAGGGAGGTGATTGAGCACCACCTTGCTGTCTGTCCTCATGCATGGCCCGTCAAGCAGAAGGTCAGGAAGCAAGCTCTGGAGAGGCAGGAGTTCATCACAAAGGAAATCAGAAAGCTAGAGGCGACAGGCTTGGTGAGAGGAGTACTCCATCCGTTGTGGTTAGCCAATCCGGTAGTGGTGCGCAAGGCAAATGGGAAGAGGAGGCTGTGTATTGACTACACAAAAATCAATAAGGCCTGTCCAAAGGATCCCTTCCCGTTACCGCGCATCGACTAGATTATTGACTCCACGGCTGGATGTGACCTGTTATCATTCCTTGACGCCTACTCGGGATACCACCGGATCTTCATGACGAAAGAAGACAAGGAAAACATAACATTCATCACCCCATGTGGTATGTACTGCTTTTTATGGATGCCTTTCAGGTTGAAGAGTGCTGGCTCAACCTTTGCAAGAGCATCCAAATTGGTTTTGAACCCCAGCTGCATAGAAATATGGAAGCCTATATGGATGACATAGCGGTCAAAACCAAGGACAAAGCAACACTTGTGCAAGATCTTGAGGAAACATTTGGGAATCTGCGCAAAATCAACCTCAAATTGAACCCTAAGAAGTGTGTCTTCGGCGTCCCGTCCGGCAAGCTTCTCGGGTTCTTTGTGTCCCAGCGCAGGATTGAAGCAAACCCAGATAAGATCAAGGCCATTGAGCAGATTGAGGCACACAAACAGATCAAGGACGTGCGCCGGCTCACTGGTTGCGTTGCCTCCATGAGCTGGTTCATCTCCAAATCCGCGGAGTGTGCCCTTCCTTTTTTCAAGATCTTGAAGAAGGCCGGGCCAGTGGAGTGGACCCCAGAGGCTGAGGCAGCGCTGCAAGACTTGAAGAAATACCTCTCCTCTACCCCAGTGTTGGTTGCGCGCAAACCACAAGAACCGTTGCTGCTTTACCTAGCAGCAACAAATCAGGTGGTTAGCGACGCACTAGTGGCGCAGAGGGAGGTTGATGAGGAGGCAGCAGCAGCAGCAGCGGCAGAGTCAACGGTTGGCGGGCCGGAACCCTCCCCGGCAGGGCTCAGTCCCGGCAAGGCTCGGTCCCGGCAAGACTGGCGCCAGTATGATAGGACCCATGCGGTCGGGTGAAGAAGCGCAGAAGAAGAAAATGGTACATCACCCATTTTACTTCGTCAGCTCCCTCTTGCAGGGGCCTCCTTATGGCTTCGAGGAAGCTACGCCATTACTTCCAAGTGCATGAGATCACGGTGGTCACCCGCCTCCCGTTGCAACGGATACTACATAACCCAGATGCAAGGGGGAGAATTGTGGAATGGGCCCTGGAGCTGTCAAGTTTCGGTTTGAAGTTTGAAAGTACCTCAACGATTCAGAGCAGAGTCTTGGCGGAGTTTGTTGCGGAATGGACCTCAACGCCTGACGAAGAGGTACAGGAGACCGCTCTCCCAGGTGAGGAAATGAGCCGCAACTGGATCATGTACTTTGATGGTGCCTTCTCGCTGCAAGGCGCCGGTGCTGGTGTACTGCTTGTCGCACCCACCGAAGAACACCTCAAGTATGTCATCTAGATGCACTTCCCCCGGGAGATGTCGACCAACAACACCGCCGAGTACAAGGGTTTGCTTGCCGGTGTCAGGATTGAGGTAGACCTCGGAGTTAAGAAGCTCATCGTCAGGGCGACTGACAGCTTGTCGTCAGGCAGATCAACAAAGATTATCAAAGCCCGTTGATGGAAGCTTACATAGATGAGGTGAGGAAACTGGAGGAGCGCTTTGACGGTATACAGGCGGAGCATGTCCCTCGAGTGGAGAACGACATCGCAAACTGCCTGTCAAAGCGCGCTGCCCGCAAGCTACCAGTGGAACCAGGTACTTTTGTGCTTCAGTTGACCCAACCATCCATTGAGCCGTCGACCGGGCAGAACAAGCGGAAGAAGCTAGGCTCTGGCAAGTACTTCCCCACCGAGCTCCCTGGAGCCACCGGCAAAGATGTTGCCGTGGATGCTGATCCTGCCGCAGGACAACCAACTCCGGCAGAACCTCAGGTCGTAGCCGTGGAGGCGGCCGCTCCCGTGGCAGACGAGACGCCTTTCGTCCTTGTCGTCGAGCCACAGGCTCCGGCATGGGCACAGCACGCCGTACGATTCCTTCAGCAAGGAGAACTTCCTGAGGAGTAGGAAGAGGCAGAAAGAGTAGCCTGCCGGTCTGCTCTGTACCAATTCGTTGATAACGTATTGTACAGAAGAAGACCGAATGGGGTGAAATTGATGTGCATCTCCCGGGAGGAAGGACTAAAGCAGTTGGCAGAGATACATGGAGGCATATGTGGCTCCCACATAGGGTCGAAGGCCCTTGCCGGCAAGGCTTTCCGGCAAGGATTCTTCTGGCCCACCGCCCTCTAGGATGCGACGACACTAGTAACTAGGTGTGAAGCGTGCCAGTTCCATTCGAAGAAGCTCCATCAACCAGCTCAAGCCCTTCAGACTATTCCTCTCTCCTGGCCCTTCTCGGTCTGGGGGCTCGACATATTGGGCCCTTTCCCCCGTGCTGTCGGGGGCTTTGAATACTTGTACGTCGCAATCGACAAGTTCACAAAGTGGCCAGAGGTGGAAGCGGTGAGGAAGGTGACAGCGCAGTCAGCCATCAAGTTCTTCATGGGGCTAGTGTGTCGTTTCGGGGTACCCAATAGGATCATCACCGACAACGGCACACAGTTCATGAGCCATGCCTTCATGCAATGCATTGAAGATCTCGGCAGCAGGGTCTGTTTTGCTTCCGTGGCACACCCACGGAGCAACGGCCAAGCAAAGAGAGCAAATGCTGAAGTCCCGTGAGGCTTAAGGACGAAGACTTTTGACAGACTGCGCAAGAGTGGAACTCGCTGGATTGATGAGTTGCCGACGGTTCTTTGGTCGATCAGAACGACGCCAAATTGAGCCACTGGCCAGGCACCCTTTTGCCCTGGTTTACGGGCGAAGCGCTTCTCCCCACGAACTCATATATGGGTCACCTCAACTGCTCGCTTATGATGAGCTTGAGCAAAAGCGATTGCGGCAAGATGACGCGACGCTCCTTGAGGAAGATCGTCTCCAGGCGGCTATGAGAGCAGCATGCTACCAGCAAGCTTTGCGCCGCTACCATAGCCGCAAGGTTCATGCCTGGAGCTTTGAGGAAGGCAACCTTGTTCTTCGGCACGTTCAGTCGGCCAAGAATTCCAACAAGTTGACGCTGAAGTGGGAAGGCCCTTATCAGGTAACACGAGTCACTAGCACTACAACAGGAACCCCCCCTTCTGCAACGCATCAATGTGTTGCCTTTTGTCAATATAGGCGTTGCTACGGTCTACACCAACGGATTTATATGCGTTGCCGTTGGTGGCGTTGGAAGAGTCTACAACAACGTATACACATGCATTGGTAACTGGTGCGTATAAGTGTTGTAAGATAGCAACATATAAACTAAAGCCTAACAACACAACATATGCGTTGGTGATTACCCTGCATAGATGGATTAGTTGCTACGTAGTCCCTCCGTTCCTAAATATATGACGTTTTGGTAGTTCAATTTGAACTACCAAAACATCATATATTTTAGGAACGGGGGGAGTAGAATATTAGGCAATGCTGCTAGTATACAGGAGATGTAATATAGTAAGAAAGACCTCATATATTAAATCAACAATGTTGTTTTACAAAGAACACAGTGTTGCTTTACAATGAACGCTATCAGCTTGTACACATGTGTTTTACAAGAACATGTGCACTCTATACAGAAACAGGTCGAAGCTTCCTTGAAGGAAAGAAAAAACTAAGCTCATCACATGAGCATCTAGACTGACATGTTCAGCCTTCATTAACTAAAACCAAAATCATCAGTTTCTCCTGGCATCCATAACTCCATATGCTGAAGATAGTTCATGCCAATTGCAGCTATAGTAAACTGCATATGCTTCATTTCTCTGCTAGCAATGAATGAAATACGAACAGTTAATATAGTACTTTGGGTAATAATAAGTTCTCGATGAATTTAGGTGCAAGTACCAGCCAAGAATTTCTTTCTTATTTCGAGGTTCTCCCTTTGGAGTTATGTAAAAATTTAGATTCACACAATATAAGCAAAGGAAAAATATGCGAGTAACAAAAAATAATTGAGGCAATATTCCTGTAAATTTGGTAAAGTGAATGCCCAGCCACATATTCAGTTAATAATGCTGACTGCAATGGGTGAACAGATTGTGCTAAATGCGGAAGAGATGATAAAGCTAACCACAACTTATGCTTGTAAATACTGGGTAATGTTCAATTATACAATCAGAAATTGTAGGAAACAAAATACAAATTAGAAAAGGCTCAATGTTACTTTGGAGCTTACCTTTTTATTGGTTTGCACTTCCGAAGTCAGAGCATAGGCACAGGCACAGAGTAGTTGTTACAGTTAATTATCCTACAATCATATGCATCAATAATCAAGATTCTTGAGAAAGAGAAAGAGAAAGATTCTTGAGAAAGAGGAAAAAATACTATTGCACAACATGAAAAACACATACACAAATTACAATAGAAATTACCTCTAGTGATATTATTTTTCTAATCAAGAAATCACATCTGAAATAATCTAGAAAGAGTTGGGACCAAACTAATCAATCTTTTCTAAAATGATATCAAATACATGGGGTAAACGTTCTGGGGGAGAGAGATCAATCTAAATGAACAATTAACAAGACATATAAAGATGAATCCATATACTCACGCTGCCTGCACAAACAAAAACAGAGAAGGGATCAATGAACACCACACCTACATGACGTCATTGACGTACTGCCATCATCGCTGGTCATATTTTACCTTCCCAGCTTGCAGCACTCATCAAATGCGCAATCTGAATACCTCAGGTACATTTATATCTATAATATTATGTGTAAACCTGCAAGACTATATTTCACTAAGTAACAACTTAAAATTCACATACTGGTGAGAATAAAAGATGTGAAGTGGCATCTCGTGAAGCATTTTTTGTTGTGATGCATCCTTCTGATCTAAAAAAGATTGCATTTCATCATAATATTTGAATAAATACAAACGTATGATAATTTAGAAGTACCTAAAGTTAAACAAAATCATCAAATCAATCAAATTTACATACACACTTACGCATGCTAGCAAGTGTGAGATGTCTAGACTATGATTCATATACCTTTTTAATATGTAGGTCTATATAATCATGCTTAATATTACTGAATAAGAAGTAGTTATGCACTTGGAATATTGCTGCCTTCTTGACGACAGAAGCTTTAGTAACATGAGTGAATAAATAATGCGCGATCACCCTTGTTTCCATGGAAAACTAGATTCTCTCCTGATAAGCCTCGGAGGATGCAAGCATTGATATAAACAAGATTGGTGGACAATAGTCATCCGAGGCAAAATAATTGATTTTTTCTATAGTGTAATCTAGCACTCTAGAGTATGATATACATCTAGAGAAATAAGTACATATGGATATACAAATACGACTATGGTCTGAACTACTAAAGCAGAAGATCACCAGCAGAAACCTGCATAGCAAAATTAGAGGATCAGGTTTCCTTCAACAACAAAAGGAAGAGAACACTAGCCATAATTTAACTAAAGTAAATGGTCCACCCATAGCACGAGTGGAAGCTTAGAGAAGATAGGGAACCAAATTCCAATGGAATTATAGAAGCCACCCTGTTGTTAAATCGGGGGGAACTGATTAGTGGAAATAATAGAATTGTCACGTTCTTCAGGGAGATAATCCAGGTGAGCGATGAGGTAGGCAGTAGGCGACCATGGCAGCCTCCCTGGGAGAGAGCGGCCGTAGTTATTGGTATATCCAGCCATCATCTACGACGCCACGATGACAAACCCTTGGTAGCCATGCCACATAAAGCACCAGAGAGGATAAGAACATAGGGGAGAAGTGTCTCACTAAACTATCGGCGCCGGACACGAGGTAGACGTGGCGGAACAGCGCCATCCAGCCTGTGGCAGCGACCGCGCGTCCGGAGATGCGGGGGGTAGTGAGCCAACCAACCGGAGGGGCAGGAGCTGCGACCACGACTCGTGGCGACTGGTTGATGCAGGGGCACGGGCAGGGTGTTGAGGACGTCGCGGTGGTGGAGGATCGGCGGGAGCACTAAGGGGAGCAGGGCTGGCGAGCTATGCCGCGGGAGAGCGCCGGAGCTCGCCCAAATCATAGGAGGCGACGGCGGTGGCGCACGCGGCATCGTGGTTATGGAGCCCTGGTAGGAGAAGAATCGGGGGAGGGGGGAAGAGATGGATAAGGAAAATTGTTTTTTAACAATGTTTAGACGGAGGAGGTAAATATGGATGTGGGCACGTGGAAGTTAGCTGCTATTTTGAAGGGAACGAGGTGATCGGTGCTAAGTGGGGAGGTGGGAGGTTTTAACTAAGCAACGCATAGTTTGTTATCGTTGGTAGATATGCGTCGTTATATGGGGGTTCTTGTTTTAGTGTAGGCCCGGCGCAGTCCGGCTGGAGACCGAAGATGCCATTCCAGTGAGCAACTCCTAGAACATCGAGCATCTTTGAAAGTTTTACCCATAAGGCGCGGCCGCTGGGCCTCCCGGCAAGCCACCCTTTTGTACAAGCCTTGCCAGCAAGGCATGTAACCCTTTGTACAAAGCCAGGCGCAGACCGTGAGCATAAATAAACGAAGCGCTGGCGCCCTAAGTTTTAGCATGCATGCTAGGTTGAGTCTCTTCCTTAGTTAGGGTTGATAGTGCTTAGTGGCAGCTAACCCCTAGCTTAGAGGTCGAGTGTGCGTCTATCTGTTTTTCTTTGTCTTCCTTGGTTCGCAGGACACAGAAATATCCTTGCCGAGCTATTTTGGAGAAAAGGGGACAGACTGGCGTCCGGACCCCGGCAAGCTAGAGTTTCCGGGGGCTGCAAGAACAAAGATCCATCCGCGGCAAGCCAAAATTGCCAGGGGCTGTAGATCCAGATAGGTCCTCTATCCCCTGTCGTGCATTTCGTTATGGACTGGGATACGTGAAGCCCCGTTCTATCTCTGGGTTACCATGCTCCCCCTTTTTCGGCACCCAAGGATTATCCCCTAGGTCTGGATTTGGTCGTAGCCGTGGCAGCAAGGAAGAAGAACGAGGGGCCTAAGCCCACCTCATCCCTGCCTCCGCCAAGAGCGTGAGAAAGGTCGAGCAAGGTGGGGAAACGGCAAGGCCTGTTGCCGGGCAAAAAGCGTTTGTCTTAAAGACAACAAGGAATCACTCCTTGTTGTGGATTCCTCCCTCGAACGAAAATCCCAGCAAACATCCTTTTTCATTAAAAACATCCGTCAGTGTGCAGTTCATACGAAATGAAAAACATGAACAAGGGGATTACAAGTTCTAAAGCTAACAAAGGCCCGAAGGCTTACAAGGCTAAAAAGATATAAGGTGCCCATAATCCCTTTCTTGTCCCTCTCTTCAGGAAATGGAACAAGAAAGCAGAAGGGCAAAAGGGGCGCCTAGGCGAGCTACAAGTGGCAGAAGACACCAAGAGAACATCTCGGTGGCCCTCCAAGGGCTGGATGGTGATGGCGGCGCCGGAGGCAGAGCTCGAAGACGAGGCGGTAGGACGTCAACATGCGACAAAGGCGTCGGTGCCCGCGTACTCTGACTTGACAGCCTTGCCGCCCGCCCTCTTCCTGTTCCGCAGCCTCCCTATGCGAGCTGCCCAAGGAGACGACCCTGAGAAGTTCAAGGAGCTAGCGACACGGATGATGGGGTCGCCGGTGCCGCCCGGAGCGGCGCCCGACACCTAGTCGGACCCGTCATCCTGCCGCCCGCTTCCCTCGTCATCGCTTCCGTTGTCTTCCTCGCCACTCTCGCTTGAGGAGGAATCTTCATCATCGGAGGAGCTCTCCATGCAGCACCTCACGCGGGTCCCGAGGTGCCCGAAGATATTGACGGAGAGGAGGCCACACTCCATTAATTTGAAATGGAGAGCGAGCCCATCCTTCAAGCTGTGGAGGCGAGCGAAGGTCTTCCATCCTCGGTGAAGATACATGATGTGAGTGGCGGGGAACTCGACGTCAGCCCAGGTGCCACTGTTCCCACAACCCCTCATGTGCAGCCGCAGCGCCCGCGGTGGATCCAGCTCCATCTCCCGCGCAAATGGAGTCGGGAGACGAAGGCGACGGCGTGGTGCATGGCGCAGCTTGATGAAGAATTCGCAGGGGTTGTCCCCGGCGTGGCCCTCCATCGGAGGAGGGGCCGCTGGAGGAGGCGAGGCTGATCTGCCGCCCCGTCCTCCTCTCCCTCGGGCACCATGACGGCATCGACCTTGCCCCCTCCCCCTTCCTCTAGCGGTCGGCTCCGCCGCTACGAGCTCTTTGGGAGGAGCGATGCGCTGCCTGGCCGAAACCCTCGCCGCCACTGATGAAGCGTCGCCACGCCCCCTTGCCATGGCAGAAGAAGAAAGAAAGCAGGAATGGGGAGAGGCAGATGGCGAAAGGATGAGGGGCACCGTTCCTCCCGCTCCCCTGTTTATAAAGGGGCGGGGGCGAGGCTCGGCCGCCCCCTCTTGGCCAATCCGGCTTCTCGAAGTGATAGCAAGCGGGGCCGTCGACCGCCCTCCCCGCGTGGGAATCGACCCGCACGCGCGCGACTACCAACATCCCGTGCGCCTGTCATTCGCTCTGCGTTATGCATGCAGCGAATGTGGCGCAAGGGGCGGGCGCAGTGAGACGCGTGGATTGACGGTTCCCGAGCAAGGGCAGTAAATGGGAAGCGGCCCTGCGGTCTCGAAGAGGCACGCAAGCCGCCACTTTACTATCCACCACAAGGTGATGCCAGCATACCCACATTATGCGCGCGCGTGACCACCAGGTCACGCGTTCAACGCAGGTCGTGGGGAAGCGCGCGACGAAAACGATGGCGCAGAAAAAAATCCGCCCCAACCGCGCACAAGACCGTTCGGGCTGGCCCAACAACGTGATGCGCTTATGTATTGCCCAGGCCCGGGGGCTCCTGTCGGTGTACAAAAGTAGGGGCCTTGCTTTTGACCCCTTTACTTGTGCACGAGTAGTTAGAGCATCCTGCCACGGCCACGCATCACCGGGCAGGAAAGGGCAGCCAGGGAAAAGCTGAAGCCACAAGGCAAACAGAGCAACGACAAGAACCAAAGCCACAAATATTATATGGACGGAGCAGGTTTCCCCGGCAAGCACTCTTGTCGGGGGAGCCTTAGCGGCCCCGGTAAGACCCTTGCTAGATGAGCCCGTCCCCACCAACCAACGAGCCACCTTTGAGCCCACCAACGCTAAACAAATGCATTGGGACGGGGCTCGGGAGGCAACTCCGTAGTGGCATGCAGATCATTGTGAAGATATAGAATGCTCAAGATCAAATGAGGATAGGGAGGCAACCATCCTCACCGAAGAAACCCACAAGACCCCCGGCAGGATCCTTGCCGGGGACGCCTGCGCGCCACGATAAGACTCTTGCCGGGCAACCCGGCAAGACCCTTTGCGGGCCACTCGGTAAACCCTCGCCGAGCGCACCAGTAGGGCCACTGCCAGGCCCGCGCCAGCCAAGTCTTCGTCGCCGTTCGCATGCAGGTGCCGACCCAGCTAGCTGGGCAGGCACCTGCGTGGCAGCATGCAATCCTTAGTGGAGGCTCCACCACCGTGCCACCTCAGCTGCCTGCCTGACTACATGGCACCGCATGCATCGCTGGCCAGGGCGCGTGTCGAAGCGAGGAGGGGCGGTGACGGACAGGATGGGCCTCACCCCCATCCCCAATAAATCGAGAGGACACCTAAGCCGCGCATTAAATGCGCCTTGTCCTGTAATACCCGCGATAAGCTCGTGACGTTGTAGCACTTTCCACCTCCTATGTGCCACTATGGCAGCCCCTTCCACCTATAAAAGGAGGCCCGTGGCATATGGGGAAAGGATTCGGCTCTTTGGAACCACATAGCACCCAGAGCTAGTTCAAGAGCTCAAGAACACTAAATACATCCACCAAAGCAGGATCGTAGGGTTTTCCGCATCTTTGCGGCCCGAACCTGGGTAAATCCTTTTGTGTCGCTCATTAGTCCCTCTCCTCACAATCCCGTGCCCCTGGCCGTAGAAGGGATTCCAGTGATCCCATAGGTGTCGTTTCCCACCGACAATATCTGAATCTTGTTTGATGCGAGACGGTTATTCATTTAAATCTGAGAATAATGGTTGTTCTATTTATATGAGTAATATCTTTTATGGTCATGCACCCTTGAAGAGTGTTCTATTTTTGATGAATCTCGATAGTAGTGATAGACATAACCATTATGTTGAAGCCAAAAGATGCAGATTTGATAATAATAGTGAAACTTATTTGTGGCAATGTCGTTTGGGTCATACTGGTGTAAAGCGCATGAAGAAACTCCATACTGATGGACTTTTGGAATCACTTGATTATGAATCACTTGGTACTTGCGAACCATGCCTCATGGGCAAGATGATTAAAGCACCGTTCTCCGGAACTATGGAGCGAGCAACTGATTTGTTGGAGATCATACATACTGATGTATGTGGTCCAATGAATGTTGAGGCTCGCGGTGGGTATCATTATTTTCTCACCTTCACAGATGATTTAAGCAGATATGGGCATATCTACTTAATGAAACATAAGTCTGAAACATTTAAAAAGTTCAAAGAATTTCAGAGTGAAGTTGAAAATCATCGTGACAAGAAAATAAAGTTTCTACGATCTGATCGTGGAGGAGAATATTTGAGTTACGAGTTTGGTCTACATTTGAAACAATGCGGAATAGTTTCGCAACTCACGCCACCCGGAACACCACAGTGTAATGGTGTGTCCGAATGTCGTAATCGTACTTTACTAGATATGGTGTGATCTATGATGTCTCTTACTGATTTACCGCTATCATTTTGGGGTTATGCTTTAGAAACGACTGCATTCATGTTAAATAGGGCACCATCAAAATCCGTTGAAACGATGCCTTATGAATTGTGGTTGGGCAAGAAACCAAAGTTGTCGTTTCTTAAAGTTTGGGGCTGCGATGCTTATGTGAAAAAGCTTCAACCTGATAAGCTCGAACTCAAATCGGAGAAATGTGTCTTCATCGGATACCCAAAGGAAACTGTTGGGTACACCTTCTATCATAGATCCGAATGCAAGACATTCCTTGCAAGGAATGGATCCTTTCTGGAGAAAGAGTTTCTCTCGAAAGAAGTGAGTAGGAGGAAAGTAGAACTTGATGAGGTAACTGTACGTGCTCCCTTATTGGAAAATAGTTCATCACAGAAACCGGTTCCTGTGACGACTACACCAATTAGTGAGGAAGCTAATGATATTGATCATGAAATTTCAGATCAAGTTACTACCGAACCTCGTGGGTCGACGAGTAAGATCTGCACGAGTGAATACGGTAATCCTATTCTGGAGGTCATGTTACTTGATCATGGCGAACCTATGAACTATGAGGAAGCGATGATGAGCCCAGATTCCGCAAAATGGCTTGAGGCCTGGAATCTAAGATGGGATCCATGTATCAGAACAATGTATGGACTTTGGTTGACATGCCCAATGACCGGCAAGCCATTGAGAATAAATGGATCTTCAAGAAGAAGACTGACGCTGATGGTAATGTTACTATCTACAAAGCTCGACTTGTTGCGAAAGGTTTTCGACAAGTTCAAGGGGTTGACTACGATGAGACTTTCTCACCCGTAGTGATGCTTAAGTCTGTCTGAATCATGTTAGCAATTGCCGCATTTTATGATTATGAAATTTGGCAAATGGATGTCAAAACTGCATTCCTAGATGGATTTCTAGAAGAAGAGTTGTATATGATACAACCAGAAGGTTTGGTCGATCCAAAAGGTGCTAACAAAGTGTGCAAGCTCAAGGGGTCCATTTATGGACTGGTGCAAGCCTCTCGGGGGTTGGAATAAACGCTTTGATAGTGTGATCCAAGCATATGGTTTTATACAGACTTTTGGAGAAGCCTGTATTTAAAAGAAAGTGAGTGGGAGCTTTGTAGCATTTCTAATATTATATGTGGACGACATATTGTTGATTGGAAATGATATAGAATTTCTGGATAGCATAAAAGGATACTTGAATAAAAGTTTTTCAATGAAATACCTCGGTGAAGCTGCTTATATATTGGGCATCAAGATCTATAGAGATAGATCAAGCCACTTAATTGGAATTTCACAAAGTACATACCTTGATAAAGTTTCGAAAAAGTTCAAAATGGATCGAGCAAAGAAAGGGTTCTTGCCTGTAATACAAGTTGTGAAATTGAGTCAGACTCAATGCCCGACCACTGCAGAAGATAGAGAGAAAATGAAAGATGTTCCCTATGCTTTAGCCATAGGCTCTATCATGTATGCAATGCTGTGTACCAGACTTGATGTGTGCCTTGCTATTAGTTTGGCAGGGAGGTACCAAAGCAATCCAGGATTGGATCACTGGACAGTGGTCAAGAACATCCTGAAATACCTAAAGAGCTTGTCATAAATGGTTACATCGATGCAACACTGATACAGACGATTCTAAATCGCAAACCGGATATGTGTTTATATTGAACGGTGGAGCTGTCAGTTGGTGCAGTTCTAAAAAAGCATCGTGGCAGGATCTACATGTGAAACGGAGTACATAGCTGCTTCGGAAGCAGCAAATGAAGGAGTCTGGATGAAGGAGTTCATATCCAATCTAGGTGTCATACCTAGTGCATCGGGTCCAATGAAAATCTTTTGTGAGAATACCGGTGCAATTGCCTTGGCAAAGGAATCCAGATTTCACAAGAGAACCAAGCACATCAAGAGATGCTTCAATTCCATCCGGGACCAAGTCTAGGTGGGAGACATAGAGATTTGCAAGATACATACGGATCTGAATGTTGCAAACCCGTTGACTAAGCCTCTTACACGAACAAAACATGATCCGCACCAAGGCTCCATGGGTGTTAGAATCATTACTGTGTAATCTAGATTATTGACTCTAGTGCAAGTGGGAAACTGAAGGAAATATGCCCTAGAGGCAATAATAAAGTTATTATTTATTTCCTCATATCATGATAAATGTTTGTTATTCATGCTAGAATTGTATTAACCGGAAACGTAATACATGTGTGAATACATAGACAAACATATTGTCACTAGTATGCCTCTACTTGACTAGCTCACTGATCAAAGATGGTTGAGTTTCCTAACCATGGATATGAGTTATCATTTGATCAGTGGGATCACATCATTAGAAGAATGATGTGATTGACTTGACCCATTTCATTAGCTTAGCACTTGATCGTTTAGTATGTTGCTATTGCTTTCTTCATGACTTATACATGTTCCTATGACTACGAGATTATGTAACTCCCGCTTACCGGAGGAACAATTAGTGTGCTACCACACGTCACAATGTAACTGGGTGACTATAAAGGTGCTCTACAGGTGTCTCCGAAGGTACTTGTTGAGTTGACGTATTTCGAGATTAGGATTTGTCACTCTGATTGTCGGAGAGGTATCTCTGGGCCCTCTCGGTAATGCACATCACTATAAGCCTTGCAAGCAATGTAGCTAATGAGTTAGTTACAAGATGATGCATTACGTAACGAGTAAAGAGACTTGCCGTGTCACGCCCAATATGTGATACTATCCTAAAGAGACTCGAATGTCCCACCAAGGATAGAACCGCTTATTGAAACGCTTTTGCAAGGTGGATATCATTACATCAACATTACATAATAGATGGGGATACATACAAGGCATACAAATGCCACAAGAGTACATCAATACAACATACATAAGATCAACATCCGGCTACGGATGAAACACAAACAGAAGCTCAAACAATATCCACCACTAGCCAGTCTGCCGACACAGAGCCTATCCCCTGATCGAAGAAGAAGCAGAAGAAGAACTCCAAAACAAGCAAACATCGCTCTCGCATCATGATCATCGCATAACCTTTACCTGCAACTATTGTTGTAGTAATCTGTGAGCCACAAGAACTCAGCAATCCCATTACCATGGGTATCAAGACTAGCAAAGCTTAATGGGTAAGGAAGGGGTAAAGTGGTGAGGTTGCAGCAGCGACTAAGCATATATGGTGGCTAACATACGCAAAAAAGAGCGAGAAGAGAAGCAACGGAACGGTCGTGAAGCTAGCAATGATCAAGAAGTGATCCTGAACTCCTACTTACGTCAAACATAACCCAAAACCATGTTCACTTCTCGGACTCCGCCGAAAAGAGACCATCACGGCTACACACGCGGTTGATGCGTTTTAATTTGGATCTGGTGTCAAGTTATCTACAACACGGTGCTCTAGTTTGGACCAACACTCAGAGGAGCACTGGCCCGGGGGGTAAAATAAAGATGACCCTTGAGTCTGCAGAACCCAAGGGAAAAAGGCTTAGGTGGCAAATGTTAAAACCAATGTTGGGCCTTGCTGGAGGAGTTTTATTCAAAGTGAACTGTCAAGGGGGTCCTATAAATCACCCAACCGCGTAAGGAACGCAAAATCAAGGAACATAATACCGGTATGACGGAAACTAGGGCGGCAAGAGTGGAACAAAACACCAGGCATAAGGCCGAGCCTTCCACCCTTTACCAAGTATATAGATGCATTAATTAAATAAGAGATATTGTGATATCCCAACATAATCCTGTCCATCATGGAGCAATCTTCAACTTCACCTGCAACTAACAACGCTATAAGAGGGGCTGAGCAAAGCGGTAACATAGCCAAACAACGGTTTGCTAGAAAGGGTGAAAAGGTTAGAGGATGACATGGCAATTCGGGGAGGCTTGAAGAACAAGTGATAGGTAGCGCAGCAAAGCAATAGAACAAAGCAACTAGCATAGCAATGATAGTAGTGAGATCCAGGGTAGCGGTCATCTTGCCTGAAATCCCGGAAGGAAGGGGAACGAGTCCATGAAGAATATGAACGGACGTAGACGAACGAATCCTCACAATCGCAACATAACCGGAACTATCAAGAAGAAGCAACACCGGAAAGAAGCAAACAACATGGTAAACAACCAAGAATAATCATGGCATGATGCACAATAAAGTATGATGCATGTCCGGTTTAATGAGGCATGGCATGGCAAAGTGCAACAAACAACACTACAAATTAAGTGGAGCTCAATATGCAACGAGTTGCATATTGACGAAACACCACATCAATTATTTAGTTCTCTCTCGTTTAGGAACACAACAATATTACATGTTGTTATAAACATGGCAAGAGGTGAAGCATAAATAAACTAACTATCTAGGCAAGTTTAAGTGAGGCCAGAAACACAAACAACAATTCCGGTAAATCCTCATGTTATTTAGCAATTTAACCAAACAACAATTTTAACCATTTAAATGTTGTTAACATGATGCGGATGACATATGCAAGTCTTAAGCAATTTTATGAAAATGTTGACATGAGCATGTTATGAAGCATTTGGTCACCATGGCGGAACAAAACGGGTGCCTCGGCAACGAATCCGAAAATGATGCCACGGCAACATATCGGTTCCGGTAACTTGATTGAGATACCGATGCAAAAGAGAAGTGTGCGGATGTGTAGAACACGCAAGAGATAGTGGGGTGCTCCCGACTACCTGGTTCCCATGGGTTAGTGGCATGGAAGCGAGTGACGAATCGGACATGGTGTAAACACAGGCATCTCATACAACATGCATTCGTACACGGGCGGACGTCTCGTCGTTATACATTTGAAGCGTGCATTTTCGGGGCGAAACGAGTTCGGTGCAATGAAGAGGAAGTAGACGTTCTCACAACGGTCGTAGTCGAAGTAGTTGTACACGTTCATTTCGAAGAGGAACTTGACGAATCCAACATCTTCGGGGCGACGGTAGTGGAAGTAGTGGAAGTAGTCATTCACGTTTCGTAGTCGTACATGTCGGCGGTAGTGAAAGTAGTGGTACACGGCAATCGTAGTTGTACACGTTTTCGTAGATGTTCAGGTCGTCGGTACTGGTACACATTTTGTAGACGAACTTTGATGGAACATGGGTGTCATGGTACTTGGCGATATTCCTTGCTCGGTGGTCGTTGGACTTGGCGTCAACATCAACAGCAAGGAGGCGAAGGAGATGGGCAGGTCGCGGTCAACGCGAGTGACTGGGCGCGTCTACAGCAGCCTCCTCTCGAACAAAGGCAGGAACGGGGCTTGGCGCGATGCAGAGGAGGCGGCAAGGCGCAGGGAGATCTGGGCATGTGATGAGGCCAGGGCGCGGGGCCGAGCTCGTTCCCGAGCAGAGGACAACGGTGAGGGACTTGACGCGATCCCGGCGACACGGACGAGGTGAGGAGGAGCAGAGGCATCCTGCACTTGGCCTTGGCGTTCGATCTGGGGCATGGAAGTAGAGGCGGGGCGACGGCAGGGGCAAGGTGGGGAAGGCGCTCTGGACGGGAGGAGCGGCGCGACTCCGAGGTAGCCGGCGCGAGGACATGGAGAGGCGCCCTGGGGCAGCATGGGAGGCGAAGGCCGGCGGCGGCATTTGGGCGAGGAGCTCCTAGTTCATGGCAGCAGAGGAGCTCCAGCAGGGCCGAGGCGGCGGCAGGGGAGGACCCCGGCGAAGCGCAGCCTGATCCGGCGGTGCTGGTGGGTTCCGGTGGCTGGTTGGTGGCGCGGAGGCGACATGGTCTACGAGGAGGCGCGGGGTCGTGTGGGTGTGCGGCGCACGATAGGGAACGAGGGATGGAAGAGAGGCTGCGAGGGAGATGTGGATCGAGCAGGGAGGCTAGGGTTAGGTAGGGGTGCGAGCTGGGCTAATGGCCAGGAGGACTGCGAGGAAGCAGGCCGGCTCGGCTGCTGGGCTCTCCTCTCTCTCTCTCTCAAAAGGAAAAAAACAGAGATAAGAAATAAAAGAAAGAGAGGGTTAGGGAAAGAATTTGGACATGGGGATTATTTTACCGGACTCACAAAAATATGCTTGTTCCGAGAAAATAGAAAAAGCCATGATTGAAAGATGTAAATTTAAACTCATTTGAATTTAGTTCAAATGGGTTTGAACTAGGACTTGATAAAAGGAAGGTCCAAAAATGTCGGATTTTTGGTGGAGCTCCGGAATATGATGAAAGAATATATGGCAAGGTTGGAGACCAAGAATTAAGATAACAAAGGCATTGGAATATTTTGCAAGTGTGTTATGGTGAATTCCAAATTAATGAAATATTTAAATATAGCTCCCTAATATTTTGAAGATATGTTATAAAGAGAAGTGACCCTTCCCTCAATTTAAATAGATCAACCATCTATGCAATTTATTAGTTGAGTTGAGATGCAAAGATTAATGACATGATGGCATGATGACATGATGCAATACAAGAGATGGCATGATGCAATGCAAAAATAAAAGAGCAAGCATAAATGAAACACACGGTTGATCACGAAAATATGGAAGTCTTCTGAAGCGTCGGTCTCGGGGCGTTACAACACTCCACCACTACAAGAGGATCTCGTCCCGAGATCTAGGATGGCACCGGAGAGAAACGGAAGAGGAAGAGAGGAGGTAGAACTAAGTTGCTTCTTCGACAAAATAGTGAAACCAAAGAACCTTGAGAGGTTGAAAAGTTGAAAGAAAGAACACAACGAAGTTGAACACAATTGAGAGCATTGCGGTAGAAAATAGAAACAAGTAACACCATATGAACCTTGGAGGTTGCAAAGCTATGAATGACAAGTACACTGGACAAGAAGGAATTGGAACCACTCTGGTTGAAACGAGAGGCAAAACTTGATAAGATGAAAGAACTTGAATGAGAACACAACACTCCGGTTAAATGGATAAGCAAGAAAATAACATGATCTTGACAAAACGAGATGATGGGTCAACGAGAGCAACATCACAATGCCTCCGGAAGAAAGAATAGAAGATAGATCATTGGAATAACAGAATGGAGAAGAAAATGCCAACTTCTGCCACAAATGAGTTTGGAAAGCACCCTTCCAAGAAGGTTAAAACGGGGTTGTTGTAAAACCAACAACGAAACGAATAAGCTTGTAGTGGGCTCATGGAAAACATCTCAAAATTGAGGCAAAATTCTGCCACTACGGAAACAAATAATATAACTGATAACACCGACGAGATGAAAAATTACTTCAACCAAGATGATAGAGAGATAACTTGGATCATTGATAAGCACCACAAAAGCAACATTCCTTAGGGAAGGCTTTAGGTGAAATATGACACAAGATAACTCCAACAACGAGGTTGATGGTTGAAAAGATCTCTTGAACAAAGAGAAAATGATGGATTTAAATATCTCATTCTTAACAACTTGCGAATCATGAAACATGAAGTGAAATTGTCAAGAATGACATAAGACCACCTCAAAAGGTAGAAAGAATTGCACTTCGGGATGCACGATGAAGAATGCTTGAACTCCTCAAAACAAATCATGTGTTGAGCACCATGTTTAATTTTGAGAATAGCTTGTCTGATCTTAACTTCAAGAGAAATCTTGAAGAACAATTGAAGAATGAAAAGAATCCTTGACTAACCACCATGTAGAGACTCCATGAAGAACTCCGGTAATAACAGGATGATAAAAAGAAAGGGAAGTTGAAAACACAAGGTGAAGCCTTTCCATGATTTAGATGGAGCTTCGCGATGATATAACCGAGAAAACTTGGAACTCTGAAAAGAAAAGATGATCTTAGAACCGAGAATTTATTCCTTAAGAACAAACTCCAAAGGAAACAATTAATCACTTGGATGAAACAATAATAAGAATTACGTTATGCCTATCCTTCACCAATTTAAATTGATGACAAGCAACGGATTTGGCATACTACTTATTCTCGTAGAAAGGATTAAGAGGGATATAACCTAAACTTCAGAAGGTATTGATGGAACCACCGGTAGGATTTGGGAACAACAAATATTTGATATGATAACGAAGGAAGTGAAATCTTGAACGAACCAGCGTAACAATTCAAAATGAAAGTAGCAAAGGCACAATTCACCGGGAAGAGTTGGAAAACGAATGAAGATACTTGAGGTGATTTAGATATCTGAGAACGAAGAGATCATGAACTGATTAGAGGATATTTGAACGATTCACTGATAAGATTTGGAGAACGATAGCTACACGCTGAGAATGAAGAATTATGGCATGAAGCTAGAACCATGAATCTTCAAGAGAATGGACCAAGATTTTAGGAGAAATCTCTTCCTTGGTCTTCAAGATCCGAGATTGACAACAATAAACACCACCATGAATTGTTGAGACACTCCAGAATGAAAATTAGAAAGTTCGAACCAACGACAAAAGAATTTGAAAGATCTTGGAGAAAGACATTTGACTGATGATAATTCATTCTTACATCAAACTTTGAAAAGAATTTGGGAATGGCTCCGAGAAAATTAGAAGAGTTAGGTAAGATCCTGGAAAAAAGACCTGTGGGTTAGGGCCCACTAAAAGATACACCATTGAACAATTGATTGAAAGGGGGGATTACACCGGTAGAATTAAATAGCTTGAAAGATAGAAAAACCTTGAAATAACTCTAACGGATTAAGAATGGAAACATGATTTTTCTGAGATATCTTGAGCACTCCGAATATGAACTATGTGAGGTGAATAAATAAGAGAGCCTTGGATAAGAAATTCACATGGGAAGATATGTGAAGCAAAAGGAAGAGATATGATCAACACCGAAGCTTGAAATTAATCCACCGGAGAAGAATACGAGAATGAAGAATAATAAACTTGAAGCTCTGTTGGTATCTTCCTGAGAATCACCTGATAAGAACATTGACGGAAAAGAATGGAGAGACTTCCCATAAATAAAATGTATACCCGATTAAGAAATCTGAGTCCTTGAAGTTAAGGGTGGGAGGGCGGGAAAACAAAGGCAACTTGGGGCAGATGGAATGGATACCGTTGAGAAAACTTAGAATTAATCTTGCGGATGTTGAGATGATCGGATCCACTTGAAGAGAAGCACGCCGGTTGGAAAAGAATTGACATGACATCCTCAATGATCAAGAAGGATTAGCACTCCCATAGAAATATGAGAACACCATTTAGGAAAGGTATGGATCAACACTCAGACATCGAAGCAACTCGAATACCACAAATAAAACAAAACAAAGGATTTGGCTTGCAGAATAAGCCGGAACAAACATATGATAGAGATTTCGTCCGAAGTTTTCATGGTGGGGCCCACACGGGCTCGATCGTACAACACCATCATGTACAAGGCAGTGCACATGACATACGAAGTGTCCCCGAACCAGCATAGCCAAGTGTTCATTAAGACACAACGAGACCACTGTAAAAAACGACCGTGGATAGGCGGACCACTAGACGTCGAACCACAATCTCATATCATGCATCTGTCGGAAAGAAAAAAATCTAAAGCTACTTGAATTCCCACCTATAAAACTCCCGAAACTTTCTAGTTATGCAATCTGGTGTTGGGGATACAGGGGAAGCAATATATCTCACCCAAACTAACAATCCCTACATGCAGCTGTATCCATCTGTCAACACATAACCAAGAAAACTCCGGAAATCGTGTACCTCAACCTTCGAAAAGCATCCGTTATATGATCTATGGCAATACTCCTGAACTCCCCAGTACTGGGTGGCGTCGACGTTATCTCACCAACAACTGCATAAAAGAGATTTTTGATGTCGGCAAAACTCAGGTATTCCAGAACTGCAACGATAAAATTATGACGACAACACCTCGGAGCTCAACTCCCCGGGACACTGCCACAACCCCTAAATGAAAGGAGGCACCAAGAACAATGTTCTCGTCATAAGAATATCGGAACAATCCCAAGATACCCGCGTGAACCTAAATTTTTTTTTAGTGAAATCTGAGGCGAGGAAAGACAAAACATCTGCGTCAGGAGTCCTCACCAGAGCGATGAAGGGGGCTGAGGAGTAAAAAGAATCCTACTCTCCGATATATATAATCCTAAGACTCAAAATAGTTTTTTTCTAGACTCAACAATGGCCAACAATCAAGGGGGCTCCTATGGTCGGTTGAGGCTCTGATACCAACTTGTCACGCCCAATATGCGATACTATCCTAAAGAGACTTGAATGTCCCACCAAGGATAGAACCGCATATTGAAACGCTTTTGCAAGGTGGATATCATTACATCAACATTACATAATAGATGGGGATACATACAAGGCATACAAATGCCACAAGAGTACATCAATACAACATACATAAGATCAACATCCGGCTATGGATGAAACACAAACAGAAGCTCAAACAATATCCACCCTGCTAGCCCAGGCTGCCGACCTGGAACCTATCCCCTGATCAAATAAGAAGCAGAAGAAGAACTCCAAAACAAGAAAACATCGCTCTCGCGTCATGATCATCGCATAACACTGTACTGCAATGTTGTTGTAGTAATCTGTGAGCCACGAGGACTCAGCAATCCCATTACCATGGGTACTAAGACTAGCAAAGCTTAATGGGTAAGGAAGGGGTAAAGTGGTGAGGTTGCAGCAGCGACTAAGCATATATGGTGGCTAACATACGCAAATAAGAGTGAGAAGAGAAGCAACGGAATGGTCGTGAAGCTAGCAATGATCAAGAAGTGATCCTGAACTCCTACTTACGTCAAACATAACCCAAAACCGTGTTCACTTCCCGGACTCTGCCGAAAAGAGACTGTCGGTGTCAAAACCGGCGGATCTCGGGTAGGGGGTCCCGAACTGTGCGTCTAGGCGGATGGTAACAGGAGACAAGGGGCACGATGTTTTTACCTAGGTTCGGGCCCTCTCGATGGAGGTAAAACCCTACTCCTGCTTGATTGATATTGATAATATGGGTAGTACAAGAGTGGATCTACCACGAGATCAAGGAGGCTAAACCCTAGAAGCTAGCCTATGGTATGATTGTTGTAATGGTTGTTCGTCCTATGGACCAAAACCCTCCGGTTTATATAGACACCGGAGAGGGCTAGGGTTACACAGAGTCGGTTACAATGGTAGGAGATCTACATATCCGTATCGCCAAGCTTGCCTTCCACGCCAAGGAAAGTCCCATCCGGACACGGGATGAAGTCTTCAATCTTGTATCTTCATAGTCTTGGAGTCCGGCCGATGATGATAGTCCAACTATCCAGACACCCCCTAGTCCAGGACTCCCTCAGTAGCCCTTGAACCAGGCTTCAATGACGATGAGTCCGGCGCGCATATTGTTCGGCATTGCAAGGCGGGTTCTTTCTCCGAATAATTCATAGAAGATTGTGAATGCCAGGATAGTGTCCGGCTCTGCAAAATAAATTCCACATTCCACCGTAGAGAGAATAATATGTATACAAGTTCAATCTGCTGACATATTTTGTGGCATGACGTCATACCACCACCAAGCCTTTACTTGAATCGTTTTTTTATTATACCACCTCGGTAGCGTTTAGCGGCGGTTTCCTTAGCACGTCTTGTCAAAGCAGAAATCGTGTTCCCCTTATTTCGGGATTCCCATCAATACGGACGTGGGTAACCCAATCGCGCCATTGATGGTGGCGCTTGAGAGATAAGCGAGTTTTACCAGGCCGGTGGGTACGCATAGTCTTCGTCCGCCCATATATAAGGGGATAAGGATCCACCTTTTTTACCTACGCCTTCTTCCTCCTTTGCTTATCCATCTCCGCACTTTCGAGCTCCAGCGCCCAAGTTTGCACATCTCGTCTCAACCTTCTCCAGCCATGTCCGGAGCAGGAGGCAAGTGGATGGCCTCCTCCGTTACGGAGGGGCACATCAAAAAACTGCGCGACGCCGGATACCTGTCCAGCGACATCGCGCCGGCTGCCCGACAAGGGCAGCTCATCCCACCCCTGTGCCCATGAGAGGTCATATTCCTTCCACACTTCCTCCATGGATTGGGCCGCACTTCATCCCTTCGTCCGGGGCTCATGTACTACTACGGCTGAACTTCCACGATCATCGCCAAACTTCATCCTCAACATCTCGGCGTTTATCGTGGTGTGCGAAACCTTCCTCTGCATCCAGCCCCACTTGACTTGCGGCCAAAACCTTCAACGTCAAGCGAAGGTAGTGAAGGGCGTCAAAGCGGAGTCTTGGAGGCACCATGGTGGGCAAAATGCCCAACGTCCTCAGCTCGAGGCGCCTTTGTGGAAACCATCAAAGGGTGGCAATCGGGGTGGTTCTATATCACCGAGCAGCGTGACCCTAAATGGGCTGCGGCCCCGAGTTCAGATCTGGTACCCCATGCAGCTCACCTCTTGGAAAGAAGGACTTGCTATGGGGCAGTTGGAGGGCCGGCCGACTCTAGTCTGTCTCCGGACCACTGGTAAACAAGAAGCTCAAGCTTGTCGGTGTGATCCAGTCATGCTCGTCGCGGGATTCTCCCACCAACAACGGGCCTTCAATCTATGGGAGTTTGATCCGCACAACACGGACCCTTAGCGGGCTCTTGACACAACGTATGAGGCTGCACGGAGGTGTTGTTCAGGGCGGAGAAGCCCCGCATCCGCAACCGAAGATCGCGGATTCAGCCGCAACGCCCGCCGGTGTGGTAAGATATGTTATCCTTTATGGGACACTTATTTTTTCATAGTTTGACTCTATGTGGGATCTAAAATTATAATGCCTTTAACAGACTGGCGAGAGGGCGTCCGGACAGGTTAACTGTCGGCTCCCTCGAAGAACCAGCGGATGCCCGTTTAGCAGGGGCTGCTAGTCCGGCACTTTATGTGGTGCCGGAGAAGAAGGCCACGAAGAAGGCCACGGGAACCGAAGGAGTTCCCGCGCCAGAGTGGTGTCGGACTCATCGTCCGATGGCTCGGCGGACTCCTCCCGAGCGAGGAGGAGAAGAGGACTCTCCCGGGAGGGAGAGAGGAAGAGAAGGCTTCCCTAACGGGGGAGGCGAAGGGTCAAGAGGGAAGGACCCTTCCTCCTTCAACTCATTGGCCCAGGCGTTAGCAGCGAAGAGTGGCCCTCAAGGGCCAAGCCTCCGACAAGATTGTAAATATCCAGTTCTGAATGATGTATAATTTCTCTTTTGTGCCACATAGTGTCCTTCTAATGCCGCACACTACCTGTAGTCCAGCCGAGGATGATCTTCCTGCTTCATCAAGCGGGTCCTTGGCTCCGTCGGATGTAGATTCCATTCCGACCGCCTCCACCCCTCGCGATGCTGAGGACGCCGAGGTGGGATCCCAGGAGGGGACCCGCCAGGAGAGGGAGGCTCCGGAGGTGCCACAGGGCAACCTCCTGGACTTCGTGCCAGACTCCGTGCCGGGACCCGCAGTGGTTCCGGAGTCCGGCAGGCGGCCCCTTCGTAAGACGAGCAAGACCGTGACACCGGCAACCTCCGTCCAACCGGAGGCGCCGGACAACTTGTTGGAGGCGCTCAACGGTGCTTCCATCGAGGAAGAACACCGCACTATTATGAGTGCGGTGATTCGGAAGGTTCAGCTCGCCAAGAGCGGGCTGACCGAAGCTTGCACTAGCCTTCTAACAGGCTTTGAGGTAAGAATTTTTAAAAAAGGTAATGTAATACCGCATAGACAGTAGCCCCAGATGCTCGGTTCGGTGTTCGAAAAGAAAAACCGGACTGAGGATCTAAAAAAGATATACGCAGGAGTTCTAAAAATTATGTCAATATGGGTTTGTAGGCTGCGCTGGCGACCTCTGCCCGACCGCAGAGGTCGATGCTTTGAAGCGGAACCTCGGCGGTCCAAAACGAGCTCGGCCTTGCCAAGAAGCAGCTCGAGGACAAAGAAGGTGAGTAACACCATATTGAATTTGTACCTTCTGAGAAAAGGATTTTGGTTGCAATAGAAATGACAAGGATAAGCGTGGGCCTGCGCGGTGCCACGAACAAGGTGGCGACCTAAAGGAGGCCATGTCAGGCGAGCGTGTCTGACATGAGGCAGCGGAGCGAGAGAAGCGAGGCGGCGGGTGGCGGAGGTGCGGCAAGAGCTCCAGGCTCTCATGGAAAAGCATGAGAGTTTGGAGCGCGACTCGAAGACTCGATTGCCCGAGCTTGCCTCGGCTCTTGAGAGTGCCAAAGCCGCTAAGGCCGAGGCCCATAAGGCCCTCCATGATATTGAGGCGGTGAAGAAAATAGCGGCGGGTAAGGCATTTTTCATGCAAAGCAAGCATGTGAATGTGAATTACCTGTTACTTACCCGAATTTGGAGCTCTCCGGGGCGATTGCGAATCTGCCTCGCGGCGTGTCGATCTCGCCGCATTCTCTGGGGCGAGGAGGGAGCTCAGCGGAGAAGGTCTTGGTCTCGATATCTTTGAGGCCGGACATCTAGTGCCCCTTAGCGACCGGTGAAGCAGTGGTCGAGCTCCTAAGGTAGCCGAGCAGGCCATGAAGGGCCTCATAGTCCGCAATGGCTGAAGAGGCCATGCTTGGGAGCTACTTGACCTCGTCTTGGCGGCTGGTGGATCGTGCCCTTGGGTGGAAGTCATCAAGCGCTCACTTTGCATTGAAAAGGTGCCCATCGGGCCCTTGCCCGCACAAAGGTGCACTTTGGGGCAGGCTGGATCTTTGAGAGGCTCTGACGAGAGCCAGCGCCCGGCCCGAGCAAGGAGTATCGTCGCCCAAATGTATTATAAGAGTGTCTGAAGGGTGCCCGCAAGATTGCGGATGAGTGCCCCAAAGATGTAATATTTGAGTAGACTACAATGTGTTATCTGTCTGCGCTGAAAACTTTGTTCATATCGCTAAGCAACGCTTATTGATTTAAAATATTACCTTACATGCGGCCGTTTATCAAATCGAGAGATGGCAAGTCGTAAACTTCACCCCCATGCCACTAGTCTTTGGGGTGTTTGGGATAAACTTGGCGCTCTTGTTCCCATTTTGGGTCCATCTGAGGGCGCTCAACACAACGAACAAGGAAACCGGACTTATAATGCTTGAACACTCTCACTTAGCCATAGAATTCTATAATTTTAAATTCGTGAAGCCCCTAGTGTATGGAAGACCGAGTTGGGCGCTATCACGCTTTGGGCAGACGGGCAGGTTCCTCGCTCTAAGCGGCATAAGTCTTGAGGGACTCGAAAAGACCTCTCGAACAGCGACCAGCTCTCGCCTTATCATGACGGTCAGTTTTAGCTTTCTCCACTGAGGCGCTCGCCCAGCTCAACCGGGGCGCAATCGCAGTGGTTCTCCCAGTGCTACCTTAGCCGATAGAATGGAACGTAAGGTACCAAAACATGGGAGCCGGGCAAACCCAACTATTGACCCAAGACATGATTCGGAGCCGATGCATATAATGCTATAAGTTCGAGGTGCCGCACTTGTGAAAGTGTTCGGACTTATCACACCATAATGTGGGGAACATTGGCCCCTGGTTGTCACACCCTAGCTAGTTCATGCATTAGAGTGTTGCATCATGTCTATTTTTTTCAACAGAAACTTGAAATGGGATTGCGAAACTCCCAAATTTCTCTGAAACAACTAGGGTTTACTAAAAATATTTTCGATGAACACTGAAATGCCCTTCTAAAATGTCCATCATTTTTGTCTTGGTCCAGAAGCTTTGCCAAAAGTGGTGCACATTTTCCTAGGTCATCCTAAGGTCATTGAATTAAATCATAGCTATTTGAATTTGGGCATTTAAAATTTATAAAATATTCCAAATGTCCAAATATCTCCAAACTAAAATGTTTCATGTTGGAAATATTCCAACAATGGACCATGAGCAGTTTGGTGAATTTTAGAACCTTTACGGTATTTTAAATAACTCAACAAAGTTGCAGGATAATAGAAAAAGAAAAAGCGAAGCGAAAAACTTACTGGCGCCGCTTAGCCCCCCTGCCGCCCAGCCCGCCACCACCGCGCCAATGAGCTGCTTAACTTGCCGAGCGGGCAGCCAAAGTGCTCGGCGGCACCGCAGCTCGCCACGCAGCTGCCGCCGCCTCTACCGCCCTCTCGCCGCCCCCCATCGCCTGGATGAGCTCCACGTCGCGCCCGGACCCCCAGACACCCCGTTCCTCTCCATTCGCCTCCCTCGCTCCCCCACGCCATGGCCGCGCCACCGCCGCCGCACCACCGTCGTAGCCGCGTTCTCCGTCAACCCCACGCCCGCCACCGTGTCCGGGAGCTCCGCCGCCGTTGACTCCTTGAGCTAGCCGAGCCCGGCGCTTCGCGTGCCACGAAAACGCCGCACCAGCCTCGCCCGAGTCCGCGCGCGGAGATCCCCTTCAACGCCGTCGCCGCTGCAGCTCGTCCCGACCACGCCGTCTGCATCGTCGCGTCCGCTGTGAGCTTAGCCACCTCCCGACCCTCTCTCTCGCTCCGTGCATCACAGCGGCGCCACGAGATCGCGCCGCCGCGCACCGCCGCGGACCTCGTCGCCGGCGTGCCCGGCCATCTTCGGTCACTTCACCGTGTCCAACACGTTCACCACATCGCCTTGGTGCTAACCGAGCACTTCCGCACCTCACCGCACACTCCACCTCGAGTTCACTCTCACCCGAGCTCGGTGGCCGCCAAACTTCGCCGCGGCGCCTCTCCGCCACCCAGAGCCCAACGGACTCCGCCAAGAGCTGCGGCTCGTCCTCGGCTTCACTCCGGTGGTCTCGCGCCCCATTTGGTGGCGGAACAATAAAAACACTATCGCCGCCGCGTCGCTCGCCCGGCGGTTAAACGCCGATGAGTTTGACCCGGTTTTGACCACAGGTGGGCCCGTTTGACCCCACAGGTCTATGACATGTGGGCCCAGCCCGCTAATTAATCTAGTTTAGTTTAATTAAATCCTAATCAAACTAACCCCAGCGACATCGCGGGACCCACTGGTCGGTTTGACTGACCAGCCCGTTGACCCCAGCGTCATCATGGCCTTGATCTTGTATAATATTTAAATTCTTGGAATTATTTTTACGGAAATTCGAGAAAATGTTTCAAACTTCAAAATTCATATAAAATCAACCATAGCTCCAAATGAGACAAATTATATATGAAAAATGATCAAAAAATCCAATCTATCCATCTGTACTGGTTTCATGCATGTTTACAGAAGCTAGCCCACTGTTTATCACAGAACAAGTTTAAGCACTTTAAATGATCATATGTGAGTTTGAATTTTGAATCTTTGGTTCAAATTGGTTCAAACCCATCGATCTTAGTTGCATTAGCCCAAAGCACTCATTTGCCATGTCTCATTGCATGCATCATATTGTTGCATCTTGTTTGGTAATGCTTGTGTATCGGTGTTCTTGCGGCGGAGTTACGGCCCCGAGGAGTACCGTGATAACCCGACGAAGAACAATACCGTGTAACGACCCGTCGAACAAGCAACCAACCATTTGATCATATCGATAAAATCCCATGTTCTTGCTCCTGCTCTCGTTCTCTGCATTAAGACAACGCGATTCAAGCTGCTTGTGTCTGCGGTAGTTGAACCCATTTCCTCTGCATGACTGTCATTGCCACGATAACTAGATGAAACCCACTAGCATGTGTAGGAGTTGATTGAGCCATGTGATTGTGTTGTTCCTACCTTGCTATGCCTGCTATGCTTAGAGTCGTGTCGGTCGGTTCATCGGGTGATGGCTAGAGTGAAATGATCGAGTCGATGCGAGTAAGGTGTTGAACACGATTTGGTAAAGGTATCGATGAAAGGCCATGTAGGAGTACATGGTGGGTTGTTTCATTGAGGCCGTCCTTAAGCCTTGAGATCTGTATGTGTGATTTAAGATTCAGCTACTACCATACATTGGGCCTGAAATATGACCCTTCGACTTCTTATTCACACTAGTCCTCTGTCCGGGAGTTGCAAGTAGTTTACGGTGTTTGTAGCCCTCTTTGGAGGCCGTGGACAGCGTGGACCGTAGGGGTGGGCTGTGATGATCGGTAGGTGCGTGGCGGGTGTACGGATGCCCGTTTGGTATCTCGGGAACCTTGTTCACATCGTTTGGGGCTGTGGCGAGACTTGGCGGAACTCCTCATAGATGGAACCCAAATAGGCGATAAACTGGACTAGGGACTCGAGTGTCTAGGTAGGTCGTGGTCTACACCCACGTTGGCTTTAAGCTTGAAGTCTGCCGAGCACATGTCGTGTCTGCGGGCGCTAAGTGGTGAAACATGTATGAAGAAGTACACCCTGCGCAGGTTAACATCATCTATTGAATAGCGCGTCCATGATAAGGACTACTTGGTTGCCTATACGGTTCATAGACAAGTAAATGGATACTACTAAAAGCCTCAAGATAGCGTGAGTGCGAGGATGGCTTCTCCGTAGGAAGGCGGGGTTGGATCCTCGGTGGTGTATTGAAGTGATGAGTAGTGGACTCGAGTCATAAAACTATTTCAAGTTGGTGTCTCGTGGGATAACTTAGCCATGAGTCAAAGCTGGCTTGCTGCAATAACCCCACCAACCCTTCTTGATAATGTGCATGTATGTAGGGTCGATGTAAGTCTTCTTTGAGTACCTTTGTACTCATGTTGCTTTAATTTACATTTTTCGAAGATGCCTCAAACCCCTCAAGCGGGTTCTTTGTAGAGCGTTGACATCGATGAGTAGACTAAGGCCAGTGGTGATCTGTGCAAGAGAAGGACCATGTAGTATAGCGGGGCT
The DNA here is from genome assembly GCA_021437245.1 of Aegilops speltoides. Lineage (NCBI taxonomy): Eukaryota > Viridiplantae > Streptophyta > Magnoliopsida > Poales > Poaceae > Aegilops > Aegilops speltoides. The sequence goes on from CM038145.1 coordinate 147,322,778, forward strand.
TACCCAAGCCTCTTTTATTTTACTAGTTATGCGTACTCGGACAAAACACTTCATTGTGGCTTGTATGCTTGTATGACTTGTATGTGGGTCGTGTGACCCGTACTTGTGTGTATGATATGAATGGCTCTCTGAGCCTTTAAATAAAATACTTGTGTCGTAGAGTCATGTTGTGATGCCTTGTTGTATTTGCACATATCGAGCATATTGTGTGTATGATTGAAATGCTTGGTATGTGTGGGATCGACTATCTAGTTGTTTATCTTTAGTAGCCTCTCTTACGGAAATGTCTCCTAGTGTCTCCACCGAGCCTTGGTAGCTTGCTCTTGCTCCGGAACACTTAGGCTGGCGGCATGTGTCCTTCCTCGTTCACGTATACATCCCTTGAAAATGTCACGCATTAAATCTGCGAGTCTGTTAGCCCGCTTCTGACCGGTTTACGAATCTGCTAGCCAGTGCTACAGCCGGAACTTACTTCTTGTTGGCAAACACGTTCGATCTTTGGTCATGGATGCTGTCCTGTAAGTCATGCCACTTTGGGTTTCGACTAGTCATGTCGGCCGGGCTCCTTTTCATATGGATGCTAGCGACACTATCATATCGTGTGCCAAAAGCATAAGCGGTCCGGGCCAAGGTAAGGCGACACCGTTGGGATACCGTGCGTGAGGCCGCAAAGTGATATGATGTGTTCTGAGCTAGATCGATGTGACATTGAGTCGGGTCTGACAGCGTTAGCATCGAGCGGACTGCTGTAGGTTCTCCAAGCCAAAGCGGGTCGATGTTGAGTCTAGAAATGCTTTAGTTATATGTAGAAATTGATTGTGGGATGATGCGTAAGGCTCTTTTTACTCCTTTATCTCATAATATTCGATCTGAGTCGGACCATTCTTCCACCGGGGTTAAGGATTAGGACCTCTTCTCTCTGTTAGGCTCACGTGTTACTAATCGGTAGTACCTTGTAGGTTTGATGGTTACAAGCCTGGTTCGGTTTTACTATCTTGTTATGTTACTAAGTTGGACCCGAATCTTGATATGAAATTGTTGAGTGGTTATGCAATACCTTGTGAAATGTCTCAAACCCTTTTGAGCATTCTGATCATTATCTTGTCCAAATTCCGCTAGAAATACTAATGCCTTTGCATTGTGGTTATGCTTCGGATGGCCACTCGTGATCAAAATCAAGTGGTTAAATCGACCCGGATGCATTGGGGTGACGGTCATACAACCATGCTAGTTAGGGTTATGATCGAGCGGGATACCGTTGGTACCCAGTACCGAGTTGAAGAAACGATGTCGAGACTTTAATCAAAGTCGGTATCTTTGCCTTGTCGAGGTGTTCCCCTCTTATCTGGTTGCACGAGGCCCTTCACAGCTCCTATGGGCTTGGTGTTACTATTGATATGGTAGTTCAAGATCTGCATATTCTATGATGACCATTATCTGAGCGAGGTGGGCTGCTCCATAACACCGACTTCGGTATATGCGAGTTCACTTCTGGGCGTTTGGTTATCTTCGAGCCATCTATCTTGATTCGATCGGAGGACTCCCTAACCCGTACTACCGCCGAGCTGCTCGAGGACAAGGACGAGAGAGTCGGGCCTTGAGGATGGAGCTCTTCAATGCCCGTCTTGATCACTTTGGGCTACCTTGACTCGTTTTGCACGGCTGTTCAAGCTGGTTATATGGATATGAGAGATTTGTATCTGTCGGGGCTGATCTGCGGACATGATGGTGGCGTGATGTGGGGGCATCACCCCACCTCGTGGTCTCGCTTACCACCGTTCATAGGTCCAAGACCTCACCCATGCCCTTATGGTCCACAGGCTCCCGGGACCGCTTTGTTCCCGGGACGATCACGTTGAACTCCCGAGCTACGGAGGAGACTTCTATGAGAACTACTACGGAGGCGTCGAGTTAGTAGTAGTCCCACTAGTATTATAATAGTTGTATTTCCACCGTCTGCGTGACTCGTGGAATATGACTTAGTGTGTACTAATCCGGAGGTGTAACAAAAATAATGTATAGGAGCTTGGTGTGCCTCCGATGAGATGTAATCTTCCTTTCACCGTAGTAGTACTTTGTTTGGTCTTGTACTAAACCTTGTATGGTGTGTATGACGATGGAATAAAAAGCGGTTTACTGTATCTACCATGTCATACGGATGATCATCTCGCATTCGAGTTATCCATTACATTCTACACTTCTATGTCGGAATCTTGCCATCTGGACTAAATCCTTGTCTTGTTTTCCTAGGATGGTTAACACCCATAACAACCCTGCTCCGCCAGAGCAGGCGAAAGCGATGGAGTTGGAGAAGCAAACCTGCCTCACCCTCCTTCTCTGGCGAGGTTATGCTAGAGGCGAGAGAAACAAGCGGAGACCAACCGTTTCTTTGGGCGTATCGAGCGAACACAGCCCATCATCAGAAACAACTTGGTGTCGCTCGGTGACTTCATCAAGTTACACCTCCTACCTTCCACCACTCCGTCGAGCCTCTCGGCGCCGATGGCAACCCGTGGCATTACTCACAAGCTGCGATCTGCACTAGTAGGTGAGGATGATAAGGTCACCTTTGCTGCATATCATCTCGAAGGCCCTTGATCTACGGTGGGAGAACTATATAGCTATCGCCCGATTGGCCATGTCACTACTTGGGCAGAATTCAGCGAGGCTTTCGTGAACATCACATTCGGAGGGTCTCATGGATCATAAGCGTGAGGAGTTCTGCAGTTTCACCCAAGGTCGTCTCTCGTGGGCGCCTATAGTAGAGAGTTCGGTAACCTCGCACGCTATGCAATCAAGAGGTCTCCATCGCGCTAAAAACAGGCAAGGTTCCGCAAGGGACTTAGCCCCAAACCGCCGAGATCTCCGTCGCATGAGTGCACTTCTTTCGAAGCTTGTTAACAAAGCCATCAGTAGCTGAAACTGGTCGGACTGATTTGAAGCAACACGCAAGCATGGTCGTGATATGGGTTCCTCATCCGGTCTTTGGACCACGAAGCGCCGTGTGTGGGTGCCTATCTTGCCACGCCACCAGATTCACACGAGGCCATCCTTCGAGCGCCTCGCCCGATTCAGCGATATGCACCAGCTAGGCCCTATGGTGGACCAACCAACAACGCTCCTCTGGCGCCAGCCCGTGGCGTGCTTCAAATGTGGTGAATCAGGCCACTACATGCGCGATTGTCCTCGCACCAACCCCAACCAGCTGCAAAAGCTGTTGGCGTGGCAAGCCAGCGGGAAGGTGTTCTATGCCAAGCCGGCCACCACTTGCGTGGCCATGTTAATTGTGTCTCGGTGAAGAGGCCCAAGAAGATCCCAGCGTCGTGCTCGATGCGCTTCTTGTTAATTGCCACCGGCATCCGTTCTTTTGATCTTGGAGCATCTCATTCATTCATATCGAGAACTATGCTCGTTTGCATAACACCGCATTCGTGACATGCCTTCCACCATGGAAATTTCTACCCGGGTTCTAGATGGCAAACCTCTAGAGTAAGCCATGGAAATGAAATTCAGGTCGACAGACTTGTTTTCCTTGCATCGTTGATAGCTCTCAAATCTTCGGATATAAATATCATCTTGGGTATGGGTGGATGTCGGCCCATCATGCCAAGATTGATTGTTTCTCTAGGACTGTTCAACTTCGCACCCTCGGGAAAGATAGTCAATGTCTTGACCCGAATATCAGCGTCAACTATATTCTCTTAATGCCGGTCCATTGCGGACCTCGAAGGCGTTCGGTAGTCCGTGACTTTCCGGATGTCTTTCGAGAGAATTGCCGGTGTTCCACAGCGGAGATGTTGAATTCGTGATAGACCTCATTCGAGGCTGTCCCAATTTCTAGAAGACCCTATAAGATGGCACCCCTAGAACTAGCGAACTTAGAAACAACTCGATGAGGCCTTGCAAAAGGGTTTCATCCGTCCTAGTTCATCTCCTTGGGCTTGCCCGTTCTCTTCGTCAAGAAGAAGGATGAATGCGGATCGGATGGTTGTAGATTATCGACCCGTCAACTTGGTCACAATTAAGAACAAGTATCCACTTCCGGGATCAATGATCTGTATGATCAGCTCGCGGGATCCTCGGTCTTCTCTAAGATGGATTTGAGGTTAGGCTACCATCAAATCAAAATCCAAGCGGGACATTCCCAAAAGCGGCCTTTGTTACTCGTTACGGCCAATCTGAGTACACCGTCATGTCCTTGGTCTAACCAACGCCCCACCACTTTCTCCGGTTAATGAACTCAATCTTCATGGAATATTTGGATAAATTAAATGCGTGGTTTACCTCGATGACATACTCATCTATTCCAAGAGCGAGGAAGAACATGCCGAACATCTAAGGCTAGTGTTGATGAAACTTAGAGAGCATCGCCTTTATGCCAAGTTTTCTAAATCGAATTTTGGCTGCGAAGTGACCTATTTAGGACATGTAATTTACGGTAAAGGTATTGCTGTCAACCCGAGCGAGTTCAAGCCGTCCTTAATTGGACTCCACGAATCGGTCAAGCAAGTTCGGAGTTTCCTTGGCTTAGCGAGCTATTATCGCCGCTTTGTCGAGAACTTCTCCAAAGTTGCTAAACCTCTAAGCGAACTCCTCAAGAAGGATAAAAAGTTCGAGTGGACTCCACAATGTGAGCATAGTTTCGAGGCGAAAAGGCGTTTAACCTCTGCTCCGTCTTTGGTACCACCAGATTTCTCTAAGGACTTTGTTATCTATTACGGCGCCTCGCGACAAGGACTAGGCTGTATTCTCATGCAAGATCGACACGTAATTGCTTATGGTTCACGGCAATTACACCCACATGAGAAAACTACCCTACCCATGATCTAGAGCTTGCGGTGTAGTCTATGCACTCAAAACCTGGCGACATTATCTTCTTGGTAATCGTTGCGAAATCTACACCGATCACCAAAGTCTGAAATACATATTCACCCAACCAGATTTGAATCTCGAGGCAAAGGCGTTGGGTTGAGTTGATCTCGATTTCGATTTAGGGATAACCTATACCCCGGGAAAAGCCAGCGTCATGGCTGATGCACTAAGTCGTAAATCTTATTGCAACAACTTGATGTTGCAACAAAGTCAACCACTTCTCCACGAGGAATTTGGAGCTTAACCTTCACATTGTTCCTCGAGGGTTCCTTTCCACTTTGGTGGCGAAACCTACTCTTATGGATCAAGTCATCGCTGCCCAAAAGCGAGATAGAGGAATATCCGGATTAAGGAGAACATTGCTAAGCGGAGATGCTAAATGTTTCTCTACAAATGATCATGGTGTTGTATATTTTGAGAACCGCTTAGTGGTTCCCAAAAATCAACACATCTGGCGGTGATCCTTAAGGAGGCTCATGAATCTCCTCTCACCATTCATCCGGTAGCACTAAAATGTATCGGGACCTCGCCGGAGGTTACGGTGGACTAGGATGAAGAGAGACATTGCTCAATATGTTGCTAAGCTGCGGCGTGCGTAAATCGTGTAAAAGCGAGCATCAGCGGCCTCTTGGCACCCTTCAACCCTTAGCTATTCTGAATGGAAATGGGATAAAATCAGTATGGATTTCATCCTTTGGTTTTCCCAGGACCAAGAGGGGAATAATGCTATCTTTAATAGTTATCGACCGCCTTTCCAAAGTGGCCCATTTCTTACATTGTTCATGAAAGTATAACCGCTAGTCAGCTAGCAGATTTGTACATCTCTCGAATAGTATCTCTTCATGGTGTTCCATTGAAATAAACTCGGATCGAGGAAGTCTCTTCACCTCTCGATTTTGGGAAAGTTTCCAAAACGCTATGGGAACCCATCTTTCCTTTAGCTTGCTTTTCACCCTCAATCAAGTGGTCAAGTAGAGCGTGTCAACCAAATTCTAGAAGACATGCTTGAGCTTCATTATCTCATTGGAATGGATTGGGAGAAATGCCTTCCATTTGCGAATTTGCTTATAACAACAGCTATCAATCTAGCTTGGGCAAAGCACCTTTTGAAGTTCTCTATGGGCGAAGGTGTGAACACCTCTTAACTGGTCGAAACCGGGAAAGACAATTCTTTGGCGGATATGATCGAGAAGCGGAAAAACAAGTTCGCATCGTTAGTGAAAAGTTGAAAACAGCCCAATCTCGTCAAAAGAGTCAATATGACCGAAAACATAAGGCTATGACTTACGAGGTTGGCGAGAAGGCTTACCTTGGGTTACTCCTCTGAAGGAACCCATCGTTTGATATCAAAGGCAAATTGGCTCCTCGCTACATTGGACCCTTTCGCATTCTTGCCAAGCGAGGGAAGTTGCCTACCAATTGGAACTACCTCCGCATCTCTCCAAAGTCCACGACGTCTTCCACGTTTCTCAACTCGAGCGTTGCTTCTCGGATCCTATCCGTGGAGTGGACCACAGCACGCTTGATCTTCAAGATAACCTCACATATCGAGAATACCCGTTCGTATCCTCGATCAAGCCGAGCGTACTACTCGACGGCATAATATCAAGTTTCTCAAGGTTCAATGGTGGCACCATTACGAGAAGGAAGCTACTTGGGAAAGGGAGGATCGTCTTGACTTGAGTACCCGCCCTCTTTCGGAGGAACCTAAATCTCGGGGCGAGATTCTTTTGAGTGGGGTGAGTTGTCACACCTAGCTAGTTCATGCATTAGAGTGTTGCATCATGTCTATTTTTTCAACGAAACTTGAAATGGGATTGCGAACTCCCAGCCCTCTGAAACAACTAGGGTTTACTAAAAATATTTTCGATGAACACTGAAATGCCCTTCTAAAATGTCCATCATTTTGTCTTGGTCGAAGCTTTGCCAAAAGTGGTGCACATTTTCCTAGGTCATCCTAAGGTCATTGAATTAAATCATAGCTATTTGAATTTGGGCATTTAAAATTTATAAAATATTTCAAATGTCCAAATATCTCCAAACTAAAATGTTTCATGTTGGAAATATTCCAACAATGGGCCATGAGCAGTTTGGTGAATTTTAGAACCTTTCTGGTATTTTAAATAACTCAACAAAGTTGCAGGATAATAGAAAAAGAAAAAGCGAAGCGAAAAAAACTTACAGGCGCCGCTAGCCGCCCACTGGCCGCCCAGCCAGCCCGGCCAATGCCAATGCTGCTTGGCTTGCCAGCAGGCAGCCAAGGTGCTTTCGGCGGCACTTGCCGCTTCGCCACGCAGCCGCCCGCCGCCTGCCGCCTCTCTCGCCCCCCGCCTGGATGAGCTCCACGTCGCGCCCGGACCCCCAGACACCCCGTTCCTCTCATTTCGCCTCCCTCGCTCCCCACGCCATGGCCGCGCCACCGCCGCCGCACCACCGTCGTAGCCGCGTTCTCCGTCAACCCCGCCCGCGCCACCGTGTCCGAGAGCTCCGCCGCCGTTGACTCCTTGAGCTAGCCGAGCCCGAAGCTTCGCGTGCCCAAAACGCCGCACCAGCCTCGCCCGAGTCCGCCGCCGCGGAGATCCCCTTCAACGCCGTCGCCGCTGCAGCTCGTCCCCGACCACGCCGTCTGCATCGTCGCGTCGGCTGTGAGCTTAGCCACCTCCCGACCCTCTCTCTCGCTCCGTGCATCACAGCGGCGCCACGAGATCGCCGCCGCACGCGCCGCCGCGGACCTCGTCGCCGGCGTGCCCCGGCCATCTTCCGGTCACTTCACCGTGTCCAACACGTTCACCACATCGCCTTGGTGCTAACCGAGCACTTCCGCACCACCGCACACTCCACCTCGAGTTCACTCTCACCCGAGCTCGGTGGCCGCCAAACTTCGCCGGCGCCTACTCCGCCACCCCGAGCCCAACGGACTCCGCCAAGAGCTGCGGCTCGTCCTCGGCTTCACTCCGGTGGTCTCCGCGCCCATTTGGTGGCGGAACGCAGCCAAAACACTATCGCCGCCAGCGTCGCTCGCCCGGCGGTTAAACGCCGTGAGTTTGACCCGGTTTGACCACGGGTGGGCCGGTTTGACCCCACAGGTCTATGACATGTGGGCCCAGCCCGCTAATTAATCTAGTTTAGTTTAATTAAATCCTAATCAAACTAACCCCACGACACGCAGGACCCACTGGTCGGTTTGACTGACCAACCCGTTGACCCCAGCGTCATCATGGCGATCTTGTATAATATTTAAATTCTTGGAATTATTTTTACACAGAAATTCGAGAAAATGTTTCAAACTTCAAAATTCATATAAAATCAACCATAGCTCCAAATGAGACAAATTATATATGAAAATGATCAGAAAAATCCAATCTATCCATCTGTACTGGTTTCATGCATGTTTACAGAAGCTAACCCACTGTTTATCACAGAACAAGTTTAAGCACTTTAAATGATCATATGTGAGTTTGAATTTTGAATCTTTGGTTCAAATTGGTTCAAACCCATCTGATCTTAGTTGCATTAGCCCAAAGCACTCATTTGCCATGTCTCATTGCATGCATCATATTGTTGCATCTTGTTTGGTAATGCTTGTGTATCGGTGTTCTTGCGGCGGAGTTACGGCCCCGAGGAATACCGTGATAACCCGACGAAGAACAATACCGTGTAACGACCCGTCGAACAAGCAACCAACCATTTGATCATATCGATAAAATCCCATGTTCTTGCTCCTGCTCTCGTTTCTGCATTAAGACAACGCGATTCAAACTGCTGTGTGTCTGCGGTAGTTGAACCCATTTCCTCTGCATGACTGTCATTGCCACGATAACTAGATGAAACCCACTAGCATGTGTAGGAGTTGATTGAGCCATGTGATTGTGTTGTTCCTACCTTGCTATGCCTGCTATGCTTAGAGTCGTGTCGTCTGGTTCATCGGGTGATGGCTAGAGTGAAATGATCGAGTCGATATGAGAGTAAGGTGTTGAACACGATTTGGTAAAGGTATCGATGAAAGGCCATGTAGGAGTACATGGTGGGTTGTTTCATTGAGGCCGTCCTTAAGCTTGAGATCTGTATGTGTGATTTAAGATTCAGCTACTACCATACATTGGGCCTGAAATATGACCCTCTCGACTTCTTATTCACACTAGTCCTCTGTCCGGGAGTTGCAAGTAGTTTACGGTGTTTGTAGCCCTCTTGGAGGCCGTGGACAGCGCTGACCGTAGGGGTGGGCTGTGATCACGGTAGATGCGTGGCGGGTGTACTGGATGCCGTTTGGTATCTCGGGAACCTTGTTCACATCGTTTGGGGCTGTGGCGAGACTTGGCGGAACTCCTCATAGATGGAACCCAAATAGGCGATAAACTGGACTAGGGACTCGAGTGTCTAGGTAGGTCGTGGTCTACACCCACGTTGGCTTTAAGCTTGAAGTCTGCCGAGCACATGTCGTGTGCGGGGCGCTAAGTGGTGAAACATGTATGAAGAAGTACACCCTGCAGGTTAACATCATCTATTGAATAGCGCGTCATGATAAGGACTACTTGGTTGCCTATACGGTTCATAGACAAGTAAATGGATACTACTAAAAGCCTCAAGATAAGCGTGAGTGCGAGGATGGCTTCTCCGTAGGAAGGCGGGGTTGGATCCTCGGTGGTGTATTGAAGTGATGAGTAGTGGACTCGAGTCATAAAACTATTTCAAGTTGGTGTCTCGTGGGATAACTTAGCCATGAGTCAAAGCTGGCTTCTGCAATAACCCCACCAACCCTTCTTGATAATGTGCATGTATGTAGGGTCGATGTAAGTCTTCTTTGAGTACCTTTGTACTCATGTTGCTTTAATTTACATTTTTGAAGATGCCTCAAACCCTCAAGCGGGTTCTTTGTGAGCGTTGACATCGATGAGTAGACTAAGGCCGGTGGTGATCTGTGCAAGAGAAGGACCATGTAGTATAGCTAGGCTTACCCAAGCCTCTTTTATTTTACTAGTTATGCGTACTCGGACAAAACACTTCATTGTGGCTTGTATGCTTGTATGACTTGTATGTGGGTCGTGTGACCCGTACTTGTGTGTATGATATGAATGGCTCTCGAGCCTTTAAATAAAATACTTGTGTCGTAGAGTCATGTTGTGATGCCTTGTTGTATTTGCACATATCGAGCATATTGTGTGTATGATTGAAATGCTTGGTATGTGTGGGATCGACTATCTAGTTGTTTATCTTTAGTAGCCTCTCTTACGGAAATGTCTCCTAGTGTCTCCTTTGAGCCTTGGTAGCTTGCTCTTGCTCCGGAACACTTAGGCTGGCGGCATGTGTCCTTCTTCGTTCTGTATACATCCCTTGGGAAATGTCACGCATTAAATCTGGAGTCCTATTAGCCCGCTTCTGCCGGTTTACGAAGTCTGCTAGCCCAGTGCTACAGCCGGAACTTACTTGCTTTGTGGCCAAACACGTTCGATCTTTGGTCATGGATGCTGTCCTGTAAGTCTGTGCCACTTTGGGTTTCACGACTAGTCATGTCAGCCGGGCTCCTTTTCATATGGATGCTAGCGACACTATCATATCGTGTGCCAAAAGGCATAAGCGGTCCGGGCCAAGGTAAGGCGACACCGTTGGGATACCGTGCGTGAGGCCGCAAAGTGATATGATGTGTTCTGAGCTAGATCGATGTGACATTGAGTCGGGGTCCCGACAACTTTGGTGTATTCGGCCGTACTAAATTATGCGGATGCAAGATGTCATAAATGAACATATATATAAAGAAAAGGAATGCAATTATAAGCGAAAAGTGATGCCTTGTTTATTCAAGGAATTACGCTATGAGTGCGAGCGATACAAATAGTCTTGGTAAGCAAGGGTTTGGACTATTAAACATGTCCCCCTCCAGGGGTAGGCTGCAGAATGGTGTATTAAACAGATTTAATGCTCATAATGGAGACCACCTGAGTGTTCGTCGTAGCCATTGTTCCTACCTGGCTGTTGCATCGTGAGTTTGGCAGATCTACTGCCGGACAGGGCCTCTGGTAAACGGAGTCCTGTGGAAAAAAAAGAGAAGAAAAAAAAGAAAGTGACACACATGGGAGCCCCTAGTGTGTTTGAGCCGCACTCTGGGCCTGTCGTGGTCGTGCCCCTCCCCCTATGCCCATGGTATCTTCAGAGCGTAATGATGTACGCGAAGAGCTCGTCTTGCAATCATGCAAGGGCTGGGGTTGGGGCGCGCATTACTCTGGCGATGCTCGGGCGTGCGGTGGTCTTGATGTATGTTACTCGGGCGTGTTTAGTCATGTCGGGTCGTTTAATGGCGGACTCGAAAATTGCCTTAAGAGGCTGCTCTCTGTACTTACGCGCGAGAGCGTGTGTGTTCCTCCGTTCGGAGGGCGTTGATGTTTCCGTTGACCGTGATGACTCCACGAGGGCTGGCATCTTGAGCTTAAGGTATGCATAATGCGGCACGCGTTGAACTTTACCGTGCGGTTCGTCCGAAGCAGGGCATGATAGCCCTCGCAGAGCGGGACTATGTCGAAGATTAACTCCTCGCTTCGAAAATTATCCGGGGATCCGAAGACCACTTCTAGTGTGACTGAGCTTGTACAATTGGCCTCAACACCTGGTATGGCGCCTTTGAAGGTCGTCTTTGTAGGTTTAATCCTTGAGGGTCTATGCCCATCTTGCGCACTATATCCCGATAAAGCAGGTTCAGGGCTGCTACCGTCGTCCATCGGGACTCTAGTGAGTGAAATCCATCGACGATTGGGTCTAAAACCAATGCGGCGAATCCGCCATAAGCGGATCTTGGTGGGAGTGGTCCCTACGATCAAAAGTGATCGGGCAAGAGGACCATGGATTGAACTTCGGGGCGACTGGCTCCATCGTATATACGTCCCTGAGTGCACGCTTCCGCTCCCTCTTGGGTATGTGGGTTGCGTATATCATGTTTACCGTCCGCACTTGTGGGGGGAAACCCTTCTGTCCTCTACTGTTCGGCAGCCGGGTCCCCTCCTCGTCTTTGCTATGCAGCCAATTGTCATTGTTTTCGGCAATTAACTTGCGTGCCTGCTTGAATATCCAACAATCCTTGTTGGTGTGGCTAGCTGGCTTTTTGGGGGTGCCATGTATCTGGCAAGAGCGGTCGAGTATTCGGTCCAAATTGGACGGGCCCGGAGTAGTTCTTTTGAATGGCTTTTTCCGCTGACCGGATTTAGAGCCTCTGAATCTGGCGTTGACTGCCGTATCCTCAGTGTTATCGCCGTTAACACGGCGTTTGTTTTTGTTGCGCCGACCGCCATTGCGGTCCTTGCTGTCCGGACTGCGAAATTTTCTTTGAGGTTATTCTGCGGGCTAGCTACTGTCCTCCCCGCACGAAAACGGGTCATGAGTGATGTGAGGGCTGCCATGGATTCGGCTTTTCTGTCCTAGGTGCTTGGGCTAGCCACTCATCGCGGATGTTATGTTTGAAGGCTGCGAGGGCCTCTGCATCCGGACGGTCGGCGATTTGATTTTTCTTTGTTAGAACCATGTCGAGGCTATGCAGCTGCTGATTCGTCTGGCTGCTGAATTATATGGCTTAGGTCATCGGCGTCGGTGGTCGCACATATATGTGCCTGGAAGTTGTCAAGAAATGCGGCTTCGGGTCCTCTAACACACAATTGACTCTGGCGGCAAGCTGTTAAGCCAATGCCGAGCTGGTCCTTTAAGCTTGAGTGGGAGATACTTGATGGCGTGGAGATCATCGCCATGGGCCATATGGATATGAAGGAGATAATCTTCGATCCAAACCGCGGGGTCTGTTGTGCCATCGTAGGATTCAATGTTCACGGGTTTAAACCCTTCAGGGATTTGATGATCCATTACTTCATCTGTGAAGCATAGTGGATGTGCGGCACCTCTGTATTGAGCAATATCACGACGTAGCTCAAGAGAGCTTTGTCTGCTGTGCTCGGCCTGGCCGGAGTTGCTGTACCTGGCACGACGGTAGTCGTCGTGGGTTGTGGGGCACCCGCGTGATCCGTAGATAGATCTTGATTGTCTTGCCTTATCCTCCAATATATCCCGCAAGTCAGGCGCATTCCCCCGTGGCATCGCACTTTTCGAGCGGTGCCGGGTCTGATTACGGCAGAGGGCTGGATGCCTCTCTGTCGCGCCACGAGGTGGTCGATCTGCCGTGTGTCTTGCTGGTGATGAAGGTTTGTATGGTTCCTCCTCTAGTCGGGGAGCAACTTGCATTTTGGGTAGCTTTTGGAGGCGTTTGAGTTCATACTCTTGACGCGAGGACCTCGGTCCATCTGCCGGCCAGGCAGTCTTGATCAGCTTGAAGCTATTGCTGCTTTTTCTTTAGGCTGTTCGCCGTGGCCATTAGCCTGCGTTTAAAACGCTCTTGTTCGACGGGATCCTCGGGCACGGCAATTAATTAAATCGTGGGGCTTGCCTCGTCTCGGAGGGAGGCATGTAATTTTCATCCTCCTCGTCGCCTCTCTCTCCCGAGGGCTGGCTTCTCCGTCCTCTGTCTTTGAATCTTCTTTGGAGGGTTGTCTTCGGCACTCTACGGGGTGTTGTTATCTCGGTGCGGAATCTCCGTTCTTCTTTGTGGCGGGATTTAGAGCGGCGCCACGTGGCGTCGGCGCTTGGGCTGTTTCTTAGAGAATCTGCCTCCGTTGCTTCTTCGCCGTCCCCATCCTTGAGGTGTCCACCATGTATATGTCGTATGGCGAGGTGGTCTTCGATGCCCGTGGCGCTGGTTCTTGATCGTCTCCAACATCGCCGTCCATACCGTCGATGTCTTGAGTCGTAGTCTAGCATGTCGGTTAGATCGTCGGCGGTGGCTACAAAGTGGGTGGTGGGTGGGCTTTGAATTTCTTCGTCGTCGCATCCCAACCATCACGGCGCGATCCGTCGAGGGCTCTCTCGATAACGAGAGATACTTTAGTGAATTAAGGATGTCGCCAAAGGGTGAGTCTGAAAGATGTCATAACGGTGAACTCCATGATCGGCGTCCAATCGGATTCGATTGGCGGGCGCTGGAGGTTGGTCCGGCAAGAGTCCGGCACCTCGAGTCTAAGCTTTGCAAGGGACAAGGTCGGTATTCGGCTCCATCGCCGTGGAAGTTGCAGCCCGGCGGTGTCCAGCCACCTGTCCTCGTCTGCGCGGTCGGCTCGAACTATGGGTCAGAGCGGACTCGTGTGCGGCCTCCAGGGTACTGTCCGGCGGCAGAGCTAAGTTATGCCCATCGTGACAGTGCGACACGCTCGGCTGTGGCTCGAATCCATCAAAGACTCTGCGGATCTCAGCCGTGAAGTTTAGGCTTCCAAACCTAACCTGATGGCCAGGGGCGTAGCTTTCGATCTGCTCCAGATGGCCAAGTGAATTGGCCCGCAGTGCAAAGCCGCCGAACACGAAGATCTGTCCGGGGAGAAAAGTCTCACCCTGGACGTCGTTGTTGTTGATTGAAGAAGCCATCAAGCCTATTGGTGACGACATAGAGCAACTCTCAATGAAAGCACCAATGTCGGTGTCAAAACCGGCGGATCTCGGGTAGGGGGTCCCGAACTGTGCGTCTAGGCGGATGGTAACAGGAGACAAGGGACACGATGTTTTTACCCAGGTTCGGGCCCTCTCGATGGAGGTAAAACCCTACTCCTGCTTGATTGATATTGATGATATGGGTAGTACAAGAGTGGATCTACCACGAGATCAAGGAGGCTAAACCCTAGAAGCTAGCCTATGGTATGATTGTTGTAATGGTTGTTCGACCTACGGACTAAAACCCTCCGGTTTATATAGACATCGAAGAGGGCTAGGGTTACACAGAGTCGGTTACTATGGTAGGAGATCTACATATCCGTATCGCCAAGCTTGCCTTCCACGCCAAGGAAAGTCCCATCCGGACACGGGACGAAGTCTTCAATCTTGTATCTTCATAGTCTTGGAGTCCGGCCGGTGATGATAGTCCGGCTGTCCGGACACCCCCTAGTCCAGGACTCCCTCAGAGACCATCACGGCTACACACGCGGTTGATGCGTTTTAATTTGGATCTGGTGTCAAGTTATCTACAACCGGATATTAAAAAATTCCCATCTGCCACATAACCGCGGGCACGGCTCTCGAAAGTTTATACCCTACAGGGGTGTCCCAACTTAGCCCATGATAAGCTCTCACGGTCAACGAAGGATATTCCTTCTCCCAAAAAGACCCGATCAAACTCGGAATCCCGGTTTACAAGATATTTCGACAATGGTAAAACAAGACTAGCAAGACCACCCGACTGTGCCGACAAATCCCGATAGGAGCTGCACATATCTCGTTCTCAGGGCACACCGGATAAGCAAAGCATACAGGTACCGACGTAATCCAAGTTGCCAAGGAATGGTCCCGCACGGTGCTCTAGTTTGGACCAACACTCGGAGGAGCACTGGCCCGGGGGGTAAAATAAAGATGACCCTTGAATCTGCAGAACCCAAGGGAAAAAGGCTTAGGTGGCAAAGGTTAAAACCAATGTTGGGCCTTGCTGGAGGAGTTTTATTCAAAGCGAACTGTCAAGGGGGTCCCATAAATCACCCAACCGCGTAAGGAACACAAAATCAAGGAACATAATACCGGTATGACGGACACTAGGGCGGCAAGATTGGAACAAAACACCAGGCATAAGGCCGAGCCTTTCACCCTTTACCAAGTATATGGATACATTAATTAAATAAGAGATATTGTGATATCCCAACATAATCCTATCCATCATGGAGCAATCTTCAACTTCACCTGCAACTAACAACGCTATAAGAGGGGCTGAGCAAAGCGGTAACATAGCCAAACAACGGTTTGCTAGGAAGGGTGAAAAGTTTAGAGGCTGACATGGCAATTTGGGGAGACTTGAAGAACAAGTGATAGGTAGCGCAGCAAAGCGATAGAACGAAGCAACTAGCATAACAATGATAGTAGTGAGATCCAGGGTAGCGGTCATCTTGCCTGAAATCCCGCAGGGAAGGGGAACAAGTCCATGAAGAGGACGAACGGACGTAGTCGAATGAATCCTCACAATCGCAACGTAACCGGAACTATCAAGAAGAAGCAACACTGGAAAGAAGCAAACAACATGGTAAACAACCAAGAATAATCATGGCATGATGCACAATCAAGTATGATGTATGCCCGGTTTAATGAGGCATGGCATGGCAAAGTGCAACAAACAACACTACAAAATTAAGTGGAGCTCAATATGCAACGAGTTGCATATTGACGAAACACCACATCAATTATTTAGTTCTCTCTCGTTTAGGAACACAACAATATTACATGTTGTTATAAACATGGCAAGAGATGAAGCATAAATAAACTAACTATCTAGGCAATTTTAAGTGAGGCCGGAAATACAAACAACTATTCCGGGAAATCCTCATGTTATTTAGCAATTTAACGCAAACAACAATTTTAACCATTTAAATGTTGTTAACATGATGCGGATGACATATGCAAGTCATAAGCAATTTTATGAAAATGTTGACATGAGCATGTTATGAAGCATTTGGTCACCATGGCGGAACAAAACGGGTGCCACAACAACGAATCAAAAGAGAAGTGTGCGGATGTGTAGAACACGCAAGAGATGGTGGGGTGCTCCCGACTACCGGGTTCCCACGGGTTAGTGGCATGGAAACGAGTGACAAATCGGACATGGTGTAAACACGGGCATCTCATACAGCATGCATTCGTACACGGGCGGACGTCTCGTTGTTATACCTTTGAAGCATGCATTTTCGGGGCGAAACGAGTCCGGTCAATGAAGAGGAAGTAGACGTTCTCGCAACGGTCATAGTGCAAGTAGTTGTACACGTTCGTTTCGAAGAGGCACTTGACGAATCCAACATCTTCGGAGCGACGGTAGTGGAAGTAGTGGAAGTAGTCGTTCACGTTTCGTAGTCGTACATGTCGGCAGTAGTGGAAGTAGTGGTACACGGCGACGGTAGTTGTACACGTTTAAGTAGATGTTCAGCTCGTCGGTAGTGGTACACATTTTGTAGACGAACTTTGACGGAACATGGGTGTCGTGGTACTTGGCGATACTCCCTACTCGGTGGTCGTTGGACTTGGCGTCAACATCAACAGCAAGGAGGCGAAGGAGATGGGCAGGTCGCGGTCAACGCGAGCGACCAGGCGCGTCTACAGCATCCTCCTCTCGAAGAGAGGCAGGAGCGGGGCTTGGCGTGATGCAGAGGAGGCAGCAGGCGGCGAGGCGCAGGGAGATCTGGGCATGTGACGAGGCCAGGGCGCAGGGCCGAGCTCGTTCCCGAGTAGAGGACAACGGCGAGGGACTTGACGCGATCCCGGCGGCGCGGACGAGGTGAGGAGGAGCAGAGGCGTCCTACACTTGGCCTTGGTGTTCGATCTGGGGCATGGAAGTAGAGGCGGGGCGACGGCAGGGGCAAGGTGGGGAAGGCGCTCGGGACGGGAGGAGCGGCACGACTCCGAGGTAGCCGGCGCGAGGAGGTGGAGAGGCGCCCTGGGGCAGCGTGGGAGGCGAAGGCCGGCAGCGGCGTTTGGGCGAGGAGCTCCTGGTTCATGGCGGCAGAGGAGCTCCAACAGGGCCGAGGCGGCGGCAAGGGAGGACCCCGGCGAAGCGCAGCCTGATCCAGCGGCGGCGGTGGGTTCCGGTGGCTGGCTGGTGGCATGGAGGCGACATGGTCTACGGGGAGGCGCGGGGTCGTGTGGGTGTGTGGCGCACAATGGGGAACGAGGGGAGGAAGAGAGGCTGCGAGGTAGATGTGGATCGAGCAGGGAGGCTAGGGTTAGGTAGGGGTGCGAGCTGGGCTAATGGGCCAGGAGGACTGCGAGGAAGCAGGCCGGCCGGGCTGCTGGGCTCTCCTCTCTCTCTCTCTCAAAAGGAAAAAAAAGAGATAATAAATAAAAGAAAGAGAGGGTTAGGGAAAGAATTTGGACATGGGGATTATTTTACCGGACTCACAAAAATATGCTTGTTCTGAGAAAATAGAAAAAGCCATGATTGAAAGATGTAAATTCAAACTCATTTGAATTTAGTTCAAATGGGTTTGAACTAGGACTCGATAAAAGGAAGGTCCAAAAATGTCGGATTTTTGGTGGAGCTCCGGAATATGATGAAAGAATATATGGCAAGGTTGGAGACCAAGAATTAAGATAACAAAGGCATTGGAATATTTTGCAAGTGTGTTATGGTGAATTCCAAATTAATGAAATATTTAAATATAGCTCCCTAATATTGGCAAGATATGTTATAAAGAGAAGTGACCCTTCCCTCGATTTAAATAGATCAACCATCTATGCAATTTATTAGTTGAGTTGAGATGCAAAGATTAATGACATGATGGCATGATGACATGATGCAATACAAGAGATGGCATGATGCAATGCAAAAATAAAAGAGCAAGCATAAATGAAACACACAGTTGATCACGAAAATATGGAAGTCTTCTGAAGCGTCGGTCTCGGGGCGTTCCATGCCGGTAATGAGATTGAACTAGGTACTGAGATACCAACGATCGAATCTCGGGCAAGTAACATACCGATGACAAAGGGAACAACCTCGTTGTTATGCGGTTTGACCAACAAAGATCTCCGTAGAATATGTGGGAGCCAGTATGAGAATCCAGGTTCCGCTATTGGTTATTAACCGGAGACGTGTCTCGGTCATGTCTACATAGTTCTCGAACCCGTAGGGTCCGCACGCTTAAAGTTCGATGACGGTTATATTATGAGTTTATGTGTTTTGATGTACCGAAGGTAGTTCGGAGTCCCAGATGTGATCACAGACATGACGAGGAGTCTCGAAATGGTCGAGACATAAAGATCGATATATTGGACGACTATATTTGGACACTGGAATGGTTTCGGGTGAGATTGGGATAATACCGGAGCACTAGGAGGTTATCGGAACCCCCTGGGAGGTATATGGGCCTTAATGGGCTTTAGTGGAAAGGAGGGGAAAGGAGAAAGGGAGGGCCCCCCCCCAAGCCCAATCCGAATTCGGAAGGGGGCCGGCCCCCTTTCCTCCCTCCCTCCTTCCTCTTTCTTCCCTCTCCCTCACCAAATAGGAAAAGGAGGAGTCCTACTCCCGGTGGGAGTAGGACTCCCCCCCTTGGGCTCGCCTCCTCCTCCTGGTCGGCCCTCTCCTCCCCTCCTTTATATACGGAGGAGGGGGGCACCCATAGAGACAACAATTGATCTCTTGGATCTCTTAGCCGTGTGCATTGCCCCCCTCCACCATAATCCACCTCGATAATATCGTAGCAGTGCTTAGGTGAAGCCCTGCGTCGGTAGAACATCATCATCTTCACCACGCCTCATGCTGACAGAACTCTCCCTCAAAGCTCGGCTGGATCGGAGTTCAAGGGACATCATCAAGTTGAACGTGTGCTGAACTCGGAGGTGCCGCGCGTTCGATACTTGATCGGTCGGATCATGAAGACATACGACTACATCAACCGCGTTGTGCTAACGCTTCCGCTTTCGTTCTACAAGGGTATGTGGACATACTCTCCCCTCTTGTTGCTATGCATCACCACGATCTTGCGTGTGCATAGGAAATTTTTGAAATTACTATGTTCCCCAACAGATCTAGGCGCTGGTTTCATCTAATTCAGATAAACAAGCAAAAAGATAACTAGATCGAAGATCAGGGCAGAAAATCGCAATCGAAAATAATTGCAGATAAACCCTGGAGAAATAAAACGAGATGAACAGGCTAACAAACGAATGTTCACTATCTGCAACTAGTTGACAAACAACATTTGTTAAAACGAACGTACGGACGAACGTCCGCTAACTAACTAAACCGAAAACCCGAACCGATCTAATTAAAAAAAACTAGATCTAGGGTTACTAAAAAACCGAACGGTTTTCTGAAAAAATGACGAACGACCGACGGCGGCAGCAACTACCTCCAGCGAGGTCCGACGGGGCGGGGCGGCGTCTGCGGGGCTCCAGACGTCGGTGGTGGCTCCGGCAGCGGCGGTAGGTGTTGGTGTCAAAACCGGCTGATCTCGGGTAGGGGGTCCCGAACTGTACTTGATTGATCTTGATGATATGTGTATTACAAGAGTTGATCTACCACGAGATCATAGAGGCTAAACCCTAGAAGCTAGCCTATGGTTCTGATTGTTGTTGTCCTACGGACTAAACCCTCTGGTTTATATGGACACCGGAGGAAGCTAGGGTTACACAGAGTTGGTTACATAGAAAGTAATCTTCATATCCAAATCGCCAAGCTTGCCTTCCATGCAAAGGAAAGTCCCATCCGGACACGGGACGAAGTCTTCTATCTTGTATCTTCATAGCCCAATAGTCTGGCATACACATATAGTCCGGCTGTCCGAGCAGGGGCCGAGCTACGGGGGGACGAGCGGGGGCCACGCCCCCAACGGATGCATCGTACCAAAGTACACCATAATCTACACCAGCTAGATTAGCCCGCAACCGTGTAAAATTGGCTAATTGCCCCCCTAACCAGTCCGTTCAAAGTTGGAAGCCCACAACCTTTGCAAGTTCAAGCCCATGTAATTGTTTGTCAGCCCACACTAGGAAAAACAAATGACCATGTGTGCTAGCAGTTGACGAGGCCACCCACGATCGAGAGTATCCTCAATTGGTTGTTTCGGCGCCGATGCACACACGCTCGCTTCGCATAGCCGCCGGGAAGATCGACGAGGGGATCTGTACAAACGGATCAGCGCCGGCGCATATGGAGAATAATCCAGGTGAGTCTCTCCTTGATTCATTTCTTGATGAACTGATCCACATCTAGAGCGCTCCAGGAGACCAAGACTTTTTTTTGCTTGAGATGGAATTAATTTAGGGATGCATTGATTCTATCATCTTAGTTTCAAATTTAACCATCAGGAAAAGACACCACAACTCAAGCCAGATCTAAGGATCGACTCATGTCTAGGCTATCTGGCAAGTTATTATTATTATTATTATTATTAGATTTGCACAAACTGTTAGATGCTACTCCCTCCGTCTGAAAATACTTGTCATCAAAATGAATAAAAAGAGATGTATCTAAAACTAAAATACATCTAGATACATCCCCTTTTATCCGTTTTAATGACAAGTATTTCCGGACGGAGGGAGTAATTTGCATAACAAGCTAAAATCTGAAGCGCACCATAGAAGATTTTCGACTTTATTCTATGTGTTTCAGGTGTAAGAGCCACGAGCCAAATTCTAATTGAAAATACATATTATCTTATGCTCCTCTTAGTATGGTCATTGTCAAAAAAAATCTTCATTGTCTTCTTCGCCCCCCCTATGGTCAAATCCTGGCTCCGCCCCTGTGTCCGAGGACCCCTTAATCCAGGACTCCCTCAGTAGCCCCTGAACCAGGCTTCAATGATGATGAGTCCGGCACGCAGATTGCCTTCGGCATTGCAAGGCAGGTTCCTTCTCCGAATACTCCATAGCAGATCTTTAACATAACAATCGTGTCCAGCTCTTCAAAACAAACTCCACATACCACGGTAGGGAGTATAATATCCCACGAGTCTAATCTGCTAACAACTCATAGCGTGACATCACGCCACGACTCGGTCTTTATTCTAACCGTTTTATACTGCCCCTCCGTATTTCGAGGCGCGGTTTCATTGGCACGTCTTGTCGAAGCAGAGATCATGTCCCCTTATCACGGGATTCTCATCAATGCAGGCATGGGTTACCCAACCATGCCATCAGCACGACGCTTGGGAAATAAGCGAGTTTTAGGGCAAAAGGGGAGGCGCACGGCTTTTACTTCCTTTATAATGGGATAAGGATTCCCCTCTTTCACCCATGCCCTCTTCTTCCTCTGCTCATTCATCCTCGAGCTCCAACGCCCAAGAACCCATCTCTTCCGCCCCAAAAAGCACTTCAATCATGTCTGGATACGGAGCTGGAGGCAAGTGGATGGCCTCCTCCGTCAATAAGGAGGACATGAAGAAGCTCCGGGAGGCCGGGTACTTGTCCAAAGACATCGCTCATCGGCTTCCGGCCAAGGGGCAGATCATCCCAACCCCGGAGCCCCAAGAAAGGGTGGTATTTCTCTCCCACTTTGTCCGCGGGCTGCGGTTCCCCCTCCACCCATTCATCTGTGGACTGATGTTCTACTACGGGTTGGACTTCCACGACTCTGCCCCTAACTCCATCCTCAACATTTCGGCATTCATTGTCGTGTGTGAAGCCTTCCTCCGCATCCCACCTCACATCGGCTTATGGCTGAAGACCTTCAATGTGAAGCCAAAGGTGTTGAGCGGTGAACAGGCGGAGTGCGGAGGCGCTATGGTGGGCAAAATTCCCAATGTCACTTGGCCCGAAGGCTCCTTTGTGGAGACCATAAAGGGGTGGCAATTGGGGATGGTTCTACATCACCGAGACGCGTGCGCGCCAAGTAGGCGGTGACCCCTGAATTCCGATCCGGAGTCCCCATGCGGCTCACCTCCTAGCAAGAGAAGGGTTTAGCCTGGGGCTCGGCGGAAGAAGTGACCAGGCTCCAGACATGTGTCCAAAACATGATTGACAAGAAAATCAAGCTTGTCAACGTGGTCCAGGTCATGCTCTTCCGCCGGATTCTTTCGTGCTAGATCCGGACTTGTAACCTGTGGGAGTTCGACCTGGCCAAGCACCAAACACTGCTGGAGCTCTTAGATATGACACACAAAGACATCTGGAAGGTGCTTTTTAAGGCCGGCGAGGTACCACCTCCCACGTCCGAAGATTGCGGTCTCAGCGTAAAACGCCGGGCTAATCC
Source organism: Aegilops speltoides (assembly GCA_021437245.1). Taxonomy (NCBI): domain Eukaryota; kingdom Viridiplantae; phylum Streptophyta; class Magnoliopsida; order Poales; family Poaceae; genus Aegilops; species Aegilops speltoides. Next base: position 147,345,381 of record CM038145.1, read on the forward strand.
AGTAAGTTTTTTTTGTTAGCAAGGTATATCTTTTGCCGGCATATCTGTGGGAGGAACCTAAGCCTCCATGCCAATCTTTCAGGCCTGGGTAACGATAGCGGAGGAGATCGAATATCCAGCTTTGCTGCCTGAAGATCCAGAAACGCATCTTCTGATGAAGATGCTGTTTCCGACGCCTTATGAGGTGCCCGAGAAGAAAGACAAGAAGGTGGCCCAGTGGACCAGAGGGGGTCTCCGCCACAAGGGGGTCTCGGAAGTGATATCTGAAGACGCCGAGATGCCCTCCTTCGCCGAAGATGATGAGGAGGAGGAGGAGGCCCGTTCACCCCCTATTGGGGAAAAAAAGAAGAGGAAGGCCTCCAGACACGGGGAGGCCGAGGCGCCCAAGAAGGGAAAATCTCCTTTCCGAACTACTCCGCCGCCACCACCAACAACAGCGAGGAGTGGGGGCCCAGGGTCAAGCCCCTGGCCAAATTGTAAGTATCCAGACGCTGTAATATTTCCGGTTTTTTCACTTTATCTTTTTTAATGTGTTAGACCATGCATCTGTAGTCCGGCCCAATCCAACATCTAGCTCTCCTCCTCTTCGAAAGGGTCGTTGGATCCGTCAGCGATGGATAGCGAGTCCCTTCGAACGACCACCTCCCATAAGGCCACGGACAACACCGAGGTGTTGTCCCGAAGGGTACTGGGCCAAGGGGAGGCCGTTCTAGTGATGCCGGAGGAAAGAAGTCCGGTTCCCGAGCATATGGGGGGAAACACCCTTACAGACCCCGATGATGAGGGCTGAGTCCAGTTCGGCCCTCAGCCGGATACAGCTCCGGACACCCAAGTGGCTTCGGATTCAAGCAGGGAGCCTAGCCCAAACGAGGGGGGCAAGACGCCTTCGCCGGTGACCTCTGTCAATCCAGAGGCACTAGACAGATTGCTGGAAGCGCTACAAGGCGCTTCCATTATGGAAGAACACCGTACTCTTATGAGTACGGTGATTGAGAGAGTCCAAACCGCCAAAAGCGTATTGACCAAAACCTGCATTAGCCTTTTAATAGGCTTTGAGGTAAGTAATATAGTTGTAAAAGAATATCACCTTGTAGATAGTAGCCCCTGATGCTCTATTCTGCGTTCGGAAAGAAGAACCAAACAGAGGATCAAAATATTTTTTGCGGGAGTCTAACATAAATGTCTTTGTGAATAAGTAGGCGTCGCCGCTAGCCGCTGCCGCTCATACTGCAGAGGTCTCTGGCTTGACACGGAATCTGGAGCGGGACGAGGAAGTACTTGGCCTCGTGAAGAAGCAACTGGAGGAGAGCCAAGGTATGCACTAACTGGTGCTTTATATTTGGGAGGGATGAAAAGTTCGTACTGACTGAAGTGTCATGCACTTTAGTAGGGTCCGCGGCCGAAGTAGCGGCCCTCAAGAAGGTGTTGGCCGAGGCCGAGGACAAAGTGACTAAGGAACACGCCACGCGCGAGAAGCAGGAGGCCTGGGTCGGCAAGGTCCAGCAAGAGCTCCAGGACGCCGTCAAAAAGTGTGAGTCCTTGGAGCGTAATTTGAAGAATCAAGAGTCCAAACTTGCCAAGGCCCGCCAGAGCGCACAAGATGCCTGAGCCGAAGCCCAGAGCGCCCTCCGGGAAATCCAGGTGGCCCAGGATATCGCGACAGGTAAGGCTTTTATTATGCAAAAGCAAGTGTGTGAAGGAAGCGTTCCTTTTACTTACCCAAATTTGGATTTCTCCAGGAGAGTTTGTGGATCTGCAGGGCAGCATGTCAGATGCTGCAGAGTTCTTTCGAGCCGAAGAAGGGAGCTCTATGGAGAAGCTGTTTTGGTCTCAATACCTTGGATCAGAACATCCGTCGCCCCTTAGCCACCAGCTAAAGCAGTTGGTCGAGCTGCACAAGGCGGCCGAACTGGCCATGAAGGACCTAATAGTCAGGCTATGGCCTGTCGAGCCCATGCCAAGTAGCTGCTTCGGATTAATGAAGCAGCTCGTCAGTGCCTGCCCTCGGCTTGATGCTATCAAGCGGTCGGTCTGCATTGAAGGTGCACGGATGGCTTTCGCCCGTGCCAAGACGCACTAGCCGAAGACGGATGCCAAAAAGATGATGACCGAGGGTCCGCCGAAGGGCAAGGAGCATCGCAAGCCCGAGAAGTACTATGATAGTGTCATGGAGGGATCCCGCCTTGTGGCAGAGCAATGTGCCAAGGATATCATTTTCCCATGAAAGCATTATTTTATCATGTCTTGTACTATGGAACAAGGTCTTTATGTAATGTAATGCTTGTTATTTAAAATTTTACCTCCTATGCGGTCATTTATGAAATCTGAAAGTTGGCCAGTCTTCGACTTTTGCCCCCACGTAGCTAGTATAGGGGTGTTCGAAATAAACCAAACACTCTTTATCCAAATTTTTGGTCCTTTAAGGAGGTGTTTAGCGCGACGAACAAGGCAATCAGACTATACATCTTTATCACCCTCACTTTGCCATAGGAGTTCTACAATTTTAAATTTTGGTGTAGCCCCTGGTATTCGGGAGGCCGAAGTTGGGGTGCTATACACGCCTAATCGGACGAAAACCGATTCCTCGCATAAAGCGGAAAAATCTCTAGCGATTTGAAAACCTCTCGAACAGCTGACCAGCTCTCGCCGCATCATGACAGTCATTTTTCGGCTTTCTCTACTGAGGCGCTCGTCCGGAAGAATCGGGACACAATCGCAGTAGTTATCCCTTTACTACCCTAGCCGATATAGTGGAACGTAGGGTAGCAATCACAGGAGCCGGGCAACCCAACTATTGACCAAAGACATGATTCGGAGCCGATGCATATAATGCTATAAGTTCAGGGTGCCGAACTATACTGTAAAAGTGTTCAGACTTTCTTGCCGTGTTATGGGGTACAATGAAGCCCTTGGCTAATTAAGGCGTACCAGAATGTATGGGTGAAATTGAAAATAAATGGACAAGGAAAAATTTAAGTAATGGGCAAACGCTGTAGATTATTTTTCATTGTAAGTTGATTGATACGTCAAGGCGTATCTGTACAAAGTAGTGCAATAAGCAAATAAGGCTATTTAACATGCCACGACCAAGAGCGAGCTGCGTGCAGGTATTTAAAATAGGTATGACAATCCTTAGCAAAGACTACTGATACGTCTCCAACGTATCTATATTTTTTATTGTTTCGTGCTATTATATTACCCATTTTGGATCTTTATGGGCTTTACTTTACACTTTTATATCATTTTTGGGACTAACCTACTAACCGGAGGCCCAGCCCGAATTGCTGTTTTTTTTTCCTATTTTAGTGTTTTGAAGAAAAGGAATATCAAACAGAGTCCAAACGGAATGAAACCTTCGGGAGCGATCTTTTTGGAACAAACGCAATCCAGGGAACATGGAGTGGAAGTCAAGAAACAAGCGAGGCGGCCACGAGGGTGCCGGGCGCCCCCTAGGGGTGGGCGCACCCCCGACCCTCGTGGGCCCCTCGAGCGTCCACCGACCTACTTCTTCCTCCTATATATGTCCACGTACCCCGAAAACATCCAAGAGCACCACGGAAAACTATTTCCACCCTCGCAACCTTCTGTATCCGTGAGATCTCATCATGGAGCCTTCACCGGCGCTCTGCCGGAAGGGGAATCGACCATGGAGGGCCTCTACATCATCTCCAAGGCCTCTCCTATGAGTTGTGAGTAGTTTACCATAGACCTTCGGGTCCATAGTTATTAGCTATATGACTTCTTCTCTCTCTTTGAATCTCAATACAAAGTTCTCCTCGATCTTCCTGGAGATCTATTCGATGTAACTCTTTTTGCGGTGTGTTTGTCGAGATCCGATGAATTGTGTGTTTATGATCAAGTTTATCTACGAGAAATATTTGAATCTCCTCTGAATTCCTATATGTGTGATTAAGTTATCTTTGCAAGTCTCTTCGAATTATCAGTTTGGTTTGGCCTACTAGATTGATCTTTCTTGCAATGGGAGAAGTGCTTAGCTTTGGGTTCAATCTTGCGGTGTCATTTCCCAGTCACAGCAGGGGCAGCAAGGCACATATTGTATTGTTGCCATCGAGGATAAAAAGATGGGGTTTATATCATTTTGGATGAGTTTATTCCTCTACATCATGTCATCTTTCTTAATGCGTTACTCTGTTCTTATGAACTTAATACTCTAGATGCAGGCAGGAGTCGGTCGATGTGTGGAGTAATAGTAGTAGATGCAGAATCGCTTCGGTCTAGTTGTCACAGACGTGATGCCTATATACATGATCATGCCTAGATAATCTCATAACTATTCGCTTTTCTATCAATTGCTCGACACTAATTTGTTCACCCACCGTAATACTTATGCTATCTTGAGAGAAGCTACTAGTGAAACCTATGGCCCCCGTGTCTATCTTTTATCATATAAGTTTATCATCTACTTTTATATGCATCTTTTACTTTCCAATCTATATCATAAAAATACCCAAAATATTCATCTTATCATATTATCTCTATCAGATCTCACTTATCGCAAGTGGCCGTAAAGGGATTGACAACCCCTTTATTGCGTTTGTTGCGAGGTTCTTGTTTGTTTGTGTGGGTGCGTGGGACTTTTGAGGAGCCTCCTACTGGATTGATACCTTGGTTCTCAAAAACTGAGGGAAATACTTACGCTACTTTGCTGCATCACCCTTTCCTCTTCAAGAAAAACCAACGCAAGCTCAAGACGTAGCAAGAAGGATTTCTGGCGCCGTTGTTGGGGAGGTCTTCGCTCAAGTCAGGACATACCAACTACCCATCACAAACTCATCTCCCTCGCATTACATTATTTGCCATTTGCCTCTCGTTTTCCTCTCCCCCACTTCACCCTTGCGTTTTATTCGCCCTCTCTTTTCCAATGTCCTCTCTCTTTTGCTTGCCTTTTTGTTTGCTCGTGTGTTGGAATACTTGTCGCGATGGCACAAGATAATACCAAATTATGTGACTTTTCCAATACCAATAATAATGATTTCCTTAGCACTCCGATTGCTCCTCTTAATGATTTTGAGTCTTGTGAAATCAATGCTGCTTTGCTGAATCTTGTTATGAAAGATCAATTCTCCGGCCTTCCTAGTGAAGATGCCGCTACTCATCTAAACAATTTTGTTGATTTGTGTGATATGCAAAAGAAGAAAGATACGGATAATGATATTGTTAAATTGAAGTTATTTCCGTTTTCGCTTAGAGATCGTGCTAGAACTTGGTTTTCGTCTTTGCCTAAGAATATTATTGATTGATGGAATAAGTGCAAATATGCTTTTATCTCTAAGTATTTTCCTCCTGCTAAGATCATCTCAAAGTAATATTGATTCATGGAATAAGTGCAAATAACAATATTATGAATTTTAAACAACTTGATCATGAGCATGTTGCCCAATCTTGGGAAAGAATGAAATTGATGATTCAGAATTGCCCTACTCATAGTTTGAACTTATGGATGATCGTACAAAATTTTTATGCCGGATTGAATTTGGCTTCTAGAAATCTTTTAGATTCGGCTGCGGGAGTCACTTTTATGGAAATCACCTGATAACATTATGGCTAATTATTCTCAATGGCAAACCAAAAGATCTCTAGTAAGAAGTGCATGCTTTAGAAGAAATTAATGTTTTGAGTGGAAAGATGGATGAACTTATGAAATTGTTTGCTACTAAGAGTGCTCCTATTGATCCTAATGATATTCCTTTGTCTACTTTGATTGAGAATAATAATGAATCTATGGATGTGAATTTTGTTGGTAGGAATAATTTTGGTAACAATGCTTATAGAGGAAACTTTAATCCTAGACCGTTCCCTAGTAATTCCTCTAATAATTATGGAAATTCCTACAATAATTCTTATGGAAATTTTAATAAGATGCCCTCTGATTTTGAGAATAGTGTTAAAGAATTTATGATCTCTCAAAATAATTTTAATGCTTTGCTTGAAGAAAAATTGCTTAAAGTGGATGATTTTGCTAGGAACGTTGATAGGCTTTCGCTTGATGTTGATTCTTTGAAACTTAGATCTATTCCAACTAAGCATGATATCAATGATTCTCTCAAAGCAATGAGAATTTCCATTGATGAGTGCAAAGAAAGAACCGCTAGGTTGCGCGCTAAGAAAGATTGCTTTGTAAAAGCGTGTTCCTCTAGTTTCCACCAAAATAATGATGAAGGTCTAAAAGTTATTGATGTGTCCCCTATTAAATCCTTGTTTTGCAATATGAATCTTGATAATGATGGGACTGGAGATGAATCAACTTTAGTTAAAAGGCGTCCCAATGATTCGGAGTTTTTAGATCTTGATGCTAAATTTGGTAAAAGTGGGATTGGAGAGGTCAAGACTTTAAATAGCATCGAACCCACTATCTTGGATTTCAAGGAATTTTATTATGATAATTGTTCTTTAATAGATTGTATTTCCTTGTTGCAATCCGTGTTGAATTCTCCTCATGCTTATAGTGAAAATAAAGCTTTTACCAAACATATTGTTGATGCCTTGATGCAATCTTATGCGGAAAAAATTAATTTGGAAGTTTCAATACCTAGAAAACTTTATGATGAGTGGGAACCTACTATAAAGATTAAAATTAAAGATCATGAGTGCTATACTTTGTGTGATTTGGGTGCTAGTGTTTCAACGATTCTGAAAACTTTATGTGATATTCTAGGTTTCCATGATCTTGATAATTCCTCTTTAAATTTGCACCTTGCAGATTCCACCATTAAGAAACCTAAGGGAAGGATCAATGATGTTCTTATTGTTGCAAATAGGAATTATTTGCCCGTAGATTTTATCGTTCTTGATATAGATTGCAATCTTTCATGTCCTATTATTCTTGGTAGACCTTTCCTTACAACGATTGGTGCAATTATTGTTATGAAGGAAGGGAATATTAGATTCCAATTTCCATTAAGAAAAGGCACGGAACACTTCCCTAGAAATAAAGTTAAATTACCTTATGAATCTATCATGCAAGCTACTTATGAATTGAGTGCCAAAGATGGCACTACTTAGATCTATACTCGCTTTTGTGCCTAGCTAGGGGCGTTAAACGATAGCGCTAGTTGGGAGGCAACCCATTATTTTTGTTTCTTGATTTTTGCTTCTGTTTAGTAATAAATATTTCATCTAGCTTCTGTTTAGATGTTTTTTCATGTTTTAATTAGTGTTTGTGCCAAGTAGAACCTATAGGATAACCTATGGTGATAGTTAATTTGATTCTACTGAAAAACAGAAACTTTGCACGCATGAAAATAATTTTAGTAATTCACAGAAACGTGATTTTGCATTGCTTCGTTTTTCTATAGATCAATAGACAAATTTCCCAGGACTTACTATTTTTGTAGGATTTTTAGAGTTACAGAAGTATTCGAGAGTTACAGATTGCTACAGACTGTTCTGTTTTTGACAGATTCTGTTTTTTGTGTGTTGTTTGCTTATTTTGATGCATCTATGGCTAGTATCAAACGGTATGAACCATAGAGAAGTTGGAATACAGTAGGTTTAACACCAATATAAATAAACAATGAGTTCATTACAGTACCTTATGTGGTGGTTTTTCTTTCTTTCACTAACGGAGCTTATGAGTTTCCTGTTGAATTTTGTGTTGTGAAGTTTTCACGCTTTCGGTAAAGATTTGATGGACTATGGAGTAAGGAGTGGCAAGAGCCTAAGCTTGGGGATGCCCATGGCACCCCAATATATTCAAGTATAACCAAAAGCCTAAGCTTGGGGATGCCACAGAAGGCATCCCCTCTTTCGTCTTCGTCTATCGATAACTTTACTTGGAGCTATATTTTTATTCGCCACATGATATGTGCTTTGCTCAGAGCGTCCTATATGATATTAATATTTGCTTTTTAGATTACCACAATCATAATTGCTGTACACACCTTTTGGGAGAAACCCACATGATTTAGAATTATTAGAATACTCTATGTGCTTCACTTATATCTTTTGAGCAAGATAGTTTTGTTCTATGTGCTTCACTTATATCTTTTAGAGCACGGAGGTGGCTTCATTTTGTAGAAATTGTTGATCTCTCATGCTTCACTTATATTATTTCGAGAGTCTTTTAGAACAGCATGTATTTGCTATGGTTATAAAATTGTTCTTAGAATGATGGGCATCCAAGTTGGGTATAATAAAAACTATCATAGGAAGTGAGTTGGATGTTATGATCAATTTGATACTTGATAATTGTTTTGAGATATGGAGGTGGTGATATTAGAGTCATGCTAGTTGGGTAATTTTGAATTTAAATAATGATTGTGTTGAAGTTGGCAAGTCCCGTAGCATGCACGTATGGGTTGTGTAACAAACTAGAAACATTGGGTGTTCTTATTGTCATCCTTATGAGTGGCGGTCGGGGACGAGCTATGGTCTTTTCCTACCAATCTATCCCCCTAGGAGCATGCGCGTAGTGCTTGGTTTTTGATGACTTGTAGATTTTTGCAATAAGTATATGAGTTCTTTATTACTAATGTTGGGTCCATGGATTATACGCACTCTTAACCTTGCATCATTGCTAGCCTCTTCAATACCGTGCATTGCCCTTTCTCACCTTGAGAGTTGATGCAAACTTTGCCGGTGCATCCAAACCCTATGATTCGATACGCTCTATCACAGATAAACCTCCTTATATCTTCCGCAAAACAGCCACCATACCTACCTATTATGGCATTTCCATAGCCATTCCGAGATATATTCCCATTCAACTTTTCACCGTTTCGTTCATCATGACACGCATCATCATTGTCATATTGCCTTGCACGATCATGTAGTTGACATCGTATTGTGGCAAAGCCACCTTCATAATTGTTCATACATGTCACTCTTGATTCATTGCCCATCCCGGTACACCGTCGGAGGCATTCATATAGAGTCATATATTGTTCTAGTTTTGAGTTGTAACTCATGAGTTGTAAATAAATAGAAGTGTGATGATCATCATTATTAGAGCATTGTCCCCAAATAAAAAATGGCCAAAAAGAAAAAAAAGAGGCCAAAAAAGAAGAGAAAGGCCCAAAAAAAAGGGAAAAAAAGAAAATAAAAAAGGGGGCAATGTTACTATCCTTTTCCACACTTGTGCTTCAAAGTAGCACTATGTTCTTCATATAGGAAGTCTCTTATGTTGTCACTTTCATATACTAGTGCGATTTTTCATTATAGAACTTGGCTTGTATATTCCTACAATGGGCTTCCTCAAAATGCCCTAGGTCTTCGTGAGCGAGCAAGTTGGATGCACACCCACTAGTTTCTTTTGTTGAGCTGTCATAAATTTATAGCTCTAGTGCATTTGTTGCATGGCAAACCCTACTCTCATGTTGACATCAATTGATGGGCATCTCCATAGCCCATTGATTAGCCTCGTTGACATGAGACTTTCTTCTTTTTTTGTCTTCTCCAAACAACCTCCATCATCATATTCTATTCCACCCATAGTGCTATATCCATGGCTCATGCTCATGTATTGCGTGAAAGTTGAAAAAAGTTTGAGATTACTAAAGTATGAAACAATTGCTTGGCTTGTCATTGGGGGTGTGCAAGATGAGAGCATTTTTGTGTGACAAAAATGGAGCATGACCAAACTATATGATTTTGTAGGGATGGACTTTCTTTAGCCATGACCAAACTATATGATTTTGTAGGGTGTGTTTGTCAAGATCCGATGAATTGTAGGTTTATGATCAAGTTTATCTATGAGAAATATTTGAATCTCCTATGAATTTTTTATGTGTAATTAAGTTATCTTTGCAAGTCTCTTCGAATTATCAGTTTGGTTTGGCCTACTAGATTGATCTTTATTGCAATGGGAGAAGTGCTTAGCTTTGGGTTCAATCTTGCCGTGTCCTTTCCCAGTGACAGCAGGGGCAGCAAGGTACATATTGTATTGTTACCATCAAGGATAAAAAGACGGGGTTTATATCATATTGCATTAGTTTATCCCTCTACATCATGGCATCTTTCTTAATGCGTTACTCTGTTCTTATGAACATAATACTCTAGATGCAGGCACGAGTCGGTCAATGTGTGGACTAATAGTAGTAGATGCAGAATCATTTCGGTCTACTTGTCACGGATGTGATGCCTATATACATGATCATGCCTAGATAATCTCATAACTATTCGCTTTTCTATCAATTGCTCGACAGTAATTTGTTCACCCACCGTAATACTTATGCTATCTTGAGAGAAGCCACTAGTGAAACCTATGGCCCCCGGGTCTATCATTTATCATATAAGTTTATCATCTACTTTTATTTGCATCTTTTACTTTCCAATCTATATCATAAAAATACCAAAAATATTTATCTTATCATATTATCTCTATTAGATCTCACTTATCGCAAGTGGCCGTGGATGGATTGACAACCCCTTTATTGCGTTAGTTGCGAGGTTCTTGTTTGTTTGTGTAGGTGCGTGGGACTTTTGAGGAGCCTCCTACTAGATTGATACATTGGTTCTCAAAAACTGAGGGAATACTTACGCTACTTTGCTGCATCACCCTTTCCTCTTCAAGGAAAACCAACGCAAGCTCAAGACGTAGCAACCACCTGGGTATTCCCTTGTATGTCCGAGCCCCTAGCTTTCTTGGCGTATTCGTCCCGCTACGGGTCTGATGAGTAGGTTTATCAGAAAAGGCCTTGAGCAGTGAAAAAACCTGAAAGAAAGAGAAAAAGTGAAGGTATGCGGATCAGGAGAGGTTGAGCCGCATTGTGGGACGCAATCTAGTTGTGCCTCCATCCATGCCCATGGTATTTTAAGTGTGTAGTTGTGTACGCGCGGCACGAATTTCGCCGCTTTATTGGGGCTGGGACGATGGCCTTATTGCTAGCTGAGCTCTGGAATAGCCAGATGGTCCTGTTGCAAATTAGCATGGACCCGCTTAACGGTGTCCAGGGGCTTTATTGCCGAATTGAGGTTTTGCCTAAGGAGGCTATTCTGTACTTCTGCTCCAAGGGCCGCGGTGTGCTCCTCAGTACGGAGGGAGTGCTCCGTATTTCCATTGACTGTTATAACACCGCGAGGTCCGGCCATCTTGAGCTTAAGGCAGGCATAGTGCGGCACCGCATTGAAACGGGAAAATGCGGTTCATCTCAGAAGTACGTGATAACCACCACGGAAGGAGACGATATCGAAGAGTAGCTCTTCGCTTCGGAAATTATCCGCGGATCCGAAGACCACTTTTAGTGTGATTGAGCCCGTGCGGCAGGCCTCTACACCTGGTATGACACCTTTAAAGGTGGTTTTGGTGGGCTTGATCCTTGAGGGGTCAATACACATTTTGCGCAATGTATCCTGGTAAAGCAGGTTCAGGCTGCTACCACCGTCCATGAGGACGCGTGTGAGGTGGAATCTGTCAATGATAGGGTCAAGCACTAGTGCCCTGAACCGCCATGATGGATACTGGTCGGATGGTCCCCTCGATCGAAGGTGATCGAACAGGAGGACCACAGGTTGTATTTTGGGGCGACTGGCTCCATCCCGTAGATGTCCCTTAGTGCGTGCTTCCGCTCCCTTTTGGGGATATGGGTAGCATATATCATATTCACCATTTTCACTTGGGAAGGAAACTTCTTCTGTCCCCCTGTGTTGGGCGGCCGGGGTTCCTCGTCGTCGTCACTTTGCGATCCCTTTTCCCTGTTTTTAACATTTAACTTGCCGGCCTGTTTAAAGACCCAACATTCTCTATTGGTGTGATTGGTTGGTTTATTGGGGGTGCCGTGGATTTGACATGGACGATCAGGTATGCGGTCCAGACTGGACGGGCCCGGCTTGTTTCGTTTAAATGGCTTTTTCCGCTGACCGGACATGGATCCACTGAATTCGGCATTGATGGCCGTGTCTTTGATGTTATCGCCATTATTTCGACGCTTGTGTCTGTTGCGTCGGGGCTTGCCGTTGCTATATCTGGCTTCGGAAGTGCCAGGTTTACTTGAGGTGCTGTTGCTACGAGCTAGCCAGCTATCCTCGCCCGCACAAAAGCGGGTCATGAGCGTCGTAATGGCTGCCATGGACTTCGGTTTCTCTTGGACGTGGTGTCTGGTGAGCCACTCGTCATGGATGTTATGCTTAAAGGCCATAGGGCTTCGGCATCCGTACAGTCGAGGATTTGGTTCTTTTTAGTTAAGAACCGAGTCCAAAATTTCCTGGCTGACTCTCCGGGTTGTTGGATTATATGACTTAGGTCATCGGCATCCGGAGGTCGGACATAAGTGCCCTGGAATTTGTCAAGGAATGCATCTTCCAAGTTTTCCCAACTGCCAATACTAGTTTCGGGCAGACTATTCAACCAGTGCCTAGCTGGTCCCTTGAGTTTTAGCGGGAGATACTTGATGGCATGGAGGTCATCGCCGTGGGCCATATGTATATGGAGAAGGAAGTCCTCAATCAATACCGCGGGATCTGTTGTTCCATCATATGATTCAATGTTTACGGGTTTAAACCCTTCTGGGAATTCATGTTCCATTACTTCATCAGTGAAGCAGAGGGGGTGCACGGCACCTCTGTGTCGGGCTATGTCTGGACGTAGCTCGGATGGGGCCGGTCTGTGGTATTCGGCTCGGACAGTTTTGTGCTTGTTATATCCGGCTTGGTGGCCATCGTTGCACGTTGGGGCGCGCACCCATGATCCGTAGATCAATCTGGTTTGTCCTGCTCTATTTTCCAAAGCGTGCCACAGGTCATGTGTGTAACCCCGAGTTGTTGTGTTTGTATTTGTTCGGCGAGGCAGTGCCGGCTGGTGCTCGTGCTGAATTGCCATTTTATCTCGGCCACGTGGTGGTCTGTCAGCCACATTATGCGTTGGTAGTGCTGGCTCTAATGCCTTGTCATCGAATTGAGGTAGCAATTTGTTCTTCATGTAACTTTTGGTTGGGCATTCGATTCCATATTCCTCGGCTGCCAGGACCTCAGTCCATCTATCAGTGAGCAGATCTTGATTAGCTCGAAGCTGCTGCTGCTTCTTCTTCAGGCTTTTTGCCGTGGCTATAAGACGGCGCTTGAAATGCTCCTGCTCAACGGGATCCTCAGGCACGATAAATTCTTCATCGCCGAGGCTCACCTCATCCTTGGAGAGGGGCATGTAATTGTTGTCTTCCGAGTCGTCATTTACGGCCTGCTCATCGGCGCTGGCTTGCCCATCTTCCCGTCCAGCCTGTTCGAAACTTGGCTTGGCGGGGTCTTCGTTGTCTTCGGCATCGTCCGGAGTGCTATTCTCTCTTGTGCCAGTATTGCTATTTTTACCATGGCATGATTTAGAGCGGCGCCGCTGACGTTGGCGCTTAGACTGCTTCTCAGGAAGTTTATCCTCAACTGGATCTTTTACGTCATCTTCATCGTCTTCTTTCGGTGTATCCACCATATATATATATCGTATGAGGAGGTGGCTGTCCAGTGCCCTGTGGGCGGTGGTTCCTGTTCTTCTCCGGCATCGTCGTCCATACCGTCGATGTCTTCGGAGTTGAAATCAAGCATGTCGGTCAAATCGTCGACATTGGCTATCAAGTGGGTGGTGGGTGGGTAACGAAGTTCTTTGTTATCCGCTTCCCACTCAAGCCGGACATAGTTTGGCCAAGAATCTCCAGACACGGACAGGGACTTTAATGAGTTTAACACATCGCCTAAGGGTAAGTGTTGGAAGATGTCCGCGGAGCTGAAGTCTAAGATCGGCGCCCAGTCAGATTTGATGGGTGCGGATACACGTGGTTCGGAGCATATGGCCGGAGATGAGTCCGAGGTTCCGATGACATAGGCCTCATTGGATGTCAGATCTGTGTTCGGCTCTAGCGTCGTTGAGTCCGCAACTTCTGTGGCAGGGTTGAGCCTCCCGTCCTCAGATGTCGCGCTCTGCTCTGGAGCTAGGGCTAGTGTGGTTACAGGTGCAATCTCCCGCACAGCATCTGATGAAAGATTTAGGTCATGTTCATCGTGGTGGCGGGGCGCGGCTGTCATAGGCTTGAATCCTTGAAAGATCAAGTCTCCGCGGATGACGGCGGTGTAGTTCAAGCTTCCAAACCTGACCTGATGGCCAGGGGCGTAGCTGTCGATCTGCTCCAGATGGCCAAGTGAGTTGGCCCGCAGTGCGAAGCTGCCGAATACGAAGATCTATCAGGGGAGAAAAACTTCACGCTGGATGGCGTTGTTGTAGATGATTGAAGGAGCCATCAAGCCTTATGGTGGCGACACACTGGAACTCTCAATGAAGGCACCAATGTTGGTGTCAAAACCGGTGGATCTCGGGTAGGGGGTCCCGAACTGTGCATCTAAGGCTAATGGTAACAGGAGGCGGGGGACACAATGTTTACCTTCGTTCGGGCCCTCTTGATGGAGGTAATACCCTACTTGCCGCTTGATTGATCTTGATGATATGAGTATTACAAGAGTTGATCTACCTCGAGATCATATAGGCTAAACCCTAGAAGCTAGCCTATGGTTATGATTATTGTTGTCCTAGGGACTAAACCCTCCGGTTTATATAAACACCGAAGGGAGCTAGTGTTACACAGAGTCGGTTATAGAGAAAGGAATCTTCCATGCAAAGGAGAGTCCCATCCGGACACGTGACGAAGTCTTCTATCTTGTATCTTCATAGCCCAATAGTCCGGCATACGCATATAGTCCAGCTGTCCGAGGACCCCTCAATCCAGGACTCCCTCAGTGGGAGGCGACACGCGGCGGCACTAGCGGCGGCTTGCGGCGGTGGCGGGGTGAGGTGGGGCTTGGGGGCTATTGAAGGGAGGGAGGGTGGCTTGGGGAGGGGCAAGGCGGTGGCGATGTCAGAGGCCGCGACGGACTAGGCATCTTGTGGCCGAGTCCGCTCGGGGAAGAGAGCGGCTGGGCAGGTGGGCTTGACCCAGTCGGCCCGAAGAGATTTTTTTAAAATAAATTCGCCAAACAGATAAAAACCCTAGAAATATTAAAAAATTCTAAAAATGCCAAAACAAATTTTCACCGTCTAAATGAAATATTTAGAACAAAGTGAACATTTTTCTGGCCTCAAAATGCAATTTTGAAAACATGCATATTTTCTAATTCAAATAAAATCGCAATAAAAACCATATAAATAGTTATTTGATTTTAACATTTTTCCTCCAATATTTTTTTTATTTTGGAGAAGTCATTTTATCCCCTCTCTTTTATTTTATTATTGGAAATATTCTGAGAGAAAATGATTAAAACCAAAATGATCCTCTTTTCAATATTTGAGAAAATTCAAATATGAAAATAACGAAATCCCCAACTCTCTCCGTGGGTCCTTGAGTTGCTTAGAATTTCTAGGACAACCAAAATGCAATAACATGTGATATGCAAATGATGACCTATGTATAACATTCCAAATTGAAAATTTGGGATGTTACAAACCTACCCCCCTTAAGATGAATCTCACCCTCGAGGTTCGGGTTGGCTAGAAAAATAGCTGCGGGTGGTCGTTCCGTAGGTCTTCCTCTCATTCCCAGGTGGCTTCCTCCTCGGTATGGTGGCTCCACGGAACTTTGCAAAACTTGATAACCTTGCTGCGTGTGACTCGGCTGGCAGACTCGAGAATCTTCACTGGTTTCTCCTCATAAGTCAAATCGCTATCCAGCTGAATCGCTTCCAGTGGCACTATATCTCTCAAAGGAATATCGGCCATCTCCGCGTGGCACTTCTTCAACTGGGAAACGTGAAACACATCGTGAACTCCTGACAATCTTTCTGACAATTCCAGCTTGTAAGCAACTTCTCCCATACGTTCCAAAACTTTGTATGGTCCCACAAAACGTGGTGCTAACTTTCCCTTAACTCCAAAACTCTTAACTCCTCGAAGTGGGGACACACGAAGGTGTACTCTGTCTCCGACTTTGTAAACTGTCTCCTTGCGTTTAGAATCTGCATAACTCTTCTGCCTGGATTGGGCTACCTTGAGTCTATCGCGAATCAGTTTAACTTTCTCTTCAGACTCCTTAAGCAAATCTGGTCCAAACAAATGGGTCACAAACTTCATCCCACAATAATGGTGTCCTGCACCTCCTTCCGTACAAAGCTTCAAAAGGGGCCATCTTCAAACTGGCTTGATAACTGTTGTTATAAGAGAACTTTGCATACTGCAAATTGTCATCCCAACTAGATCCATAATCTAGCACACAAGCTCTCAACATGTCCTCCAGAATCTGATTGACTCTCTCGGTCATCCATCATGCGTGGATGAAAGGTCTGTCTGAGAACTCTAGCACAGTACCTAATGTCTCGTGCAACTGATTCCAGAACTTTGAGGTAAATTGGGTTCCTCTATCTGATACAATGGTCCTTGGAACTCCATGCAGACATACGATTGTCACATCCCAAGCTTCTAGCAATGCACTGGGCTAGCTTCATGTGTGCATCATGTTTAAATTCTGTAAAACTTTGAAATGGGGGATGATCAAACCCTAGCACCTTGAAATCCAAATAGGTCCATCTTAAATAAACTGCATTCAAGAACCCAAAATGCTCTTCTTTGATGTTTGATATTTTTGGCAATGGTTTTGATCCATACCAAAAATAATGAACATTTTTAGGGAACAAGTTGGGCACTGAATTTAAGTCATAAATATTTGAATTGGGGCATTTAATTGCTAATAATATTATTAAATGCTCCAATAATTCTGGAAATATCTAAGGGCCTCTGAGATAATTCTGTTATTGCCTATATTTAATTTCAGGATTTATATAAAATGATTTGGTATAAAATCAAATCAAAACAAATTAAATATGAAAAATGATCAGAAAAATCCAATCTATCCATCTGTACCATTTTCATGCATGTTAGAACAACTTATGGCTGCTGTTTAGGAAAAATCATATAAATGGCATTTGAATTTCACATATGGAGTTTGGATTTGAACTTAGGGTTCAAACCAACTTCATTTAACTTCGTGGCTAGTTGCATTAGCTCAAAACACCAGCATGTTGCCATGTCATAATCATGCATCATAATGTTGCATTGCATTGATTGTGTTTCTTCCTTGTTTGCGGTTTGTCCCTCTCGATGGCGTGGTTCCGACGATGAGATCGATGACACCGATGAAGAGCTATATTATCTTCAGAAGTGCCAGGCAAGCAAAACTCCCTTGTTCATTCCGATACAATCCCACTCTCTCGCTCCTGCTCTATTTTACTGCATTAGGACAACAACGATACAACTATTACTTGCTGCAGTAGTTGAACCCCTTTATCCTCTGCATGACCTGTCATTCCACAGTAAATAGATGAAACCCACTAGCATGAGTAGGAGTTGCTTGAGCCCTGATTTGCCTACTCATTCATGCTTGTTTGTCATGCCTGCTATTGCTTAGAGTTGTGTCAGGTCTGATTCATCAAAAATGAATCGGAGGTGTGTGAACATGTCCTACTGTTGAGAGCTAAATGTGTGAACACGATTTGGTAAAGGTAGCGGTGAGAGGCCATGTAGGAGTACATGGTGGGTTGTCTCATTGCGGCCGTCCTCGAACTGAGTTACGTGTTTGTGATCCATGAACAGCTACTACCACTCATTGGGATCATAATTGACCCTCTCGGCTTCTTAATCACCCTTGTTCTCTGTCCGGGAGTTGCAACTAGTTTACGGTGTTTGTAGGTAGTGCTATTTTTCTACCAAGTGGCACCCGGCGAGGTGGGCTTAGGACAGACTAAACACCGTGGCCTGGTGTGCCGAGTGGCACCGGATGGTGGGCTCGGGAACCTGCACACATCGTTTGGGGCCGTGGCGACACCCGGCGGATCTCCTTGCGGATGGAACCGAATAGGCGATAAACACGGGCGAGAGACTTGATGTTTAGGTAGGTCGTGGCCGACTCCCTCGCGGCTTCGCTTGAAGGTTGCCGAGGTACATTACGTGTCTGAGGCGATAAGTGGCGAGGCGTGTGTGAAGAAGTACACCCTGCGGGGTTATCATTATCTATTGAATAGCCGATTCCTCGGATATGGAAGCTTGGACCCCTTGCATAGTTCATAGACAAGTGAAAGTGGATACCTAAAATCGCAAGATAGCGTGAGTGCTATGGATGGCGTTCTCGTGAGGGAGGCGGGAGCGGATCCATAGTGGTGTATTGATATGGTGAATATGTGGACTCGTGTGCGCCACCTCAAAAGAGTTACTTGCGATCGTAGTTCAGGTTAGCCACCGAGTCAAAGCTGGCTTGCTGCGATTAAACCCTACCATCCCTTTGTTGATCATGATGCATATGTAGTTAGTTACGATGTAAGTCTTCTGGGTACATTTGTACTCACGTTTGCCTATTTTATGTTTTTGCGAGAGAGACTTGGTCTCACTACTAGTACCGTGTGGACTTGACGTTTAGCTTGTTACCTCAGCTACGATCTTGTGCCCTCGGCAGATCTGGTAGATAGTCGGGCTTCTCGGCCTTTTCCATTTGTAGATGTACTACTCGGACATGTTAAGCTTCGCTTGTGCTTTGCCTTGTATGCTCTGAATCTTTGGGTCGAGACCCATGTTTGTAATATCTCGCTCCTCGGGCCTATTGAATAAATACTTGAGTCGTAGAGTCATGTTGTGATGCCATGTTGTATTTGCACATATCGAGCATATTGTGTGTATGTTATTGAAATGCTTGGTATGTGTGGGATCGACTATCTAGTTGTTTACCTTTAGTAGCCTTTCTTACGGAAATGTCTCCTAGTGTTTCCACCGAGCCATGGTAGCTTGCTCTTGCTCCGGAACACTTAGGCTGGCAGCGTGTGTCCTTCTTCGTTCTGTGTCTGTCCCTTGGGAAATGTCACGCGTTAGTCTGGAGTCTGTTAGCCCGCTACAGCCGGTTTACGAGTCTGCTAGCCAGTGCTACAGCCGGAACTTACTGTTGATGACCGAACACGTTCGATCTTTGGGTCATGGGTGCTGTCCTGTAAGTCTGTGCCACTTTGGGTTTACGACTAGCCATGTCAGCCCGGGCTCCTTTTCATATGGATGCTAGCGACACTATCATATACGTGTGCCAAAAGACGCAAACGGTCCCGGGCAAAGGTAAGGCAACACCCGTGGGGATACCGTGCGTGAGGCCGCAAAGTGATATGAGGTGTTACAGGCTAGATCGATGTGACATTGAGTCGGGGTCCTGACAACGATCCTGGTCATATATACCTTTGCCAACTTAGCACTCATATAGGTGGTCTTCACTGGGATGAAAGGAGCTACTTTCGTCAATCGATCGACTACAACCCATATCGAGTCATAGCCTGAACGAATCCTGGGCAATCCTGTGATAAAATCCATGCCTAGCTTGTCCCACTTCCATTCGGGCATCGGCAATGGTTGTAGCAATCCTGCTAGCTTCTGATGCTCTGCCTTCACTCTCTAACATACATCACATACTGCTACATACTCAGCAATATCCTTCTTCATTCCAGTCCACCAGAAAATTTCCTTCAAATCCAGATATATCTTGGTCTTTCCTGGGTGAATCGAATACGACGAATCATGGGCCTCCTACAAAATCAACTTCCTGATCTCGGGGTCATTAGGCACATATACTCGATCCTCAAACCATAAAGTATTGTGCTCATCCTCACGAAAACCTTTGGCCATTCCTTTTCTCATGCTTTCCTTTATCTCGGCAATCTCCTTGTCAGTCTTCTGAGATGCTCTGATCTTATCCAACAAAGTGGAATGGATTTCCAATGCTGCTACATAACCTCTAGGGACTATTTCCAAACATAGCTCGCGAAGATCCTCTGCTAAATCCTTGGGTAATCCTCCGGTCATGAGCGTGTTGACATAACTCTTGCGACTCAACGCATCGGCTACTACATTAGCCTTTCTGGGATGATAGTGCAATTTCATATCATAATCCTTAATGAGCTCCAACCATCTCCTTTTCCTGAGGTTCAACTCCTTCTGTGTGAAGATATATTTCAAACTCTTGTGATCCGTTTACACCTCACAGTGGTTTCCGATGAGAAAATGTCTCGATGTCTTCAACGCATGCACTACGGCTGCTAACTCCAAATCATGAGTAGCATAATTTGCTCATGAGGTTTAAGCTCTAGTGAGGCATATGAAACAACTCTTCCCTCCTGTATAAGCAGTGCTCCAAGTCCTCGACGTGAAGCGTCGCAATACACTTGATAATCCTTTCATTGATCTGGAAGAATCAACACTGGGGCTGTAACCAAACGTTTCTTTAACTCCTGAAAACTGGCTTCGCACTCCTCTGTCCATTTGAACTTGGTGTCCTTCTTCAACAACTCTGTCATGGGCTTTGCAATCCTGGAGAAATTCTCTATGAAACTCCGGTAATGTCCTGCGAGTCCGAGAAAACTCCTGATCTCAACAACTGACGTGGATGCCACCCATTTAGTCACAGAAACAACCTTGGTGGGGTCTAGTGCTATTCCTTCTCCGGATATAACATGTCCGAGAAATCCAACTTCCTTCAACCAAAACTCACACTTGCTGAACTTGGCATAAAATTGATGTTCCCTGAGCTTCTCAAGAACCAAACGCAAAGGCTCCTTATGCTCCTCTTCATTCTTCGAGTAGACTAATATATCATCAATGAACACTACGGCAAACTTATACAAATACTCCATAAACACCTTGTTCATCATGTTCATGAAATAGGCAGGCGCGTTAGTCAGACCAAATGACATAACGGTATACTTATATAGCCCGTACCTTGTGGTAAAAGCTGTCTTAGGTATATTCTGCTCTCGAATCTTCAGCTGGTGGTATCCTGATTGCAGATCGATCTTGGAAAATACTTTAGCTCCTTGCAATTGGTCAAACAAATCATTGATCATCGATAGCGGGTACTTGTTCTTGATCGTCACTTCATTCAACGCATGATAATCAACAACCATCCTCAATGATCCATCCTTCCACTACTAGTAAAAGGCATGCTAGTGGCGCACTGGTTTTGCCTTCTAATGGCGCACTGCCAGTGCGCCACTGGCATCACGCCATTAGAATTAAATTCTAATGGCGCCTTTAATCGCGCCATTAGTATCTGGTGTTCTAATGGCGCACCGTGTAGTGCGCCATTAGTATAGCCCGCAGTGCGCCATTAGAATGCCTCCCAGGGGCCATATGTACAAATGTGCTATGGCATTCTAATGGCGCATTACCAGCACATGCGCCATTAGTGTGATGATCACAGTGCGCCATTAGTGTCTTTTGTGGTGCGCCATTAGTTTGAATATTAGGTTTTTTTTTTGCTTTTCTGATTTTTGCACAGATTACAAAATATATTATTGCATAGAATATAGACAGCAGCACACAGCAACATCAAATTCATCAAATACAATAGAAGATTAGTCTCCGAATACAATTCATCATATTAGTCTCCGGATTCAAAAGACCGGACAAAGATAAAACATTACAAGTCTCAAGACCGCGAGTATCGAGTTTGCCTTCACATTACAAGTCGATATCGATCATCTAACTACCATCACATAGAAGAGAGCTGTGGTCATCACGATGAGCATCATCGCGATCAAACTGGTCTTCATCCGGTTCCTCCAACGCTCCTCCTCTCTCACCGCTAGATGGCGGGCGTATCTAGATTCGGCCTCCGCCCTAGTGGTGTACCCTTTGTAACTATTACCGCTGAAACGGTGAACCTGTCTCCGACACTCCTCCCGATCATCGTAGACTCAGGGAACCTTACCCTTGTACCACGACATACGACGGCATCTCTATGCACAAGCCAAACAACGAGACAATACATAAGCAATGTGTAAGTATGCAACAAAAGGATCGGAAGAGAAAAGCAAGACATTAATAGCACGATTCATGGTCCTACTAATAAAATAGCATCGATTACATCTAAGTTGAACAACCGTCCAAACCAAAGAGACATACGAATTCATTAAAAGTTTAATTACAACATGAGCCAATCAATGTTTGAACTACACATCACTACTTTCGACTCGACTCATCGGACGGGAGCGTGGATGAAGCCGCCGTCTGTCGCGATGGTCATGAAATCGCGATCGTTGTCACCCTGCATTTGTAGCATTCCATCTATCTCCTTTGTTGGGCGGTTGATTTACGAGGAAGAACTGCCCGGACGTATGAAGGACATCTTGATGGATGATGTCCGCAAACTCCGATCGGATGCGAAAGAATTCTTATGCGAGGTCCGCGTCTGGACTGCCGACAAGCTCGCGCCCAATCTTTGAGATTATCTGGTAGCGAAGGTGATGATGGTCCTTACGATCGCCCGCATGTGATGGAGGGCGTAGTAGGCATCCTTCGACCGCCAAAGCGGCTGCTTGACGAAAGCGTAACTTCGTATTGTGTGAGAAGATGTGCTTGCCGTACTTACTGGCGGCTTGGTGAAGGTGCCTCCAGTTAGGCGTGGCAGGGAGAACATCATCAAGAACTTTCTTCACATTTGTGTAGTCTATCATGGAGTTACGGTTGAATTGAAATCGTGGCCATGGAATATTTCGGGCTTAAGAGGATGAGTGTGCAATGTGTGTCACTTTGCACGTAACACGGAATGTTAGAAAAAAAAACGATCGAAATCTAAGAAATCATATGTTACGGGCGGTTAAGGGATGACTTACTCGGAAAGTAAGGCACAAGGAAGTTATCCTTATCTGCGTTTGCGAATAGCGCCTTGAGGTGTGAACTCGCAACTTGGCGGTCCCAGCGCTGCTCAAGTGCTTGGCACGCATGTAGAAGAATTCGACTATCACGATGTCCGGGTATTGTCTCTAATGATCCGCATCTGCATGCTCGGCGAAAACAACAGCCGAACGAAGGTGTAGTGCAGCGGATGAAGGTTAAACATAGCAAAGATGTCATCAAACCGCGGGGCGATCATACCCCGATGTCGCCATCCACAAAGCCCTTGCTCTCGGCACCTTAGCCCACGAAAACCGGTATGCCACATCCTTCTCTCGAGAGGCGCGCTTCTCCAAAATCGAACAACATCATGCAGACTCCGCATAGCACGGTTGCAGCATTCAGCATATTTGGCGGTAGCATCGCCCTACCGCCACATGCACCCTCCTCGAGATATCCTTAGGTGAAGGTGGCCCGTCCCGAGCACGGATCGAACTTCGGTGCGGCTGGCTCGCACCGGCGCCCTTGTTAGTCTTCGTTTCGGCCCTTCTTCTTGATCTCCTGTAATGGGACCGAGTTACGCTCACAGACCGCCTTCTTCAGCGTGTTGGGGCTGATAATATTTCGCGCCTCGGCTATCTCGAGGCTCGGTGAGCGGGAGCTGGGCGTGTCACGAGAACTGAACGCCGAGCGGCGCTTGTTGCAATTGGATTTCTCCGCCGTACCGGCTAGATCGCGGTGGTCTTGGCTGGGTTCTTGAGAAAGAGGCCCGCAGAAATCGTCGGCATACCCATGTTCGCAAAGTACTTGTCAACTTTGGTAAATGTACCGTCGTCGTTGTCGTCGCCGTCCGGATCTGTGCCATAGGGCTGTCCGGATCTGTGCCATAGGGATGTCCGGCAGGTCGGTAGCGTTACTGCGTTCTTGCCATGGCTTGGCGCCCGGACGATCGGGCGGTCTTATGCGTGGGGTGGTGTCCCCGCCCCAAGCGAATCTGGCTCTTGGCCATAGCGAGGGCGGTTTATGCAGAGTGCGAGGTCATCTCATCTTCTTCGTCGGCCCAGCCGGTCGAATCGTAGGTAACAACTCGTCGCAGCTTTGGCAGCACCGGACCACTTCAACCCTATACATTGTGGGTGGCATCGGATTACCGTGGAACATGGGGTTGCCGGTTGAGCGATTTTGCCCTTGGCGACATCGACCAACTCGGCGCCCACGGTGCGAGAAGAGTGCAAGGCGTCGGCGGTGCCTGCGAAAACATGTGTAGGGCGTCGAGGATGCCCGATCAAAACAAGGAGATGAAGTCATCGGCCGAGAGGCTTAGTTACCGTGATGCCGTCAAGCTCGGCTAATGTCGAGGCACCGCCAGCAACGGCGTGCAATCGACGGAGGGGCGCTTCTTTGGCGAGTGCGGTCGGCGTACACCAGTGCATTAAGCTCCAATACCGTGCGGTGCGGAGACACGAATACCGCCTCCGCCGGAGACACCAATAAGCGCCGCCGCGGAGACACCAATGGCGCCGCCGCGGAGACACCAATGTCGCCGCCGCCGGAGACACCAATGGTGCCGCCGCCCAGTGTCGCGATTCTTGGCCATGAAGCTGGGAACGGGGGAGGACCCTTTGGCGCCCGCAATCCACGTCGTCGGCCCATGAATCAGCGTAGGCACCATGGCTTCGAGCCGTTTCCAGCTGTTGTTCCACTTGCTCTTGGACAAGCTCCGAATCCGCGCCACTTGTGCCTTGAGTGCTTCAACCTCGCGTCGGCTTTCCGAGCTGGCCTTTTCTCCTTCCGCACACCAGCGGTATAGTATGACCCCATTTTGTGGACAAGCCTTTGCGGCCACACGACCAGTGACGTCGGCTTATCGAGCTTATCCTTCTTTTCATTACGTTCAGCGCCCTATTTAAAGGGGTGTCGAAGGGGAGCTCTTAGACGACCCCGCGCTACTGCTTTCATTGTCCTGCGAAAGGAACATGAGCCATTTAGAAATATTGGTGATTAATTAGAGTGCAACCATATGGAGCTAATTACGCGGGGGTGTATTCCTTACCAGAACAAGCTCAAGCTCCCGGTCTTGGATCCATGGTAAGCTCCTTTGTTATCGGGTCCTCCTTGTACCGGGCCCGACATAGTTCTGATGCGCTTGTCACCGCTGTATTTCTCGAAGCGGGGCGGTAGGCCTTGCTCGGCACGCTCCGCGTCCTCCTTGTCCCATATAGGCTCCGCCACTCTATAACCGCCGGGACCGAGTTTGTGTTCCCCTAAGTTCAACTCCCGCATTTCTTTCCCCCACTGACTTGATTCGGAGCTTGCGGGGCTCTGGCACTTGATCTTGAACTCCTTGTACTCATCTTCGCTCATCAAATGATATTTCGCCTTGATCTTGTCATAACTATCACCTTTATCAATCATTCTCTTCACCGTGCTTCTCCAAGTAGACAGGGCCGTGCTCATCTTCGTGAGGCGGCATTGTTCCTCTATTCCACGAGGCGTGTGTTTTCAAATTCGTCGGGGAACTTGTATCGTTCGTGCAGCCGTGAAGAGGAGGCTGCATAAATTCCCTCGGTCCTTATGCCTAAGGTTCTCGGTGTTGATCGAGGCGGTGTTCGGAGAATGCACCCGAGCTGAACCGCATACCCCTTGACTATATGTTTGGGCTCCGTTGGATTCCGTCGGAGTCCACTTGAGTAATTCCTCCTTGGCGGTGCGGAGCGCATTGAGCGCCGGTCCTTCCTTTGCTTCTTCGGTTGGCTGCCATCGTGTGTGCGCCACCATCATCGATGGTGGCATCCTCGGCGGCACCATCGGTGGTGTCATCCCAGCGCCACTAGGGGTTGTGTAATCAGGATCGGTGTCTTCCGGCGTCATCATAGCGGTGAGGTTGTTGTTCCTCCAACTCTTGGGACATCTCCTGAATTGCTTGCCGCCCAAACCACCGGCCTCATCGTTGTGGGCCATGTTTCTCTCTAAATAGGAAAAAGTTTGGTCAAAAGATGGTTATTGTCAAGGAACAAGATCATGGTCTCATGATTTAGGGTTGGGCCTAATCACTTGGCTCTATTGCCACCTATGTTGGGTTTATCATCTAGGGTTTATCGATGCTAAGGATAATTCTAAGTTTGGCCTAATCACTTGGCTCTATTGCCACCTATGATTTAATGCAGCAAGAATGGCGAGGCAGTTGATCCTACTTAACTAAGTACTAAGATAGCCCGGCCCATGCATTAGTCATAAGTACCCCATATGTCCTATTTTTAGCAAAGTCATGCTAAAATTCACGGAAAATTTCAGCATGACCTTTGCTGAAAATAGGACATATAAAGTACCAATTTGCCGGAGCGGAAGTTAATCGACATTCCGGCAAACTCAAGGGCCTCTCGGGGTACACTGCAAATTTGCTTCTTTGAGACTCGAGTCAGCACTGGAAGTACCCACATCCTGCCACATGTGTCCACCAGTTCAACAAACATCCTAGTACCGCAATACTACAAAATTTGAAAATGACAACTTTTGTACACAAAGTGTTTGGTATCTTCGCTCTTCACGACATACATGTTACTCGAATTTAGTTTACTAGAACCACGCATAAATGCAGGGCTGTTACAAATTATTAAGCTACAAGAGATGTGTCTTGCAAATTATAAGGATGGATGGATGGATGTAAATTAAAATTCAGCGGCGGGATCAAGTGGCACCAATAGACCACCATTGCTAAGCTAGTTAATTAATATTCTATATCCGCAAGTAGGGATTTAGCTATCCCAAATTAATCTGGCTGAACAGAGCCATGTATATAAGCTCATACATAGCCTGCTTGAGTATACTGTAAGGTAAAGAGCGTAAAATGCAAAGACTAGGAAAACTACGACACGAGCAGAACAAAGAGAGGAGGGAGTTTACGGACCAAGCTGCATGGTCCTAATATAATCTCGATGTAACCCAAGAACTTACTGGAGCATGGATATACGTTCGGGCCTAATCAAGGTGACTAGGTGAGATTGGGATTAGCTAGCTAACAGCCTTTTTGTGTTTTTACAATGTTATATATACCCAAAAAAGTGATTTGGAACATTAACTGCGAAAAATCCTAGCTAGCGAAATAATACCAGCGTACAAAAAACACAATATATATACTTTGAACAGTGCATTATTTCAACATGTAAAATAAAATAGTATACTAAGCTGAAGCAGCAGAGTAAGAAAAAAAAACTGTACGTATGTACATGTATGCAGATATATACAAAGAAAGAATGGATTCAACCAATGAGGACAAAACCTAATCGAAATTAAAGTGTTTCTTTATAGTATATAGATTGAGAAAGTAAATAAATTCCTTGGTGAAGTAGTACAAGCAAGCAACGGAAAGAGACAAGATCAACTAATTTCCTTGTTCCATATTGATGATGATGATGAAACTAAATTCAGCATTTGGTTCGAATGATTCTTTGATGAGCATATGATCGAGAATCTTGCTAGGTCATTACATATGATCGAGGCCTGCAATACCTAGGGTTTGCGGTGAGGGTGGAGGAGAAGGAGGAATCACACAGGGGATGGCGGGGCGCGGGCGGAGGGGGACGGCGAGGGCCGAGCGGGCGGGCGGGGCAGGCGGAGGGCGGAGGGGCGGGCGGGGGGGGGGGAGCCAGGGCGTGCGGAGGGAGGGGAGGCCGGGAGGAGGGAGCTGGGGCGGGGAGTCGTCTCCTCCGCTCGGCTGACGGCAGCGGCGGCGCGGGGCGAGAGCGCTGTGGAGGGGGGCTCGCGGGGAGAGGAGAGAGGCGGAGGGAATAGGTGAGGATGCTTTCTAATGGCGCACCACAAGCCGGTCGCCATAAGTATTCTTGTTCTAATGGCGCACCACCACGCAGTGCGCCATTAGAATGTTGTTTTAATCTACCACAGTGGCGATATCTAGAGCCCAACCCTTTCTACAGCAGAACCCACGCACTAGCTTTGTTGGTCAAGACGTAGCACACACACGGGGAGGTCTGGGTTCGATTCCCGAGGATCCCCAATATTTTTATGCATTTTAAATGGTGTTTTTATATTTATTTGTGTTTAAATATGTTCAAACTTGTTTAAATCATAACAGTAATATTTTGTATGCATTTTAAATGCTCTTTTTTATATTTAAAAATATAAAAATATTCATGATATCAAGATGGGTGGAGCGGGGAGGATCGAGATCGAGATCAAGTGTCCTCATGAATTCAAAAAGTGCCCATGAAATTTAAAAATATTCATGATATCAAAAGTGCCCATGCATGAAATACAATCGAGAAATGAAGACTACGATTTCAATACAATCGGTCTTAGCTAGCTATCTCTGTTCACAATCTTCTTGCCCTTCTTTTTATAAGCGGAGTTCTTTTGTGGAGCAGACGTCCTTTAGGTAGGGTGGTCCTGCTTCTTCTTGTGGTGTGTCTGCTACTTCATCGTCGTCGTCATGTTCGATCTTGGTCGCCGTGCTTGTCGAAGTCTTGCTCATTGGCTACTCCATCCATTCCGATGATCTTCCTTTTGCCTCTCCTCACGACAACACGACCGGGCTTTGGCGGTCGGTAATGAAAAGCATTGGTCCACTTGGGAAGCCAAGACCATGGCTCATTTTTCAGCGGTGGCGTTTGCGCCCATGATCTTGATTTAACCGGGTATAACCATGGTGGTGAAATACGGTCTTCTTTTATGACGTTTTTGGCCCATCGACACGGAACATCGGGACCTTCTCTCGGCGTAGCTCAGCTCCCAGATCTCCTCGATCCTTCCGTAGTATCTGTCCTTGTCGTTACGGTGTAGGATTCCATCGTTACCCGGAGTTCGATAACCATCGCTCTTCATGTCCTTGTCCTCGGTGTAGAATGTGTAGCCGTTGATATCGTCGCCTCATAGGTCATCGAGGTTGTGCTCGGCGCCTGTGACAAAGGCGAATAGTAGTTGTTCTTCCGCGGAAGAATCCTCATGTAAAGGGTGCAGCGAAGCTTCGCTTGAACCAACGCGTGAAACATGAGTTGTGCTCTTTGAGTATATCTCCGTCCGTCCTCTGTTGGCCTCGGTCATTGTCGTCTTCTTAATAAAGGTTTTGTGCTCTACCACCCAAGGATCGACCACGTCTATGTGTTGTAGCGCGACTAGGTTTGCTCTTTCAAAGTCGGCGAGTCGACCCTCGAAGCCGACATGCATTTGGGCGACCCTCATGGTGACCCCATCCAGCGAGCCTGCCGAGGTGCTGTTGACGGCGGACCAGCGGGGTTCTCGATGCCTAGATAATTCGTGCGATGGGAGATGCACTCTTGATCGAAAGCCCCGCTATGCTTCCCTCTCGGGCGTGACATGTTGCGAGCGTATCCTTTGATGACACCATTCATCCTTTCGAGCGGCATCATCTTTGTGCGAGGAGCGTCGGCCCGAGTTGGATGATATCCTCCACTATATGGACCAGCGGATGCACCATAACGTCGAAGAATGCGGGCGGAAGTACATCTCAAGCTCGCATAGTATCACCACGATCTCTTCCTGTAGCCTTCGAGTTGCCTCCGCCAATCGACTTAGAGATGGCGTCGAAAAAGTTACACAGGCCAAATAGCGTTTCACGGACGTGGCGTCCATGATCCCACGTTACTGGCTGGAAATATCTGCGTCATCGGACGCGTGGCGGTCGTGAGACTTCATCCGCTGAACTTCGCTTTGGGTCTAGGTATCTGCTTATCTTCCCAGCGTAACCGTAAGGAAGTTTTACTCCTAGGAGGCGGTGAAAAATTGCTCGATCTCCTCGACTTAGAGTGAAGCACGCGGAGGGTAGTCATTCCGGTCTTCTTGGCCTTTTTGCCTTTGCGGCGACTTTCCGTGTCTGCTTCGCCTCATCATCATCATCATCATCATCATTAGCGTGAAGCTCCTGCTGATGCCCATTGATTTCAAGTCTGCCCTTGCTTTCGCCCATCTTTGGTCCTCTCGGCATGTTGAGCGGGTACCAGCGGACTCTACTTACGTTCTTCGTGATATGCATGACATCAAGGCTGTGAGGCACACGGTGGATCTTCGATGCGGCAAGTCGAAAAACAGACCTCGTTTTCCATACCTTCAGCAGCGCTCTGGCGCCTTCGCATCTTTCGGCGGTGGGCGGTCTTTCCAATTTTTCAACAGCTTGTCTATTTCCTCGCCGCTCCTCGTACAGGCGTTTTGAGTTCGGTTTCACCATCGAACAGATCCTTGCGTTTCCTCCACGGGTCATCGTCGCGAAGCCACCTTGATGTCCCATGAACACGGTTTTCAAGACTGGGATCTCTATCTAGGCTGGCGTCGTTGTGTCATCCATGCACCTTACGCATCCGGAAAATCCGTGGACTACACGCCCCACGAGATATCCGTAACCGAGATAGTCGTGCACCGTCGTGGCGGTCACGGCTCTCATAGGGAAATATTCTTTCTGCGGCATCCGTATTGGTGGCGTTTTCCACAGCGTGTCTAGCTCCTCCTTCATCAGCCCGGTCTGATTGATGTCGTTCCTGGTTGTTTCGGCCCTTCAATTAGCATACTCATGTGAATGTACTTCCTCTTCATGCACAACCGGGGAAGGTTGTACATCCACACAAACACAGGCCAGGTGCTATGTGTGCTTCTCACGGCTGCCAAGCGGATTGACTCCATCGGTGCTCGCGCCCGGCCACGATGTTCCTTGGATCCTTCCCAAATTCTCGGTATTGAAGTTCAACGCTTGCCAGCGCTCGCATCCTTAGGGTGACTCAGCATCTTGTCTTTTTATCTATCTCCGGATCATTTGCGTCATCTTCTGCTTCTTCTCCTCCCTATATGCGTGCCAGCGCAGGAGCTTTGCTACCTTAGGGTTCGCGAAATACCGCTGCGAGGAGTGATCGGAAAGTACCACACCGATTTTCGAGGAGCTTTCTTCCTCTTCTTGTATCGAGTGGCGCGCTGCACGGACATATGGTAGACTCCGCGTGCTCGTCCCGATAAATGATGCAATTGTTCATGCACACATGGTATTTCACGTGCGGTAAATCCGAGAGGACACACGATTTTCTTCGCCTCCTCGAAACTGGTGGGCACTTGTTCCCCTTGGGAAGGCGTTCGTGCGAAATGACATGTTCTCGTCGAAGCATCGTCGGTCATTTTGTGTTTTACCTTCATCTCGAGCCATGGCGTTACTTTCGGCGGGTATCCTCGGGCTGCATCCTTCATACAATGGAGTAACGCGTCTATCTCCGATTGATCCAGCTTGGCTTTCTCTCGGCGGCAGCTCTTGCGTTATCCGTCCGCTTGAGAAGCAGCTCTTGAATATGAGGTCCTGCACCCAGCCTCCATCGTCGTCTGCTCCGGCATCTTCATCTTCATGATCATGCCCTTCGTCTTGATCTTCCTCATCATCATGTCGACATCTTCTACATGATGGTATACCTGCAACATCACCGTCGTGATCATGTCACGGAGATTCTTCGTCTTCTCGCCCGCCCTCGCCACGGTGGTACTTGTCTTGTTGCCCTTCCTCATTTCTTGCGGCCCGGCCATGGGCGACTTGATAGTCATCTTCATCACCTTGCCACCGATAGCCATCCATGAAACCACGCAAGAGCAGGTGGTCCGCACCTGCCGAATCCGGGTCCGCAATAAGGCTCTTCAACTTGCATCTTCGACATGGACATCTTATCTCTCCTCGTTCTTTTGAAGCATCTCGGCCTTGGCAGAGCTCAAAAACCTATTCACGATGCCTTGGTCATCATGCGGACCATAATCGCTGCGGTAGAACAAAACGATATGTTAGAACCAAGAAAAATTTTGGCATGACCTTCCTAAAATAGGACCAAAAAGAATGCATAGTGCCAAAATTCTCACCGAAACGGAAATGAATCAAAACATTCCGGCAAAATATTGGCAACTATCGCATATTTCAAATACCGGTACCTTCAAACACAAACATATATGCAACACCAAAAACACTTGCAACACCACAAACATACATAGATCTAGCTAGGCCACAAAAAGTGCATGTGCACGTTGTTGGAGGCGAGCTAGGGAGAAAAAAAAGTGGATCTATATCATGAAGATAGCTTTCCTTACTACCTATCAAAACTAGGTAATTTCACCACTTAATTTTGTTGAATCTATGGTGGAAATGAGGTGAGGAGGAGGAGATGGCCGAAATCTTGGAGAAGGAGGTGGATGGAATGAAGTGGGGAAAGTGAGTGGGTAGGTGTGGGCTGTCCAAAATATCTTGTTGGTCCCAGGTTACTAATGGCGCACCCTGTCCTCATGCGCCATTAGAAACCCTGGTTACTAATGGCGCATCAGAAGAGCGTGCGCCATTAGAAGTTTTGCAAAAAAAATAATAAAACAAAATTTAGAGTAATGGCGCACTACCTACATGGTGCGCCATTAGAAGTTATATATAGTAATGGCGCATGATAGGCCTCATGCGCCATTAGTATGTATGGGGAAATGGAAAAAAAAATTTCATACTAATGGCGCACCCACTCCACGGTGCGCCATTAGTGTCTTCCAATCTAATGGCGTATCTGGTTCAGGTGCGCCATTAGTATATAGTAGTGGCGCACTGCCCCCTCGGTGCGCCATTAGAGTCAATCCTATCTATAGGCCTTTTCCTAGTGGTGTTCTTTTCCACTAGAAGTATTGGAGCTCCCCAAGGTGACAAACTTGGTCGAATGTAACCTTTATCTAGTAACTCCTTAATCTGCTTCTTAATTTCCTCCAAATCCTTTGCGGTCATCCGATACGGTCTCTTTGATATTGGCCTGGTGCCTGGCAAAAGCTCACTCAAAAACTCAATATGTCTATCCGGTGGCATGCCTGGCAACTCCTCCGGAAATACATCAGGGAAATCCTTCACCACTAGTACTTCCTCCTGTACAGCTCCTGATAAGGAATTCACTTGAGTCCTCTTCGGCACATGCCGGGATACATACTTGATCCTTCTTCCTTCTGGGCTGGTGAGCATAATTGACTTACTGGCATAATCGATGTTTCCTCCATACATCGATAGCCAATCCATACCCAAAATCACATCCAGTCCTTGCGACTCCAAAATTATCAGATCCAAAGGGAAAACATGCCTGCCTATGGTCAATGGCATCTGAGAACATCCTTGGCTTGCCATATGCTCCGCTCCTGGCGATCTTACTAACATTGGTGTCCTAAGAACTTTGGTGAGCAACTTATACTTATCCACAAAACCCCTTGATATGTATGAATGCGATGCACCAGTATCAAAAAGAACGATTGCAGTAAATGACTTAACCAAAAACTTACCTATAACTGCATCTGGCTGCTCTTCAACCTCCTCCATGCTAACGTGGTTCACTTGTCCCATGTTGAAAGGGTTGGGCTTCTTACCAGAGCTTCCATTACCATTTCCATTCTTTGCTTCAGAACACTCAATGGCGTAATGTCCATTCCTCCTGCACTTGAAACAAGTAATGTGACTTAGATCCTTCTTGGCGAGCGTTGCTGGGTTGGAACGGTTCTGGCCGTTGCTTCCTCCATTCCCATTCCCATTCTTGGGGCCACTATGATTATGCGAACTTCCTCCATTGGCATTATGGCCTCCATGGTTATGGTGAATGTGTCCTCCCGAGTTCGAGGTAAAACGAGGCATCTGCTAAGATCCTGAATTGTACTTCCCTTGTCCATACTTCCTCTTGCGGCTGTCTATCTGCTACTACTTCCCTTCAATCAAAAGAGCTCTATCTACCAACTCCTGGTAGTTGTTGAATGTTGCCACCATCAACTGCATGCTCAGCTCATCATTCAGTCCATCTAGAAACTTCTCCTGCTTAGCAGCATCTGTAGCTACGTCATCAGGGGCATAACGTGCTAACTTACTAAACTCATCCACATACTAGCCCACGGTGTGTCCTCCTTGGCACAAGTTGCAAAACTTGCACTTCTACATGTTCATAGCTCCTGCTGAAACATGGGCAGTGTGAAAAGCCTACTAAAACTGGTCCCATGTAACAGTGTCAATGGGGTAAGTGGCTGTGAAATTCTCCCACCATGATGCTGCGGGTCCATCAAGCTGATGTTCGGCAAAACGCACTCTCTCCGCATCTGTGCATCCTGTAGTGGCCAGCTCCCTTCCAATCTTGCGGAGCCAATCATCTGCAACAATCATCTTGGTGCTACTAGAGAACACCGGCGGATTCAGCCTTAGAAAACGGGCTAAGTGATCAACAAGTGGTGGTGGTGGGTTGTTGTTGTTGCCTTGGTTCTGATTCTGAACTAGTAGTTGCATCAAGGTATTCTACTGCTGGATCAACTAAGTGAGCTCCGGTGGGAAAGCAAATCCATTGTCATGTCTCGGAGGCATCTGATGGGTTTAGAAAAGGTGAGAAAACAGAATAGAATGAGGTCTAGAGAGAAAACACTACCCGTATGCACATGAGACAAACACAATAATATGACTTCAATCAATTCACACAAGGGCATACAATCAGTCTAACTACCGTTACAGAAGTGCTCGGACTATACTACTACTGATATGGTGGTCGACTAGCAGTTTTAATTGGTACAAGACTCCATGATATCTGCTCCAGCTTCATCAACAGAGTCATCATCGCTATCGTCGGGGTCAGAATTGGTGTCGTCGATGATGATGTAGTCCTCTGAACTTATATGCTTGGAATCGTCATTATCTCCTCCTGGCGCGGGGTCTCCCATGAATACTCCTAGCTTCCTTGCTAGGTCATCGTTCTTCTCCACTAGTATTGTCATTTCCTCATCATATCCAGCGCATGTAGACTTGACTTCTTCCTCCAGCTCTGAAATCCTGGTCATTGCCTTCTTCAGATCTATCATGCCTGTGCACATTTGGTTCTCCTGGCAACGAATGTGCTGGTTTAACTCCTGGATGAAAGGTGCAATGGACCTGTCCCTCCTGGTGCTGATCATCTCCCATTGCTCATCTCGGTGCCCACATATCTTGTAAATAGTGTCCTTAAGATCCTTGTGATAAACTTCTCCAATGCGACCCATGGCGATGTGGGCTGCCATGCTCTTTCCTAGACTCCAGGTTGGTGCAAAACTTTATGGGCACAGTGACTGGCATGAACGTCCTTCCTGGAACTTGAACTCGAATCATCCAACGCTCCTCTTCCGGTAAAGTGGCGATGTAGGTCCCGGTGAAACTTGGTATTCCGATGTTCAGGTACCTAGTAACTTCCTTCAAGTGTCGTCCAAAAGGTGTATCTTCATCCGGTTGCGTAAAATTGTTCCTTAAGTCCGCCATCCTATAGAGTGAAAAAGGGAGATGAGTCAGAAATGAGTTGAGAAGAGTGACCTATGGTTTTAGCTTAGTGGTCGTGTCCTACAGTCAGCGTGTGCTCTGATACCATCTTGTAGCGACCAGACATCAAACAGTCTAGTCTCTGTGCATCAGTGTCATCCCTGGATCGGTAATGCTGACACACACAGTACTTGAGGATTTATAACAAAGTTTAAATCACACACTTATTACATCGAAGGTCTCAAAAGAGAACTTATTACAATAATATGGCTTAAGGCCATCTATGTAAGATAACAGCGGAAGGCTTGGAAGATAAGGTGAGTCCATCAACTCCAACGGCATAGCTGAGTGAACGACAACGACCTATGTCACCTTACTCGTCGTCTGAAAAGTCTGCAACATGATATGTTACAGCCCGAAACGGGTCAGCACATGGAATATGCTAGCAATGTAACACATAGAGTAATGAACAGAATAAATGCTATCACTACATGCATATATGGCTGGTGGAAAGCTCTATGGTTACTATTTTTGCATAAAGCCATTTTTTCCTACATCAAAGGAATAAATTTAATTTAACTATCATGGTGGTTGATAAACATTGAGAAGGTTCCTCCAACTCAATCCCAATTAAGAAATATCAATTAGCCCAAACAAATTAATTTAGAGTGATGAGATCAACATGATAGTCCAAGTACCAGATACTCAAGATGCCCGTAACCGGGGACACGGCTAACCATGATTAGTTTGTACACTTTGTAGAGGTTTGCACACTTTTCCCCACAAGACTCAATCTCCTCTGTTAGATTTCTCGCACTACATGGTGTTTGAGAAATGGATGACCAAGACATAGTCTTTCAGAAACATTAACTCTTTACTCTGGATGGACAGTTACAGCTACTTTCCCCTACATCTGCTAGCCTACCACTGAAAGAGGTCATGCAACATACTCAACTATGCTAGAGCCCATAATAGCTTGTGGCTGCACAAGTAAGTTTCTAGCATGAATAATCTTATGATCCCTTTGAGCCTGGGTAGCGAACCGTATGATGATCACACGTGTACTCCGAGATATCCTAGGACAACATTGGATTCTCTAGGTGCCCTGACAACCACTGGGTACTCCAGGGTGCCTCAACCAATCCACCCAGATGTGTATTTAAGTAGCCACCTTAAGTTAACCATTAATTAACAATACTCACATCTGTCATGGGTACACTCACTCAATCCAGGTCTACGAGCATATCATAGAAATCTTGAGCATAACGTCGAACTAACTCCCAAAGGTTTGATAATAAAAGGGCAATAGGTTCTACCTCATCATCTACTTCCCAAACCCACATGTTATGCAGATCCTAACCATGCAATGTTTGAGGATTGAAACTAAGGCATAAAAACTGGGTAATAAAGGGATATGATAAATGTTACTTGCCTTGTTGATGATCTGCAAAACCTAGAGACTCGTAGTAGCACGCTTCGCACTACGGGAATTCTATCGCAAGCAAACAATAACATACATAAGCACTCAAACAAAAAGCACGATTAAAACTCAAATAATAAGATCTAACCACAAAGTTCAACTGAAGAACTCCGGTTAGCAAAAAGAATCGAATCAAACGGAGCAACGAAACTCAAACTACAAAACAAACAAGATTATTTTACTAATCTGAACTAAAGTCAAATTTTACAGTACCAAAATCTTTTCAAGTTGGTTGAACAGAAAGAGGGCTTCGATACGAAGATCTAGGCGCTTGTTTCATCTAATTTGGATAAACGAGCGAAAAGATAAACTAGATCGAAGATCAGGGTAGAAATCGCGATCGAAAATAATCACAGATAAACCCTGGAAAACAAGACGAACAGGCTAACGAACGAACGTTTGCTATCTGCGACTAACAGACGAACAACGTTCGTTTTAACGAACGTACGGACGAACGTCCGCTAACTAACTAAACCGAAAAAACCCGATCTAATTAAAAAAACTAGATCTAGGGTTTCTAAAAAATGAACGGTTTTCTGAAAAAAATGCGAACGGCCGCCGCCGGCGGCAACTACCTCCAGCGAGGTCCGGCGGGGCGGGCCAGTGTCTGTGGGGCTCAGACGTCGTGGTGGCTCGGCGGCGGCATGGAGGCGCGAGCGATTGCGGCGGCTTGGCGGCGATGGGTCTGATGGCGGGGTGAGGTGGGGCTTCGGGGGGACGCTATTTAAGGGCGAGGGGGAGGGGTGGCTTGGGGGAGGGGGCAAGGCGGTGGCGGTGTCCGAGGTGGCGACGGCGGCGAGCCGTGCGCGGCTGGGAGTCTGGCTCGGGGCGGGGACGAGCAATGCTAGGCCGGCTGGGCTTCGGCCGAGTTGGTCCGAAGGGATTTTTTTAAAATAAATCCGCCGAAGAGAAAAAGATCCTAAAAATATAAAAATTTCTTAAAATGCCAAAACAAATTTTCGTCTTCTAAATGAAATATTTATAACAAAGTGAACATTTTTCTGGCCTAAAAATGCAATTTTGAAAACATGCATATTTTCTAATTCAAATAAAATCGCAATAAAAACCAAATAAAATACTTATTTGATTTTAACATTTTTCATCCAATATTTCTTTTTTTTGGAGAAGTCATTTTATCCCTCTCTTTGATTTTATTATTGGAAATATTCGGAGAGGAAATGATTACAACCAAAATGATCCTCTTTTTAATATTTGAGAAATTTCAAATATGAAAATAATGAAATCCCTAACTCTCTCTGTGGGTCCTTGAGTTGCTTAGAATTTCTAGGATCAACCAAAATGCAATAACATATGATATGCAAATGATGACCTATGTATAACATTCCAAATCAAAAATTTGGGATGTTACACTGCCTCTGAGCTCTATAAATACTCTAATATTTTAGAAACCCTAGGGGAGTGGATGAAACACAATTCCAGCCACCGCAAGTTCCAGAACCATGTTAGGGGCCTTTTTCAACACTTTGCCGGAGGGGTCAATGATAACGTAGGGGTTCTTCATCATCACCCTTGCCCCTCTGATGATGCGTGAGTAGTTTACCACAGACATACGGGTCCATAGGTAGTAGCTAGATGGATTCTTCTCTCTTTTTGATCTTCAATACAATGTTCTCCTCGATGTTCTTAGAGATCTATTTGATGTAATGTCCTTTTGCGGTGTGTTTGTTGGGATCCAATGAATTATGTGTTTATGACCAGTTCTATCTATGAATATTATTTGAGTCTTCTGTGAACTCTTTTATGCATGTTCTTTATAGCCTCATATTTCTTCTTCGAAACTTTGGTTTGGTTTGTCCAACCAGATTGATTTTTCTTGCAATGTGAAGAGGTGCTTTGTGGTGGGTTTGATCTTGCGGTGCTCATTATCAGTGTCAGAAGGAGACATGAGACACACGTATCATTGCCAATAAGGATAAAAAGACGGGGTATATTCCTACATGAATAGATCTTGTCTACATCATGTCATCGTTCTTATTGCATTACTTCGTTTTCCATGAACTTATTATACAAGATGCATGCTGGATAGCAGTCGATGTGTGTAGTAATAGTAGTAGATGCAGGCAGGAGTCGGTCTACTAAACTTGGGCGTGATGCCTATATACATGATCATTGCCTTGAATATCGTCACAACTATTTGCTCTTCTATCAATTGCCCAACAATAATTTGTTTACACACCGTATGCTATTTTCTCAAGAGAAGCCACTAGTGAAATCTACGGCCCTCGGGTCTATTTCCTATCATATTATTTTCAGATCTATTCTTCCAAAAAAACAAAAGTACCTTGCTGCACTTTTTCTTTCTTTATTTTATTTTGTGTTTTTGCCACATATATTTATCAAGTCTCATACAATTTAATCTATCTCAATACCCAGGAGGGATTGACAACCCCTCTTACGCGTTGGGTCGCAAGTATTTGTTATTTTTGTGCAGGTGTTGTTTACATAGTGTTGCTTGGTTCTCCTACTGGATTCATAACCTTGGTTTCATAACTGAGGGAAATACTTATTGTTGCTGTGTTGCATCATCCTCTCCTCTTCGGGGAAATACCAACATAGATACAAGCAATTAGCGAGCTGGATGCTACCAGCAATCCTTGCGCAGCTATCATAGCCACAAGGTTCATGCTCGAATTCTTGAGGAGGGCGACCTTTTCTTCGGCGTGTTCAATAAACCAACGGATCAAACAAGTTGATGCCAAAGTGCGAAGGCCCTTATTGGGTAGCATAAGTCACTAGACTCGGTGCAGTCCATCTGGAGACCGAAGATGGCATCCCTGCGCAGAACTCATGGAATATCGACCATCTTCACAAGTTTTACCTATGAGGCATCATTGCTGGGCCTTGCCCCGGTAATCCCATTTTATACAAGCTTTGTCTCCAAGACATGTAACCCTTTGTACAAAGCCAGGCGCAGACCCTGTGCATATGTGAATAAAGCTAAGAGTTTCACAACCTTTTATGCATATTTACATATGTGTCAATACGCGTAACATTCTGATTACATTTTGTTTCGATGAAATGGCTAACAAGCCGCCAAGGTCTTCGCACCATTCTTTTCTCTTCTTTGTTTTTCTCAAAGATAGAAGGATTCCTGACGTGCATGTTTCTTGGGGGAGTGAGGAAGGAGTACCATTTCAGATGGCATTGATGCGCAATTCATACCAGAAGTACATTAGAGAAAGCTAAGCTAGAATTTTTTCAACCAAAAATTTCTTTGTTGCATAATGTTTCCCTTGATTCGGATTTATAGTGTATGAAAAACTTGCACGTGATGGAATCTTGTTGTGTTTATTCACGCTTTTTTATCTGTCTCGAGTCTGCTCAGCAAGATTTTTTTCTAGCTGCGTTGAGACCGGCAAGTTGCTTTGCCAGATACCGCACTTCCAACGGGCTACTAAGGACTAGTCCTTCAAAGCACTCATGACAAGTGTGCGTTCCGGCAAGTTTCCAAACTACG
This sequence comes from Aegilops speltoides, assembly GCA_021437245.1. Classification (NCBI taxonomy): domain Eukaryota; kingdom Viridiplantae; phylum Streptophyta; class Magnoliopsida; order Poales; family Poaceae; genus Aegilops; species Aegilops speltoides. The sequence continues at coordinate 147,385,150 of CM038145.1, forward strand.
TAGGGTGTTAGATTCGAATCATACAAGAATAAAAAATGGATAAGAGAAACAGTACACATTCACTTGAGCACGGCGAATATCATATATTTATTGAAAATGAAAAGTGCTTGATAATGTTTTCCTTAGCCCTTTCTTTCCAGGGATCACATCGAGTGCAAACCAGGGGAAAAGGGGCGCCTAGGCGGAGCGCTCCCGACAGACCAGATGATGGTACTGCCGGCGCTTAGCTAGAGATGATAGTGCTGCTGGAGCTCAACTGGAGTCAGAGCCGCCGTCCTCGATCTTGATGCCTGGGGACCCAACGTCATCGTCTTCACAATCGTCCTCCTCATTGCTGTTGCTTGAGGAGGAGCTTTCACTATTGCTCAAGCTCTCCGTGTAGCACTCCATGCGAGCGCCTGAAGTCCCGAAGAACTTCACAGAGAGCGTATCGGACTCCACCAGCTTGAAATGGAGGAGATGCCCTTGCCCCAAATAATAGGCACAAGCGAAGTATTTCCACCCACGTGTGAGGTACATGACTCTATTGGCGGGGAAGTCGGCATTCACCCAGACGGAGCCATTGCAGCAGTCGTTCACACGCAACCACATGACGAACGGCTGGTCAACCTCCATTACCCTGGCAAAGGGCCGGGGAAGCCGCAGTCGGCTTAGCGACGGGTCGCGCAGCTCCACAATGAACTCAAGCATCGTGTCCACTGTATGGCCTTCTACCGAAGGAGGGGCAGCCGGGGGTGGAATGACGAGCGCCCTACTCTAGCAACCCTGGCCCCAAGCGCCCCGTCTTCCATGATCCTGGCCTGCAGCCCTGCCCCGAGCACTAGAGCTAGTCTCCGTGACTACGGTAGAAGCAATAGCATGCTACCGGGGAGAAGTGATACGTCCATTTTGCATAATGCTTTTATAATGATATTTATTGCATTATGGGTTGTTATTACACATTATGTCACAATACCTCTGCCTATTCTCTCTTATTTGACATGGTTTACATGAAGAGGGAGAATGCCGACATCTGGGATTTTGGACTAGAAAAGGAGCAAATATTAGAGACCTATTCTGCACAACGCCAAAAGTGCTGAAACTTCACGGAGAATATTTTTGGAAAATATAAAAAATATTGGACGGAGAAAGCACCAGAGGGGGACCACCTGCCATCCACAAGGATGGAGGGCGCGCCTTACCCTCTAGGCGCGCCCTCCATCCTTGTGGGCCCCCTGGCAGGCCCCCGATGCCCATCTTCTGCTATATGGTGTGTTTTGACCTGGAAAAAATCAGAAGGAAGCTTTCGGGACGAAGCGCCGCCATCTCGAGGCAGAACCTAGGCAGAACCAATCTAGGGCTCCGGCGGAGCTGTTCTTTCGGGGAAACATCCTTTCGGGAGGGGGAAATCATTGCCATCTTCATCACCATTGATCCTCTTATCGAGAGGAGGTCAATTTCCATCAACATCTTCACCAGCACCATCTCATCTCAAACCCTAGTTCATCTCTTGTACCCGATCTTTGTCTCAAAATCTCACATTCGTACCTGTGGGTTGCTAGAAGTGTTGATTACTCCTCGTAGTTGATGCTGGTTGGTTTATCGGTGGAAGATCATTTGTTCATATCCTTAATGATAATTAATACTCCTATGATTATGAACATGAATATGCTTTGTGAGTAGTTACGTTTGTTCCTGAGGACATGGGAAAAGTCTTGTTATAAGTAATCATGTGAATTTGGTATTTGTTCGATATTTTGATGAGATGTACGTTGTCTTTCCTCTAGTGGTGTTATGTGAACATCAACTACATGATACTTCACCATGATTTGGGCCTACGGGAAGGCATTGGTAAGTAATAAGTAGATGATGGGTTGCCAGTGATAGAAGCTTAAACCCTAGTTTATGCGTTGCTTCGTAAGGGGCTGATTTGGATCCATATGTTTCATGCTATGGTTAGGTTTACCTTAATTCTTCTTTCATAGTTGCAGATGCTTGCGAGAGGGGTTTATCATAAATGGGAGTCTTGTCCAAGGAAGGGTAGCACCCAAGCACCGGTCCATCCACATATCAAATTATCAAAGTAACGAATGTGAATCATATGAGCATGATGAAAACTAACTTGACAATAATTCCCATGTGTCCATGGGAACACTTTGCTTTATATAAGAGTTCATACAGGCTTGTCATTTGCTACAAAAATGATTGGGCCACCTTGCTACACCTTGTTTACTTTTGTTACTTGTTACCCGTTACAAATTATCTTATCACAAAACTATCTGTCACCGATAACTTTAGTGCTTGCAGAGAATACCTTGATGAAAACTGCTTGTCATTTCCTTCTGCTCCTCATTGGGTTCGACACTCTGACTTATCGAAAGGACTATGATAGATCCCCTATACTTGTGGGCCATCAAGACTCTTTTCTGGCGCCGTTGCCAGGGAGTGAAGCGCCTTCGGTAGGCAGAATTTGGTAAGGAAACATTTCTATAGTGTGCTGAAATTTACTGTCACTTGTTACTATGGAAAATAATCCTTTGAGGGGCTTGTTCAGGGTATCTTCACCTCGACCGGAAGAGCAAAGAGTTTATCCTCAACCTACTGCACCTACTGAAAATATTTATTATGAAATTCCTTCGGGTATGATAGAGAAACTGTTAGCTAATCCTTATGCAGGAGATGGAACATTACATCCCGATATGCACCTAATCTATGTGGATGAAGTTTGTGGGTTATTTGAGCTTGCAGGTATGCCCAAGGATGTTGTCAAGAAGAAGGTCTTCCGTTTATCTTTGAAGGGAAAAGAATTGACATGGTTTAGGCTATGTGATGATATTGGATCCTCGAACTACAACCGATTGAAATTGGAATTTCATCAGAAGTTTTATCCTATGCATATGGTTCGTCGTGATCGGAATTATATATAATTTTTGGCCTCGTGAAGGATAAAGTATCACTCAATCTAGGGGGAGGCTTAAGTCAATGTTATATTGATGCCCCAATCATGAGCTCTCAAGAGAAATTATTATTCAAAACATTTATGCTCGGCTTTCTCATAGTGATCGATCTATGCTCGATATGTATTGTACTGGCTCTTTTATGAAGAAGGATGTTGAATTCAAATGGGACTTATTGGAAAGAATTACACGCAACTCTGAAGATTTGGAACTCGACGAAGGTAAGAAGTCAGGTACAAACCTTAAGTTTGATTGTTTTAAATCTTTTATGGATACCGATGCCTTTCGTGATTTTAGCACTAAATATGGACTTGACTCTGAGATAGTAGCTTCTTTCTATGAGTCATTTGCTACTCATGTTGATCTCCCTAAGGAGAAGTGGTTTAAATATCATCGTCCCATTGAACTGAAAGTAGTAGAGCCTATTTAAGTTGAAGAGGAAACTATTACTTATAATGTTGATCCTATTGTTCCTACTGCTTATATTGAGAAACCACCTTTTCCTGTTAGGATAAAGGAACATGCTAAAGCTTCATTCGTAAGAGTTATACTAGAACACATACACCCCTTGAACAAATTAAAGTTGAACCAAGTATTGCTATGGTTAAAGATCTCTTGGTTGATAATATTGATGGTCATGTTATTTATTTCCGTGATGAAGCTGCTAGAATGTCTAAACCCGATACAAAAGATAAACATAGACCTGTTGTTGGCATGCCTGTTGTTTCTGTTAAAATAGGAGATCATTGTTATCATGGCTTATGTGATGCGAGTGCTTGTGTGAGTGCAATTTCTTATACCTTATACCAAGAAATTATGAATGATATTGCACCTGCTGAGATAGAAGATATTGATGTTACTATTAATCTTGCTAATAGAGATACTATATCACCAATTGGGATTGTTAGAGACGTTGAAGTATTGTGTTGGAAAATTAAATACCCTATTGATTTTCTAGTTCTTGGTTCCCCACAAGATGATTTTTGTCCCATTATATTTGGTAGACCTTTCTTGAACACTGTTAATGCTAAGATAGACTGCGAGAAAGATATTGTTACAGTCGGCTTAGGGGATATGTCTCATGATTTTAATTTCTCTAAATTTCATAGACAACCCCATGATAAAGAATTGCCTAGCGAGGATGAAATTATTCATCTTGCTTCTATTGTCGTGCCTCCTACTGATCCTTTAGAACAATATTTGCTAGACCATGAAAATGATAGGTTTATGAATGAAAGAAGGGAAATAGATGAAATATTCTATAATCAAGGGCCTATTTTGAAACACAATTTGCCTATTGAATACTTGGGGATCCTCCTCATCCCGTGTTTGATCTTAAACAATTACCTAACACTTTGAAATATGCTTATCTGATGAAAAGAAGATATATCCTGTTATTATTAGTGCCTACCTTTTAGAGCATGAAGAAAATAAGTTATTGAAACCTCTCAAGAAGCACCATGCTGCTACTGGATATAATCTTGATGATCTTAAGGGCATTAGCCCCACTCAATGCCAGCACAAAATTAATTTGGAACCTGATGCCAAACCAGTCGTTGATCACCAACGAAGGTTAAATCCTAAAATGAAAGATGTGGTAATAAATGAAATACTAAAGCTTCTGGAGGCAGGTATAATTTATCCTATTGCTGATAGTAGATGGGTAAGTCTTATTCATTGTGTCCCTAAGAAGGGAGGTATTACTGTTGTGCCTAATGATAAGAATGAATTGATCCCACAAAGAATTGTCATAGGTTATAGATTGGTAATTGATTTTCGCAAATTAAACAAAGCTACTAGAAAAGATCATTACCCTCTACCTTTTATTGATCAAATGCTAGAAAGACTATCCAAACATACAAATTTCTGTTTTCTAGATGGTTATTCTGGTTTTTCTCAAATACCTTGTCGGATATCGAGTTCCGGCAAAACCCTTAAGGTTCGAACACTGGGGTGCGCACGAAGATCTCCTCCAACCCAATCTCGCTCTCAGCCTCGCCACGATCACTAAGCTAGATCGATGAACAACACAAGAGACACAAGATTTATACAGGTTTGGGCCACCGTTGTGGTGTAATACCCTACTCCTATGTGTAGTTATGGATTGCCTCTTGGGCTGATGATGAACCGTACAGGGGAAGAACAGCCTCGCGGGAAGAGGTGTTCTTGGCTAGTGTGGTGTTATGCTTGGGTAGGGTTCGATCTGTCTCTAGATGAGATGCCTTCCGACTGTGGTGGCTAGCTCTATTTATAGAGGCCCTGGTCCTCTTCCCAAATATTGAGCGGGAAGGGATCCAACAACGGCCATTTTGAAAGGGGACAGCTAGTACAAGCTATCCTGACTAAAGGTGGTCTTCGCCTGTCAAAGGTGCTGGTGATGACACCGTCTTGGGCTCCATGGTGACCTCTGTCCTCCCATCCTGCTGGTCTTGGTCTTGTTGCACAGATATGGAAACCTTTGCCTGATGCCTCGGTACTCCGCGCCTCCGCTTGCCACCTTTGCACCAAAGAGGAAACGAGGACACTGCGCGAGCTGGCGCCAACCTGGTCTTGATCGCCATTTACTAAAGTATGAAACAATTGTTGGGCTTGTCATCGGGTGTGTGCAAGATGAGAGCATTTCTGTGTGGCGAAAATGGAGCATGACCAAACTATATGATTTTGTAGGGATGAACTTTCTTTAGCCATGTTATTTTGAGAAGACATGATTACTTTGTTAGTATGCTTGAAGTATTACTATTTCTTATATCAATATGAACTTTTATTTTGAATCATTTGGATCTGAACATTCATTCCACAATAAAGAAAATTACATTGAGAATTATGCTAGGTAGCATTCCACATCAAAAATTCTATTTTTATCATTTACCTACTCGAGGACGAGTAGGAATTAAGCTTGGGGATGCTTGATACGTCTCCAACATATCTATAATTTTTGATTGTTCCATGCTATTATATTACCCTTTTTGGATGTTTATGGGCTTTACTTTACCCGTTTTATATCATTTTTGGGACTAACCTACTAACCGGAGGCCCAGCCCCAATTGCTGTTTTTTTGCCTATTTCAGTGTTTTGAAGAAAAGGAATATCAAACAGAGTCCAAACGGATTGAAACCTTCGGGAGCGATATTTTTGGAACAAACTTGATCTAGGGGACTTGGAGTGGACGTCAAGCAACAGAGGAGGCGGCCACGAGGGTGCCCGGCGCCCCCTGGGGGTGGGCGCGCCCCCACCCTCGTGGGCCCCTCGAGCGTGCACCGACCTACTTCATCATCCTATATATATCCACGGACCCCGAAAACATACAGGAGCACCACGTGTCACATCCCTAGTTCTGGTATGCTCTGAGCTAGCTAGTCATGTGTTGCATCATGTTTATTTCCTCTTAAACTTGAAATGAGGAAAGTGAAAGCCTCAGAAATCAATTTAAAAGAAGGGTTAGAACCCTTAAAATTGCATTCATTGTTTCCAACATGCCTTCATAAATGTTTGATAATTTTGGCAAGGCTTTGAAGACCAAACCAAAAATAGTGAACATTTTTGTGGAATATTTTGGGCACTGAATTTAAATCATTATTGCATTTGAATCTGGAATTATATTCATAATATATGGGATATATTTTCAGATAAGTTTGAAATGTTTTATGTGTTGTTGGAAAAGTCCTTCTAGCAACATAAATTATTCAGAGGATATTTGGCACTGTTTTGAATTTGTTTAAATTTGAAAACAGTGGCAAAGTAAAAAAAAGAAAACAAAATAGAAGAAATAAAACAGAGACAGAAACTTACCTAACCTCACCTGCGGCCCAGCTTTTGTGTAGCCCAACCAGCCCAACACTGTTGGTCCAGCCCACCTCCTCCCCTTGTCTTCTTCCAGCTCGCGCTAGAAGGATTGGGCCCGTGGTCGCCGCGCGCCCGGCCACCTCCTCCCTCCCTGCCTGCCTGGCTACTCCTCGACGCGCCCGGACGACACCACGCACCCCCTGCACCGCTCCCCTCTCCCCGTGCCCCTCTTCCCCCCCCCCCCCCCCCGTTCGTCCTCTCCCTCGCCCTCTCACCCGACTCAAGCACCCCGTCACTGCCGCTCGCCGCTGCCATCCCCAGCGCCACTGCCTCGCCTCCCCGCTATATCCATCGGCTCTACCACATCTCCCTGGAAGCCCTGGAACGTCGCCAGCATCATCGTCTTCACCTACGGGCACCGGAGATCGTCGCCGCCGATTCGTAGTCCACAAGGCCTCCCCGAGCTCGCTGAGCTACTCATCGACCTCCCCGTGAGCTCCTCCGCCTTTCCCCTCTCTCCCCGTGCCCGTCCACGCCTTCTAACCACCGTGCCGACAGCTCCTCGCCGCCAGCCATGGCGCCGCCGTGGCCAGAGCCCGAACCAGCCGCTTCCGCACGCGTCATCATTCTCCTCACCTCACCAGGAGCACGCCGAACACACCAGCGCCTCTCCTAGTGCACTTCCACGTCGAAACGCCCGATGCCTGAACTCCGGCCGCCGCTAGGAGCTCGCTTCTGGCGAACCTCGGCCACCCCACGCCCTCCCGTGGGTTCCCCTGGATGCGCGCGGGCATGGGCTACCTCCTAGTGCTCTTCATGCGTCCAACCGCAACCCATAGCGTCACTCTGGCGAGCCGCCGCCGCCCTGGGTGGTCGCCGTCGTTTAACCACCGGCTTGCTGACGTGGCACCATTAGTTAAGGCGCTAATCACGTTTAGCTATTACCTATGTCAATGACATGTGGGTCCCTCAGCATAATTAGGTTAGTCTAATTTTTCTGTTAAGATTAGTACTAATACGTGCGGACCCCACGTGTCAGCTTTGACTTTGGTCAAGTCAATGTTGACCGGTCCCACCTGTCATACACCCAAACAAGACTGAGACACTGACTATGGGTCCCACAGGTCAGGTTTGACCTGGCCGACCCAGTTGACCTGCTGACGTCACACCTATGTCAGGCTGACGCAGTAAATCATTTACTGGATTTATTCTTATTCAGGAAATTCCAGAAAATAACCAAAACTTCTAAAAATCATAGAAAATCAACCGTAACTCAGAATGGAATAAGTTATATATGAAAAATGATCAGAAAAATCCAATCTATCCATCTGTACTGTTTTCATGCATGTTAGAACAACTTATGACTACTGTTTAGTTCAAATCATTCAAATGGCATTTGAATAATCACATATGGAGTTTGAATTTGAACCCTTGGTTCAAACCAACTTCATTTAATCTGTTCTAAGTTGCATTAGCCAAAACACACTCATTTTTGCCATGTCATATCATGCATCATATTGTGCATTGCATTGATTGTATTTCTTCTCTATTGCCGGTGTTTGTCCCCTCTCGATAGACGTGGTTTCGACGATGAGTTCGATGACACCGATGAAGAGCTATATCATCTTCAGAAGTGCCAGGCAAGCAAAACCCCCTTGATCATTCCGATACAATCCTACTCTCTCGCTCCTGCTCTCTTTTACTGCATTAGGGCATTTCAACTGTTACATGCTGCGGTAGTTGAACCCCTTTATCCTCTGCATGACCTGTCATTCCACAGTAAATAGATGAAACCCACTAGCATGAGTAGGAGTTGCTTGAGCCCTGATGTGCCTACTCATTCATGCTTGTTTGTCATGCCTGCTATTGCTTAGAGTTGTGTCAGGTCTGATTCATCGGGAATGAATCGTAGGTGTGTGAACATGTCCTACTGTTGAGAGCTAAATGTGTGAACACGATTTGGTAAAGGTAGCGGTGAGAGGCCATGTAGGAGTACATGGTGGGTTGTCTCATTGCAGCCGTCCTCGAGAACTGAGTTACGTGTTTGTGATCCATGAACAACTACTACCACTCATTGGGATCCTTAATTGACCCTCTCGGCTTCTTAATCACCCTTGTTCTCTGTCCGGGAGTTGCAACTAGTTTCGGTGTTTGTAGGTAGTGCTAGTAGTCTACCAAGTGGCACCGTGCAGTGGGCTTGGGATGACTAGGTCTGATGTACGGTGTACCAAGTGGCACCCGGATGGTGGGCTTGGGAACCCTGCTCACATCGTTTGGGGCCGCATGGTGATGAGAACGCCCCGCATCCCCACGTGACCGCCTATGCCAGTCACCTCCGCTTCTTCACTGATGTGGTGACGCGCCTGGAGAACCACTCCGAGAAAGCTCACCAGCTTGTCGAGGAGAGGAGCCGCAGCTTGCTTGGGCGTGCATTCTCCCGCGTCTTCAGCCATCTGTAGAACACTGATCCCAACTTCGACTTTGAAGCCGTCATCGCCTGGGTGCCCGAGGCCATCCAGGGCGACCTGGTGTGGTGGGTGGAGGACAACGTGGATGCGCTTGTTAGGGCCTTTGCTTCCGACGATGACGGGGTGGTAGTCGCGGCGGATGGTGGCAACATGGTCAATGGTGGTGACGGTGGCGTTGATGATGGCGATGGTGATGCCAGTGACAACGACAGCGGCGCCAGCGATGCTTTTGGAGGTGACCAGGAGGATGCAATGAGTGATATGTCTGACTGACCCCATGCTTCTCCGCTGTTTGTCCTGCATACAAAAGCTCGGGCGCGGCCCCAAAGGTTGTAAGAGCATTTTGGGAGGGAAAGCCCCTCATGTAAAAAGATTGCCGTCCGTATGCTTTTAGGAATGATGCTGAACATGTGCCTCCATGATCTTACAGGCCCTGGGGCGAGCTTGTTGCTGTAGTTTACCTTTAGCCAGGACGGGTCCCGAACCAGCTTATGAGGTCGTGAGCTCCCGAGGATCCCTTGAGGGACCTGCCGACTCGGTCGAGAGGGCCTCGTGAGAGCATGTGCTGGCCGTAGGATGGCATGCGCACAGCGTATATGTGCTTCGCCCACCCCCGCCCGCGAGGGGCTCGTGAGGGGGAGGCAGCTGGTGTGGACTCCAAATTAGGGCAGAAACCAGAACACAAGAAATAACACGAGCGAGAAAAGACACCCCCCCCCCCGCACACACAAATGCAAATTCAACTTCAACTTAAATCCGAAGCAAGGAAGCTCGATCACAGAAAGGGAGGCAAAAAAAGCAAAAGGCCGCGTCCGGCGCTTAGTCTAGTCTTCGACGCCTTCTCACCAGCGTGGAGCTAAGTGCTGCCACTGGGCATGGGAGGGAGCCCCCGAGGCCCAAGGGCGGCTCTTCGGAGACTCCGGGGCGTGTACATCCCCACTCATTATTACGTGAGAGTGTCAGGGGCGGCGAGCTTCACAGGCACTGGGCCTTCTTCACAGGCACCAGGCCTTGCTTCATATCGCCAGACGAGGGCCCTACCTTGCGCCACCCTCGACCACCATTGACGACCGCCGGAGACCAAGGACGATGCTAATGGGGCAAAGGGGATGCCAGCGTCGCCCTCGGCGACCACGGGTCCTCTGTCGGGGGTAGGCTTTGCAGCACCTCCCCGGCAGATGGCCTACCTCTGGGGGACGCCTTGCTCTGTGCGCCGTGGGGAGGGGCCTGGCTCCCGGCCACTCTCCTGCAGCCCCCAGTGTGCTCCTCCTGGCGGAAGGGAGGCTGCCGAGCTGGGGCAGCCATCTGCTGCTGTGACCCAAACCTCCTACGACCCATGTTTAGCATAAGCTTGCTCCTGAGGAATTAGTGGTACCCGGTAGCTGCTACTGCCAGTGCAGTTGGTGAGGCTTCCTTGAGGCTCTTGAAAAGGCTCGGCTTCTGGCGTCTCTTCCTCCCAGCCTGATCCGAGGAACGAGCCAGGGTCGTCTTCCAGCGCATACTCCCGATCCACCATGCGGGGCACGTAAGCCTCCGAGGTCACCGCCTCGAAGACTTCGCCGTAGCGCCCCATGATCCAGGTTGCCTGACCTAGCACGCCGTCTTGAGGATGGTAGGGCAGCGGCCCACCCAGGTCGTAGGCGGCGATGCGCATGCCCTCGCTCGCTGGAGGTGGTGCTGGTGCAGCCTGGCGTTCGGCACTGATGGTTGAGCTGGTGTCAATGAAGCCTTGGGGCATGCCTGGGGGCACACTGGCGCAGAGTGGCATGTCGCTTGATTTGACCAGGGCCCGGGGTGGAAGCTGGAAGCAGAAGGGCGGTGCCCCCGAGGCAGCGGCATCCAGGAGCTCAGCAACGCGCTCTAGCAGCATGTCCCGACCGCTCTCCACCAACCGGCATCGCAGCAGCGCCCGAGCCACGGTGAGTGCGGCCCTCATGTTTGCTTACTCCCGTCGAGTGTGCGGCGCCGTGGCCGCGGCATGGCTTGAGGCCCTTGCAGCTGCCCGCACCTACCACGGAGTAAGAGCGGGCGGCGCGAGACCGCACCGCCCTCGCCCCGCAACATTCTGTGGTGCGCAAGTTGCCTGAGGCGCAGGGTTGGGGTCACCTTGGGTAGGCGGCACGGCATGGGCCGGCCATGCCGCCCAGCGGTCGGCATTGGTCGTTGGGTCGCCGGACATGAGTGCGACGAAGCAGTGGAACACAGATCAGCGGAAGGAAGACTCCGGCGCACCCCTACCTGGCGCAACAAATGTCGGATATCGGGTTCCGGCAAAACCATTAAGATTCGAACACTGGGGTGCGCACGAAGATCTCCTCCTACCGAATCTTGCTCTCAGCCTCGCCGCGATCCCTAAGCTAGATCAATAAACAACACTAGAGACACAAGATTTATACAGGTTCGGGCCACCGTTGTAGTGTACTACCCTACTCCTGTGTGGTGGTGGATTGCCTCTTGGGCTGATATGAACAGTACAGGGGAAGAACAGCCTCGCGAGGAGAGGTGTTCTTGGCTAGTGTGGTGTTCTGCTTGGGTAGGGTTCGATCTGTCTCTAGATGAGATGCCTTCCTACTATTGTGGCTAGCTCTATTTATAGAGGCCCTAGTCCTCTTCCCAAATATTGAGCGGCAAGGGATCCAACAACTGCCATTTTGAAAGGGGACAACTAGTACAAGCTATCCTGACTAAAGGTGGTCTTCTCCTACCAAAGGTGTTGGTGATGACGCCATCTTGGGCTCCATGCTGACCTCCGTCCTGTCGTCCTACTGGTCTTGGTCTTGTTAAACTGATATGGAAACCTTTGCCTGATGCCTCGGTACTCCGCGCCTTCGCTTGCCACCTTTGCACCAAAGAGGAAACAAGGACACTGCACGGGTTGGCGCCCGCCTGGTCTTGATTGTCATGGCTTGCGTCATGGGAACCTCGTGAGGTACCCCTTGCCTTGATCTCTCTGCTTCCTCGCGAGCCTGCCTGGCGAGGCTACTCCTGAGGAGGCCTTGTGTCGTCCGCCCCACGAGGCTTGGCCCCTCGCGAGGGTCTTGAGTGTTGGTTGATGAAGACGGGCCGTGCTAGGCCACCGATTGAGCCACGCAGCAGGCCGTAGGCAGGCAAGTCTGGGGACCCCTGTTCCCAGAACGCCGACATACCTGTGTCAAAAGATGATCAGGAAAAGACCACTTTTACTTGCCCTTTCAGTACTTTTGCTTATAGACGTATGCCTTTTGGTTTATGCAATGCACCTGCTCCCTTTCAAAGATGTATGACTTCTATATTCTCTGACTTTTGTGAAAAGATTGTTGAGGTTTCCATGGATGATTTCTCCGTTTGCGGAACTTCTTTTGATGATTTCTTAAGCAACCTTGATCGAGTTTTGCAGAGATGTAAAGAAACAAATCTCGTCTTGAAATGGGAGAAGTGCCACTTTATGGTTAATGAAGGTATTGTCTTGGGGCATAAAATTTCTGAAAGAGGTATTGAAGTTGATAAAGCTAAAGTAGATGTTATTGAAAAGATGCCTTGTTCTAAAGATATCAAAGGTATAAGAAGTTTCCGTGGTCATGCTGGTTTCTATAGGAGGTTTATTACAGACTTCTCTAAAATTTCTAAGCCTCTCACTAATCTCTTGCAAAAAGATGTTCCTTTTGTTTTCTATCATGATTGTGTAGAAGCATTCGAAACACTTAAGAACGCCTTGATTTCTGCACCTATTGTTTAGCCACCTGATTGGAATTTATCCTTTGAAATTATGTGTGATGCTAGGGATTATGATGTTGGTGCTGTCCTAGAGCAAAGATTTGATAAGATATTGAATGTTATTCATTATGCTAGTAAAACTCTAGACAGTGCCTAGAGAAATTATGCTACTACTGAAAAAATAGTAGTTGTATTTGCTTGTGATAAGTTCAGATCTTATATTGTTGATTCTAAAGTAACTTTTCACACTGATCATGCTGCTATTAAATATCTTATGGAAAAGAAAGATGCTAAACCTAGACTTGTTAGATGGGTTCTCTTGTTACAAGAATTTGATTTGCATATTATTGATAGAAAGGGAGCTAAGATCCCCGTTGCAGACAACTTGTCTAGGTTAGAAAATGTTCTTGATGACCCACTGCCTATTTATGATACCACCTAGTTTCACATACCAGCAAAAGAAAAAGGTTTTCTATGATTTAAGACATTACTTTTGGGATGACCCACATCTTTATAAAGAATGAGTAGATAGTATTATTAGACGTTGTGTACCCGAGCATGAACAGGAACAGATCCTACGCAAGTGTCACTCCGAAGCTTACGGAGGACACCACACTGGAGATAGAACTACACATAAGGTATTGCAATCCGGTTTTTATTGGCCTACTCTCGTCAAGGATGATCGTAAGTTTGTCTTGTCTTGTGATGAATGCCAAAGATTGGTAATTTTAGTATGTCAGGAAATGCCTATGAACTATTCACTTGTTATTGAACCATTTGATGTTTGGGACTTTGATTATATGGGACCTTTTTCTTCCTCTAATGGGTATACACATATTTTAGTTGTTGTTGATTATGTTACTAAGTGGGTAGAAGCTATTCCAACTAGTAGTGCTGATCATAACACCTCTATTAGGATGCTTAAAGAAGTTATTTTTCCAAGGTTTGGAGTCCCTGTATATTTAATGACTGATGGTGGTTCACATTTTATTCATCGTGCTTTTCGTAAAATGCTTGCTAAGTATGATGTTAACCATAGAATTGCATCGCCATATCATCCTCAGTCCAGTGGTCAAGTAGAATTGAGTAATAGAGAGATTAAATTGATTTTGCAAAAGCCTGTTGATAGATCTAGAAAGAATTGGTCTAAGAAACTTGATGATGCATTATGGGCTTATAGAACTACTTATGAAAATCCTATGGGTATGTCTCCGTATAAAATGGCTTATGGAAAGGCTTGTCACTTACCTCTCGAACTAGAACATAAGACATATTTGGCTATTAAAGACCTCAATTATGATTTCTAACTTGCCAGTGAGAAGAGGTTGTTTGACATTAGCTCGCTTGATGAATGCAGAACCCAAGCCTATGAGAATGCCAAGTTGTTTAAAGAAAAATTTAAAAGATGGCATGATAAAAGGATACAAAAGCGTGAGTTTAATGTAGGTGATCATTTTTTGCTATACACTCTCGTTTAAGATTTTTTTTGCAGGAAAAATTCTCTCTAAATGGGAAGGTCCTTACATTATCGAGGAGGTCCATCGTTCTGGTGCCATAAAAATCAACAACGCCGAAGGCACAAATCCGAAGGTGGTAAATGGTCAAAGAATCAACCTTATATCTAAGGCAATCCCATACATGTTGAGACCAATATAATTGACACCATAACACCAGAGGAGTACATAAGGGACACTTTCTAGAACGTTTCAGACTTCGAAAAGGAATAGGTATGTGGTACGGTAAGTAAGCCGACTCTAAAACTGTTCTAATAGCAATTTTTCTCCATTTTCGAATATTGAAAAGATTAGGAAAATTAAAAGTAGTCCGAAAGAGACACGAGGAGACCATAAGGGTGGAGGGCGCGCCCTACCCCCTGGGCACGCCCTTACCTTGTGTCCACCTCGTGTGCCCTCCAGACTCCGTTTTCTTGCACAATACTTCTTTTGGTCAGTAAAAATTCATTATATAATCTCCCGAAGGTTTTGACCGCCGTATCACGACAAAATCCTCTGTTTTTGTTTTGAGCTATTTTTCTGACATATCTAGATCACCACGACGTCTCCAAGCGCCCCCAAGGACAAGTTTTTCGAGAAGATCATCAACCCTTACCTGGTGGAGGTGCTGCAACACCCTCAAACCATTGAGATGCGTAAGGGAGTGATGCACATCCACGATGTTGAGGGACTAAAGAAGACCAGAAGCATGGAGACAAGACTCGAAGCAATGGAGTAGAAAGTTTTCAAGTGCCAAGGGATGGTGGAACATGGACTCAACGCCAATCACATGATGATCGTGGAGTTCACCAACAATCACAAGCTGGATGCCAAGAACATCGGGGAGGCCATCTTCAAGCTTCACTAGAAAATCGAGCACCTCCAGGATCAGAACTATGACCTGCAAAACCAAAACTGTGAGTATGAATATAGATTCAAGAGGATGAGTTTGGCTACAGATTTGAGGATCTCGGAGACTCATTCATCCTTCTATGATGGTGGGCCTATGCCCTATAAGATGGATGACAAGCGTACATCTTCAACAACTCCATCATCACCACCTCCGAAGCAAGAGACATAAATACATGGGTATGGGCACTCCCCTTGGCAACTGCCAAGCTTGGGGGAGGTGCCCTGGTATCGTATCACCATCACGCCTTTACTTTTATCATTTTTCTTAGTTCGATCCTTTTGGTTGTATCTTGATTTAGTAGAATAAAGTTTTAGTATGATCTAGCCTTGAGTTCTGTTTTTATCTCTATCTATCACTAACAAAAAAAATACACTTCCATGATGATACGTGTTTGTCATAGTAGGTCATGTTTTATGTCATGCATGTACATCCATGACGATTTTATGACAGAATCAAGATAGTCATACGTGTGTTGTCGTACAAGTGTTCCATGACATTACCAAAATTATAATCACGGAAGTGTCCACTTCCATGACGATAAATCGCGCATCATAGAAGTGCCCATCATATTTTTTTCCGACACTAGTGGGCTGGCCCGTTAACAGCCTGCCATGTTTTGGGTCAAATTGAGGCCCATATTGATACGGGGCTAACCCGGTGTAGGCCGATCTTTCACGATTGGAGTGGGTTCCTGCTACGTCTTGAGCTTGCGTTGGTTTTCCTTGAAGAGGAAAGGGTGATGCAGCAATAGTACCGTAAGTATTTCCCACAGTTTTTGAGAACCAAGGTATCAATCCAGTAGGAGGTTCCTCAAAAGTCCCACGCACCTACACAAACAAACAAAGAACTCGCAACCCACGCAATAAAGGGGTTGTCAATCCCTTCACGGCCACTTGCGAAAGTGAGATCTGATAGAGATAGTATGATAAGATAAATATATTTTTGGTATTTTATAATATAGATGCAAAAAGTAAAGATGCAAATAAAAGTAGATTGAAAGCTTATATGATAAAAGATAGACCCGGGGGCCATAGGTTTCACTAGTGGCTTCTCTCAAGGTAGCATAAGTATTACGGTGGGTGAACAAATTACTGTCGAGCAATTGTCAGAAAAGCGAATAATTATGAGATTATCTAGGCATGATCATGTATATAGGCATCACGTCCGCGACAAGTAGACCGACTCCTACCTGCATCTACTACTATTACTCCACACATCGACCGCTATCCAGCATGCATCTAGAGTATTAAGTTCATAAGAACAGAGAAACGCATTAAGAAAGATGACTTGATGTAGAGGGATAAACTCAAGCAATATGATATAAACCCCATCTTTTTATCCTCGATGGCAACAATACAATACGTGCCTTGCAACCCTTTCTTTCACTGGGTAAGGACACTTCAAGATTGAACCAAAAGCTAAGCACTTCTCCCATGGCAAGAAAGATCAATCTAGTAGGCCAAACCAAACTGATAATTCGAAGAGACTTGCAAAGATAACTCAATCATACATAAAAGAATTCAGAAAACATTCAAATATTTCTCATAGATAAACTTGATCATAAACCCACAATTCATCGGATCTCGACAAACACAGCGCAAAAAAGAGTTTACATCAAATAGATCTCCACAAGAGAGGGGGAGAACATTGTATTGATATCCAAAAAGAGAGAAGAAGCCATCTAGCTAATAACTATGGACCCGAAGGTCTGTGGTAAACTACTCACAACTCATCGGAGGGGCTATGGTGTTGATGTAGAAGCCCTCCATGGTCGGTTGCCCCTCCGACGGAGCGTCGGCGATGGCTCGAAGATGGGATCTCGCGGATACAGAAGGTTACGGCGGTGAAAATTGTTTTTCGTTGGCTCCCTGGTTGTTTTCGGGGTACGTAGGTATATATAGGAGGAAGAAGTACGTCGGTGGCCACCTGAGGGGGCCAGGAGACAGGGGCGCGCCCAGGAGGGGTGGGCGCGCCCTCCTATCTCGTGGCCGCCTCGTTTTCTTCTTGACTTGCACTCCAAGTTCTCCGGATCACGTTCGTTCCAAAAATCAAGCTCCCGAAGGTTTCATTCCGTTTGGACTCTGTTTGATATTACTTTTCTTCAAAATACTGAAATAGGCAAAAAAACAGCAATACGGGCTGGGCCTCCGGTTAGTAGGTTAGTCCCAAAAATGATATAAATGTGTAAAATAAAGCCCATAAACATCCAAAAGGGGTAATATAATAGCATTGAACAATCAAAAATTATAGATACGTTGGAGACGTATCAACCATCCCCAAGCTAAATTCCTGCTCGTCCTCGAGTAGGTAAATGATAAAAATAGATTTTTTGATGTGGAATGGTACCTAGCATAATTCTCAATGTAATTTTCTTTATTGTGGCATGAATGTTCGGATCCAAATGATTCAAAACAAAAGTTCATATTGATAAAGGAAATAGTAACACTTCAAGCATACTAATCAAAGCAATCATATCTTCTCAAAATAACATGGCTAAAGAAAGTTTATCCCTACAAAATCATATAGTTAGTCTATGCTTCATTTTCGTCACAAAAAGATGTTCCCAAATTCTACACCCCCGATGAGAAGCCAAGCAATTGTTTCGTACTTAAATAATCTCAAACTTTTTCAACTTTCATGCAATACATGAGCGTGAGCCATGGATATAACACTATGGGTGGAATAGAATATGATGATGGGGATTATATGGAGAAGACAAAAAAGGAGAAGGTCTCACATTGACGGGAATAATCAACAGGCTATGGAGATGCCCATCAATTGATGTCAACATGAGGTGATGAGGACATCAATACCATTGTTACACCCACGGCCCCTACTGCTACATATACTAGACCAATTACTAGAGCTCGTGCACGCCAATTAAATTATCAGGTACTTTCGTTTCTTGGTAATGATTCTAATGTTCATGAGAATATGATGTTGCCTAAATTGGATACATTTGTTTTGCTTACAAATGAAGGGCCTAGCTTGGAGAAGGATGAACATTGGAGCAAGAACAAGCATGGAGATGATGGCATGCACAAGGGGAACAAGAATGGAGTTACAAGTGATGATTTCAGGACTTTGAAGCCACCATAATGAGTGCATGTAGCCTTGGACGAAATATACAAGATGTCACTTCATAAATTTCGTCCAGAGGCTATTCTAGGTGCTGCGTCACCTTATTATTGGGCCAGGCCCATGTAATTTCAAAATACATAGGTATAGGCTATTTTTTGAGTCCGTATGTGTGGGGAAACAAGAGATAGGGTTAGTTTCGGACCCCTCCACCAAGGGCCACAAAATTCACCCCCTCTTCCTCCATATAACAGCCCTTAGGGCACCGTTTAGACTTTAGGTTTTGTTTAGATTAAAGTTCGCCATAGCTGCAACTTCGCGTACTTCGTTTGTGTTCAACGACCAGACAAAGACGTCTCAGAACCCCACATTTATCAATAAAGCTTTCATCTTACATTCGCAATATCCAGATTGCAATCTCAGTTTCTTGCTTGTTCTTCGTTTGCTCGCAGGAAACAGACCCTCGTGGTCAGGTTGATCGTGCTCCAGCATGGTCAATAATCTCTTGGAGTTGGTTCAACGATTGCTAAGGCGCGACGTCCTCGCACGTTCATAGTCGGATCGTCAAAGTCGACTTCCACCAAAGCGATATCCATCATCTCATCGAAAGACGGGACACCTTTGCCTCTATCAAGTGGTATCAGATTTCCAGGTTGCTCGGTGAGATTTTACAGTTTTTCGTAGTTTAGATCGAGTTGGTTCTTCATACCTACAGTCCACGAAAAAGCCACAAAAAAATTAGGGTTAGTTCATCATATCCGAACCAATCTGAGCCTTTGCATAATCTTTTTAGAGCTTTGCTCTGTTGAATTTGTGGTTACATCGTCGTGTCTAGTTGCTGGTCTTAGCGTCTAGTCCTTTAGAGTTTCGAGTTCTGTCATAGTTTGTCACGCCGCCGCTACACCATCTTCATCGGTGTTGCCATATACCACCACCGCTGCCATATCCCACCAACGCTGCCTTATACCACCACCGCTGCCATATACCACCACTGCTGCCATATCCCATCAACGTTGCCTTATACCACCGATCCATATCCATATGCCACCACCGCTATCATATACCACCACCGCTGCCATATCCTACCACCATATATCCACCACCAATCCGATTTCTTTTCGTAGTAGGTTTGTTTCCGAGATCCATCTAATTTCCGAGTCATGTTTCCTTGCCTGAGTAGGTTTCGGAAGAAAAAAACGAGTCTGGAGACCCCCGGGCAGTTTTTAGGCCAAAATTTCGGCGACCGAAAATATTTTTTCCCTATCCTATTTTTAGGTCCCTAGGAGTGTTTTGAGACATTTGCCATCATAGTGATTTTTTGTCGCACTTTTTCGTCATCGCTGCCCTGATTTTCGAAAAAATTGTCAAAAATTTTGTGCCCATCTTGTCAGTTTGACCTGGGAAGAGTTTTGAGACACTCGCCATTATAGTGATTTTTCGCAAAAAAAAGCAGCGCAAAAAAGAGAGCAACGCAAAAAAAAGAGCGAAAAAATATATTCCAGAGTGTGCTTTTCCCTTGTTTAAGTGCAGCGCCGTGATTTTGTTAGTGTTCTAGGTTCGCGTCTCTAGCACGGTGTAGCCTAGGACCAGCACAGTACCGCCGTTGAGCGTTTATTCAACTTTGCATCTCTGAATTGATTATTGCTGATCCTTTTTGCTACCATATTATAAGCCTTCCCAGCTCCACATACATCTACGTCATGTGTTTGACTCTCCCTGGTAATCGCTCTATCCAAGCTTTGAGAGTTTTGACTACAACGGTTGCCGATCACCGCCTGCTATTGGGTAAGAACTGGTAAGAATTTGAGTTTTGCTTGATGGATTTGTGACACCCACCACCACCACTTGTTAGTAGTCTGTAGGATCATATTCTTGTGTGTTTCTATTGCTGTTAACCATACCAGGATCACAAGCCGACAAGATTGACTGGGAGAACTTAACAAACAAGGAGCTTCATGATAAGTTTCAGCAAATGATGACTGAACAGGTGCAAGATGTGTTGAACAATTTTGAAGAGGCCATGGAGAAGATCACTGGCCTTGAGAAGACGTTTGAAACAAAACTCTATAATAGATTTAATGAACTGCTTGCGCGTCTTCCACCACCGGCTGCACCTGCCGCACCTCTGCAACAACGACAACAACTACCTCCACGTTGCGAAACAGCCCTCCGCCGAGCGAGCTGTGTCCTTCTTCAGCCTGGCCAAACTGTTGGTGCTGCTGTTGATACTACTGTGGCTCCTGCTGCTGATGCGGAGGATGATTATGCAGGAGATTACGAGGATGAGGTTGATCAAAATCAGAACTACGTGCAACCACCAGCACCACAACCACCAGGTCGTCCACATGCAAATAATAACAATGGTAGGGCTCTCCCTCAGGTACGAGATCATGACCATCTTCCTAAACTAAAATTGAATATTCCACCATTTGAGGGTAGATATGTTCCTGATATATATCTTACTTGGGATTTAGAAACTGAATAACGATTTACATGTTTACAATATCCTGAGGAGAGATGTATTCATGCTGCTGTTTGTGCTTTCACTAGCTTTGCGTGTGTTTGGTGGTCTGAACATTCTAGATTATATCCTATTCCAGCTACTTGGGCTGCTTTGAAAACCGCTATGCGTACTCGTTGGGTTCCACCATATTATCAACGTGAATTGCTTCAAAAATTGCAGTGGTTGAGACAAGGAAAAAATTCTGTAGAAGAATATTATCAGGAATTACAAACTGGCATGATTAGATGTGGTATTGTTGAGGAGAATGAACCAATGCTTGCACGTTTTATGGGTGGATTAAATAGAGAGATTCAGACCATTCTAGAGTATAAGGTATTCCATCTTGCTTGTAAAGCTGAACGTGAAGTGCAGGATCGACAAGCATTGGCGCGAACTAACTTTTCTGCAGGTCGACCTTCATCACGGACACCGCGTGCATCTTCTACTTTCACTGCACTAGCACCTTCATTAGGTGCCACCTCCATCTGTGATACAAGAAAGCAGCACAACCACCACTATCTGCCAAGAGCGCACCTGTCGGGCCTACACAGAGCTCTTCTTCTTCCATGGCATTAACTGGGCACACAAGTGATATTATTTGTCGTCGTTGTAAGGGAAGAGGTCATTATGCGAGAGAATGCAAATCTCAGCGTGTGATGATTGCTACTGAGGATGGTGGGTATGAGTCCGCTAGTGACTATGATGAGGAGACGTTGGCTCTTATTTCACGTGAAGAACACGGTGGAGATGATTCTGATCATGAGACGCAATACATGGCTCCTGAAGACACTGACAGGTATGAATGTTTAGTTGCTCAACGTGTTTTGAGTGTGCAGGTCACACAAGCTGAGCAAAATCAGAGACATAATTTGTTCCATACAAAGGGAGTTGTGAAGGAACATTCTGTGCGTGTCATCATAGACGGAGGGAGCTGCAACAACTTGGCTAGCATGGAGATGGTGGACAAGCTCTCTCCCACCACAAGACCACATCCACATCCTTACTACATCCAATGGTTCAACAACAGCGGCAAGGTTAAGGTAACACGTACTGTTCGTGTGCATTTTAGTATCTCCACATATGATGATTATGTTGATTGTGATGTGGTACCTATGAAAGCATGTTCCTTATTACTTGGTCGACCATGGCAATTTGATAAAAATTCTGTCCACTATGGTAGAAACAATCAGTATACTCTTGTTCATAAGGATAAAAATATTACTTTGCTTCGTATGACTCCTGATTCCATTTTGAAAGATGATATTAATAGAGCTAATAAAGCAAAACAGGAGAAGAATAAGAGTGAAAATCAGATTGTGGCAAAAGAATTTGAGCAACAAATGAAGCCTAATAATAAACCATCTAGTGTTGCTTCTGAAATTAAATTGAAAAGTGCATGTTTATTTGCCACTAAATCTGATATTGATGAGCTAGATTTTAGCAAATCTGTTTGCTATGCTTTTTGTGTGCAAAGAAGCATTATTTTCATTCGAGGACGTGCCTTCCTCTTTGCCCCCTGCTGTCACTAACATTTTGCAGGAGTTCGCTGACGTCTTCCCACAAGACGTGCCACCGGGATTACCACCTATTCGAGGGATTGAACATCATATTGACTTAATTCCTGGTGCATCGCTACCCAACCGTGCACCATCCGTACCAATCCAGAGGAGACGAAGGAGATTATGCGTCAAGTACAAGAGCTTCTCGACAAAGGTTATATACGCGAATCCCTTAGTCCTTGTGATGTTCCTATTATTTTAGTGCCAAAAAAGGATGGTACATCGCGTATGTGTGTTGATTGTAGAGGTATTAATAATATTACTATTCGTTATCGTCATCCTATTCCTAGGCTCGATGATATGCTTGATGAATTGAGTGGCTCTACAATATTCTCCAAAGTTGATTTGCGTAGTGGATACCATCAAATTCGTATGAAATTGGGGGATGAATGGAAAACAGCATTTAAAACTAAGTTTGGATTGTATGAGTTGTTAGTCATGCCTTTTGGGTTAACTAATGCACCTAGTACTTTCATGAGATTAATGAACGAAGTTTTACGTGCTTTCATTGGACGATTTGTGGTAGTTTACTTTGATGACATATTGATTTATAGCAGAACTTTGGAGGAACATTTGGAACATTTACGTGCTATTTTTATTGCTCTACGTGATGCACGTTTGTTTGGTAACCTTGGGAAGTGCACCTTTTGCACCGACCGAGTGTCGTTTCTTGGCTATGTTGTTACTCCACAGGGAATTGAAGTTGATAAAGCCAAGATTGAAGCTATTGAGAGTTGGCCGCAGCCCAAAACGGTCACAAAAGTGAGGAGTTTTCTTAGCCTTGCTGGATTCTATAGGCGTTTTGTGAGAGATTTCAGCACCATTGCTGCATTTCTCATTGAGCTTACAAAGAAGGATGTGCCTTTTGTTTGGGGTACGGCACAGGAAGAAGCCTTCACGATATTGAAAGATAAGTTGACACATGCTCCTTTACTCCAACTTCCTGATTTTAATAAGACTTTTGAGCTTGAATGTGATGCTAATGGACTTGGATTAGGAGGTGTGTTATTACAAGATGGCAAACCTGTGGCATATTTTTCTGAAAAATTGAGTGGGCCTAGTTTGAATTATTCTACTTATGATAAAGAATTATATGCTCTTGTTCGGACTTTAGAGACATGGCAACATTATTTATGGCCCAAAGAATTTGTTATACATTCTGATCATGAATTTTTGAAACATATTAAAAGTCAAGCTAAACTGAATCGTAGACATGCTAAATGGGTTGAATTCATTGAGACTTTCCCTTATGTTATTAAACACAAGAAGGGTAAAGAAAATGTTATTGCTGATGCATTGTCTCGTCTCTATACTATGCTTTCACAACTTGACTTCAAAATATTTGGTTTGGAGACCATCAAAGATCAATATGTGGATGATACTGATTTTAAAGATGTATTGTAGAATTGTAAAGAAGGGAGAACATGGAACAAGTTCGTCGTTAATGATGGATTTGTGTTTTGTGCTAACAAGCTATGCATTGCAGCTAGCTTTATTCTTCTTTTGTTGTTGCAGGAGGCGCATGGAGGGGGATTAATGGGACACTTTGGCATGAAGAAGACGGAGGATGTACTTGCTACACATTTCTTTTGGCCAAAGATGAGACGGGATGTTGAGCGTTTTATTGCTCGCTGCACTACATGTCAAAAAGCTAAGTCACGACTCAATCCTCATGGTTTATATATGCCTTTGCCTGTACCTAGTGTTCCTTGGGAGGATATATCTATGGACTTTGTTTTAGGTTTACCTCGAACAAACAAGGGGAGCGATAGCATATTTGTTCTCGTGGATAGATTCTCGAAAATGGCACACTTTATACCATGTCACAAAAGCCATGATGTCGTTAATGTTGCTGATTTGTTCTTTCGTGAAATTATTCGCTTGCATGGTGTGCCCAATACTATTGTTTCAGATCGTGATACTAAATTTCTTAGCCACTTTGGAGATGTTTAAGGGCTAAATTGGGGACTAAACTGCTTTTAGTACTACTTGTCACCCCCAAACTGATGGACAAACTGAAGTAGTCAATAGAACATTGTCTACTATGCTTAGGGCTGTTTTGAAGAATAATAAGAAAATGTGGGAAGAATGCTCGCCTCATATTGAATTTGCTTATAATCGTTCATTGCATTCTACTACTAAGATGTGCCCTTTTGAAATTGTGTATGGTTTCCTACCTCGTGCACCTATTGATTTGTTGCCTCGTCCATCTTCGGAGAAGGTTAATTTTGATGCTAAACAACGTGCTGAATTGATTTAAAAATGCATGAGTTAACTAAGGAAAATATTGAGCATACGAATTCTAAATATAAACTTGCTGGAGACAAGGGTAGAAAACATCTTGTGTTTGCACCTGGAGATCTTGTTTGGTTACATTTGTGTAAGGATAGATTTCCTGATTTGCACAAATCAAAGTTAATGCCACGTGTTGGTGGTCCTTTTAAGGTGTTGGAGAAAATAAATGATAATGCATATAAACTTGAGCTGCCTACAGATTTTGGGGTTAGTCCCACTTTTAACATTGCAGATTTGAAGCCTTATTTGGGTCAGGAAGATGAGCTTCCGTCGAGGACGACTTCATTTCAAGAAGGGGAGGATGATGAGGACATCAATACCATTGTTACACCCACAGCCCCTACTGCTACATATACTAGACCAATTACTAGAGCTCGTGCACGCCAATTAAATTATCAGGTACTTTCGTTTCTTGGTAATGATTCTAATGTTCATGAGAATATGATGCTGCCTAAATTGGATACATTTGTTTTGCTTACAAATGAAGGGCCTATCTTGGAGAAGGATGAACATTGGAGCAAGAACAAGCATGGAGATGATGGCATGCGCAAGGGGAACAAGAACGGAGTTACAAGTGATGATTTCAGGACTTTGAAGCCACCATAATGAGTGCATGAAGCCTTGGACGAAATATACAAGATGCCACTTCATAAATTTCGTCCAGAGGCTATTCTAGGTGCTGCGTCACCTTATCATTGGGCCAGGCCCATTTAATTTTGAAATACATAAGTATAGGCTATTTTTAGAGTCCGTATGTGTGGGGAAACAAGAGATAGGGTTAGTTTCGGACCCGTCCACCAAGGGCCATGAAATTCACCCCCTCTTCCTCCATATATACAGCCCTTAAGGCACCATTTAGACTTTGGGTTTTGTTTAGATTAAAGTTCTCCATAGCTGCAACTTCGCGTACTTCGTTTGTGTTCAACGACCAGACAAAGACATCTCAGAACCCCACCTTGATCAATAAAGCTTTCATCTTATATTCACAATATCCAGATTGCAATCTCAGTTTCTTGCTTGTTCTTCGTTTGCTCGCAGGAAACAGACCCTCATGGTCAGGTTGATCATGCTCCGGCGTGGTCAATAACCTCTCGGAGTTGGTTTACAGATTGCTAAGGCGCAACGTCCTAGCACGTTCGTAGTCGGATCGTCAAAGTCGACTTCCACCAAAGCGATATCCATCATCTCATCGAAAGATGGGACACTTTTGCCTCTATCATGAGGAGTAGGGATTTCCATGCAACGGATGCACTAGAGCTATAAATGAATGAAAACTCAACAAAAGAAAACTAGTGGGTGTGCATCCAACTTGCTTGCTCACGAAGACCTAGCGCATTTGAGGAAGCCCATCGTAGGAATATACAAGCCAAGTTCTATAATGAAAAATTCCAACTAGTATATGAAAATGACAACCTATGAGACTCTCTATTTGGAAAACACGGTGCTACTTTGAAGCACAAGATATGCGACTCACTACATGAAGAACAAGGTGCTACTTTGAAGCACAAGTGTGGAAAAAGAGATAGTAACATTACCCCTTTTATTTATTTATTTATTCTTTTTTCTTTTTTTCTTCTTTTTTTTCTTTGGCCTTTTTTTCTTTTGGCCTTTCTTTTTTTCTTTTTTTCTTTTTGGGCAATGCTCTAATAATTATGATCATCACACTTTTATTGATTACAACATATGAATTACAACTCGAAACTAGAACAAGATATGACTCTATATGAATGCCTCCGGCGGTGTACCGGGATGGTGCAATGAATCAAGAGTGACATGTATGAAAAATTATGCATGGTGGCTTTGCTGCAAATACGATTTCAACTACATGATCATGCAATGGCAATATGACAAAAGTAAAGTATGTCATGATGATGCTGAACGGAATGGTGGAAAGTTGCATGGCAATATATCTCGGAATGGCTATGGAAATGCCATAATAGGTAGGTATGGTGGCTGTTTTGAGGAAGATATAAGGAGGTTTATGTGTGATAGAGAGTATCGTAACACGGGGTTTGGATGCACCAGTGAAGTTTGCACCAACTCTCAAGGTGAGAAAGGGCAATGCACGGTACCGAAGAGGTTAGCAATGATGGAAAGGTAAAAGTGCGTATTATCCATGGACTCAACATTAGTCAAAAGAACTCATATACTTATTGCAAAAATTTAGAAGTCATCAAAAATCAAGCACTACGCGCATGCTCCTAGAGGAATAGATTGGTAGGAAAAGACCATCGCTCGTCCCCGACCGCCACTCATAAGGATGCACAAGCCAGGTACACTTCATGTTTCAAATTTGTTACAGAACTTTAACCATACGTGCATGCTACGGGACTTGCTAACTTCAACACAAGCATTCTTTAAATTCATAATCACCCAACTAGCATGACTTTAATATCACTACCTCCATATCTCAAAACAATTATCAAGTATCAAATTGATCATAGCATCAAATTCACTTCCTATGATAGTTTTTATTATACCCAACTTGGATGCCTACCATTCTAGGACCAATTTTATAACCATAGAAAATACCATGCTGTTCTAAAAGACTCTCAAAATAATATAAGTGAAGCATGTGAGACTAGCAATTTCTACAAAATTAAGCCACCGCCGTGCTCTAAAAGATATAAGTGGAGCACTAAAGCAAAAACTATCAAGCTCAAAAGATATAAGTGAAGCACATAGCATATTCTAATAAATTCTAATCAAGTAGGCTTCTCCCAAAAGGTGTGTATAGCAAGGATGATTGTGGTAAATTAAAAAGAAAATACTAATATAATACACGACGCTCCAAGCAAAACACATATCATGTGGCGAATAAAAATATAGCTCCAAGTAAAGTTACCAATGAACAAAGACGAAAGAGGGGATGCCTTCCCGGGGCATCCCCAAGCTTAGGCTTTTGGCTATTCTTGAATATCTTGGGGTGCCTTGGGCATCCCCAAGCTTAGGCTGTTGCCCCTCCTTATTCCATAGTCCATCAAATCTTCACCCAAAACTTGAAAACTTCACAACACAAAACTCAACAGGAAATCTTATGAGCTCCGTTAGTGAAAGAAAACAAAACCACCACATAAGGTACTGTAATGAACTCATTATTTATTTATTTTGGTGTTAAACCTACTGTATTCCAAGTTATCTATGGTTCATACCACTTAATACTAGCCATAGATGCATCAAAATAAGCAAACAACTCACGAAAAACAGAATCTTTCAAAAACAGAACAGTCTGTAGCAATCTGTAACTAACGCAAACTTCTGGAACTCTAAACATTCTACCAAAATAGGAAGTCCTGGAAAATTGGTATATTGATCATCATCAAAAAGAATCAACAGAAAATAACGTTTCTGTGATTTAACAAAACTAAATTCGTGCGTGCAAAGTTTCTGTTTTTCAGCAGAATCAAATCAACTATCATCATAGGTTATCCTATAGGTTCTACTGGGCACCAACACTAATCAAAACATAAAAACACATCTAAACAGAAGGTAGACGCAAAATTTATTACTAAACAGAAACAAAAACAAAAAACACAAATAAAATTGGGTTGCCTCCCAACTAGCGCTGTCGTTTAACGCCCCTAGCTAGGCATAAAAGCGAAGATAGATCTAAGTAGTGCCATAATAATAAGATAGATCTTGAAAACTCATCTCATATTCTCTATGTTCAGCAGAAATTTTTCTTTAAGGCAAGCAAAAAATAATCAAAAGGGCTAAATTTAGCGGGACAAAATTCCCCAAGATCAATCTCAGGAGGAACGGGTTCCTCCCTTGGCCCTTCGTAATGCACAACTAATTCATCACTATAAGCATTCTTTTGGCAAAATCTCGTGAGCCTATACTCAAGAGAGTATCCTAGCTCATTATTAAGTTCGGAAATACTGTCAACCAAGACATTGGTAGGAACCTTTTTTCTAAGGTTTTCATTGAAAGCAACATAGTCCGAGGATTGAAAACGCCTAATTTCCTCTTGATCAAAGAGGACCGCCTCTATGGGAGGACGACCGGCGTCCACCCTATAGTGCGCAAAGATTTCTTTGGCCTCTCTTATTATAAATCTAAACTCATGAGCCAAAAAGATAGTAACTTCACTCTTAATAGAAGAATGCTCAATATTGGAAAATTCTAGGAAATTTTTTTGTATGCAAGGATTCATATGCATAAATTGTCTTTCAAGTTCAACTACAAGCATAGCAATAGCATCCGCAAGACTACTAGTTCTATGAAGAATAGAACCACCCATGGAAGGTAAAGCACCGGCACAAGTAAAGAAATCTTGAATAACACCTTTTCCAATAATGTTACCACTACCAATTCAAAACTTTTTAGTATGCAAGATAGGGGGTTCTTCAGCTGGAGCTTCGGAATTTTCCATGTTATTATTGTCCATATCGACGATAATCTCCCCAATTTCAGACATAACGGCAAACAAAAGCAAGGAGGAAGCAAACGAAAGAGGGAGAGAGATTGGGAAAGAGAGGGCAAATAAAACGGCAAAGGTGAAGTGGGGGAGAGGAAAACGAGAGGCAAATGGCAAATAATGGAAATGCGAGGGAGATGAGTTTGTGATAGGTACTTGTTATGTCTTGACTTGAACGAAGACCTCCCCGGCAACGGCACCAGAAATCTTTTTCTTGATACGTCTTGGGCTTGCGTTGGTTTTCCTTGAAGAGGAAAGGGTGATGCAGCAATATTAGCGTAAGTATTTCCCTCAGTTTTTGAGAACCAAGGTATCAATCCAGTAGGAGGCTCCTCAAAAGTCCCACGCACCTACACAAACAAACAAAGAACTCGCAACCAACGCAATAGGGGTTGTCAATCCCTTCACGGCCACTTGCGAAAGTGAGATCTGATAGAGATAGTATGATAAGATAAATATATTTTTGGTATTTTTATAATATAGATGCAAAAAAGTAAAGATGCAAATAAAAGTAGATTGAAAGATTATATGATAAAAGATAGACCCGGGGGCCATATGTTTCACTAGTGGCTTCTCTCAAGATAACATAAGTATTACGGTGGGTGAACAAATTACTGTCGAGCAATTGATAGAAAAGTGAATAATTATGAGATTATCTAGGCATGATCATGTATATAGGCATCACGTCCGCGACAAGTAGACCGACTCCTGCCTGCATCTACTACTATTAAGTTCATAAGAACAGAGTAACGATTAAGAAAGATGACATGATGTAGAGGGATAAACTCAAGCAATATGATATAAACCCCATATTTTTATCCTCGATGGCAACAATACAATACGTGCCTTGCAACCCTTTTACATCCTTTGGTAAGGACACATAAGATTGAACCCAAAGCTAAGAACTTCTCCCATGGCAAGAAAGATCAATCTAGTAGGCCAAACCAAACTGTTAATTCGAAGAGACTTGCGAAGATAACTCAATCATACATAAAGGAATTCGGAAAAGATTCAAATATTTCTCATAGATAAACTTGATCATAAACCCACAATTCATCGGATCTCGAAAAACACACCGCAAAAAGAGTTTACATTGAATAGATCTCCACAAGAGAGGGGGAGAACATTGTATTGAGATCCAAAAAGAGAGAAGAAGCCATCTAGCTAATAACTATGGACCCGAAGGTCTGTGGTAAACTACTCATAACTCATCGGAGAGGCTATGGTGTTGATGTAGAAGCCCTTCATGGTCGATTCCCCCTCCGGCGAAGCGCCGATGAAGGCTCCAAGATGGGATCTCGCAGATACAGAAGGTTACGGCGGTGGAAATTGTTTTTCGTTGGCTCCCTGGATGTTTTCGTGGTATGTAGGTATATATAGGAGGAAGAAGTACGTTGCTGGCCGCCTGAGGGGCCCAGGAGATAGGGGGCGCGCCCAGGAGGGGTGGGCGCGCCCTCCAATCTCCTAGCCGCCTCGTTTGCTTCTTGACTTGCACTCAAAGTTCTCCGGATCACGTTCGTTCCAAAAATCATGCTCCCGAAGGTTTCATTCCGTTTGGACTTCGTTTGATATTCCTTTTCTTTGAAATACTGAAATAGGCAAAAAAACAGCAATACGGGCTGGGCCTCTGGTTAGTAGGTTAGTCCCAAAAATGATATAAATGTGTAAAATAAAGCCCATAAACATCCAAAAGGGGTAATATAATAGCATGGAACAATCAAAAATTATAGATATGTTGGAGATGTATCAGTTCCCTCGAAGAACACAATGAACACGGGGAAGAACGGGGAGAAATCACAAGGGGAAACACTCAAGAACAAGTCCAATCACACATCCACTAGACTGTCAAACACACAAGATCCACAAGGTACATGAACAACAAAGGGAAAGATACAAGGTAAGGTTCATCTCCAAGAGGAGGTCTTGATGGTATCCTAGACGGATCTTCCCGTGAGGGGTCTTGATGATATCGCTGATACGTCTCCAACGTATCTATAATTTTGATTGTTCCATGCTATTATATTACCCATTTTGGATGTTTATGGGCTTTACTCTACACTTTTATATCATTTTAGGGACTAACCTACTAACCGGAGACCCAGCCCAAATTGTTGTTGTTTTGCCTATTTCAATGTTTCGAAGGAAAGGAATATCGAACGGAGTCCAAGCAGAATGAAACCTTCGGGAGCGATCTTTTTGGAACAAACGTGATCCAGGGGACTTGGAGTGGACGTCAAGCAACAGAGGAGGCGACCACGAGGGTGCCCGGCACGGCCCCTGGGGGTGGGCGTGCCCCCACCCACGTGGGCCCCTCGAGCGTCCATCGACCTACTTCTTCCTCCTATATATATCCACGGACCCCGAAAACATCCAAGAGCACCACAAAAAACTATTTCCACTGCCGCAACCTTCTGTATCCGTGAGATACCATCTTGGAGCCTTCGCCGGCGCTCCGGCGGAGGGGGAATCGACCATGGAGGGCCTCTACAGCATCTCCAAGGCCTCTCTGATGAGTTGTGAGTAGCTTACCACAGACCTTTGGGTCCATAGTTATTAGCTAGATGGCTTCTTCTCTCTCTTTGAGTCTCAATACAAAGTTCTCCTCGATCATCTTGGAGATCTATTCGGTGTAACTCTTTTTGCGGTGTGTTTGTCGAGATCCGATGAATTGTGGGTTTATGATCAAGTTTATCTATGAGAAATATTTGAATCTCCTCTGAATTCTTTTATGTGTGATTAAGCTATCTTTGCAAGTCTCTTCGAATTATTAGTTTGGTTTGGCCTAGTAGATTGATCTTTCTTGCAATGGGAGAAGTTCTTAGCTTTGGGTTCAATCTTGCGGTGTCCTTTCCCAAAGGACAACAAAGGCAGCAAGGCACGATTGTATTGTTGCCATCGAGGACAAAAAGATGGGGTTTATATCGTATTGCATGAGTTTATCCCTCTACATCATGTCATCTTTTTTAATGCGTTACTCTGTTCTTCATGAACTTAATACTCTAGATGCAGGCAGGAGTCGGTCGATGTGTGGACTGTGGAGTAATAGTAGTAGATGCAGGCAGGAATCGGTTTACTTGTCACGGACGTGATGCCTATATACATGATCATGCCTAGATAATCTCATAACTATGCGCTTTTCTATCAATTGCTCGACAGTAATTTGTTGACCCACCGTAATACTTATGCTATCTTGAGAGAAGCCACTAGTGAAACCTATGGCCCCCGGGTCTATCTTTTATCATATAAGTTTTCCATTTACTTTTATTTGCATCTTTTATTTTCAAATATATATAATAAAAATACCAAAAATATTTATCTTATCATATTATCTCTATCAGATCTCACTTTCGCAAGTGGCCGTGAAGGGATTGACAACCCCTTCATTGTGTTGGTTCGAGGTTCTTGTTTGTTTGTGTAGGTGCGTGGGACTTTTGAGGAGCCTCCTACTAGATTGATACCTTGGTTCTCAAAAACTGAGGGAAATACTTACGCTACTTTGCTGCATCATCCTTTCCTCTTCAAGGAAACCAAAGCAAGCTCAGGACATAGCAAGAAGGATTTCTGGCGCCGTTGCCGGGGAGGTCTTCGCTCAAGTCAAGACATACCAAGTACCTATCACAAACTCATCTCCCTCGCATTACATTATTTGCCATTTGCCTCTCGATTTCCTCTCCCCCACTTCACCCTTGTCTTTTTATTCGCCCTCTCTTTCCCAATCTCCTCTCTCTTTCGCTTGCCTTTTTGTTTGCTTGTGTGTTGGATTGTTTGTCACGATGGCGCAAGATAATAACAAATTGTGTGACTTTTCCAATACCAATAATAATGATTTCCTTAGCACTCCGATTGCTCCTCTTAATGATGTTGAATCTTGTGAAATCAATGCTGCTTTGCTGAATCTTGTTATGAAAGATCAATTCTTTGGCCTTCCTAGTGAAGATGCCGCTATCCATCTAAACAACTTTGTTGATTTGTGTGAGATGCAAAAGAAGAAAGATATGGATAATGATATTGTTAAATTGAAGTTATTTCCGTTTTCACTTAGAGATCGTGCTAAAACTTGGTTTTCGTCTTTGCCTAGGAATAGTATTGATTCATGGAATAAGTATTTTCCTCCCGCTAAGATCATCTCTCTTAGGAACGATATTATGAATTTTAAACAACTTGATCATGAGCATGTTGCATTAATGATCCGCAATTGCCCTACTCATGGTTTGAACTTATGGATGATCATACAAAAATTTTATGCCGGATTGAATTTTGCTTCTCGAAATATTTTAGATTCGGCCACGGGAGGCACTTTTGTGGAAATCACCTTAGGAGAAGCTACTAAACTCCTTGATAACATTATGGCTAATTATTCTCAATGGCACACCGAAAGATCTACTAGTAAAAAGGTGCATGCTATAGAAGAAATTAATGTTTTGAATGGAAAGATGGATGAACTTATGAAATTGTTTGCTACTAAGAGTTCTCCTATTGAACCCAATGATATGCCTTTGTCTACCTTGATTGAGAATAATAATGAATCTTTGGATGTAAATTTTGTTGGTAGGAATAATTTTGGTAACAATGCTTATAGAGGAAACTTTAATCCTAGACCGTTCCCTAGTAATTCCTCTAATAATTATGGTAATTTCTTCAACAACTCTTATGGAAATTTTAATAAGATGCCCTCTGATTCTAAGAATAGTGTTAAAGAATTTGTGATCTCTCAAAAGAATTTTAATGCTTTGCTTGAAGAAAAATTGCTTAAAGTTGATGATTTGGCTAGGAACATTGATAGGCTTTCGCTTGATGTTGGTTCTTTGAAACTTAGATCCATTCCACCTAAGCATGATATCAATGAGTCTCTCAAAGCCATGAGAATTTCCATTGATGAGTGCAAAGAAAGAACTGCTAGGTTGCGCGCTAAGAAAGATTGCTTTGTAAAAGCGTGTTCTTCTAGTTTCCATGAAAATAATGATGAAGATCTAAAAGTCATTGATGTATCCCCTATTAAATCCTTGTTTTGCAATATGAATCTTGATAATGATGGGACTGGAGATGAGTCAACTTTAGTTAAAAGGCGTCCCAATAATTCAGAGTTTTTAGGTCTTGATGCTAAATTTGGAAAAAGTGGGATTGGATAGGTCAAGACTTTAAATAGCATCGAACCCACTATCTTGGATTTCAAGGAATTTTATTATGATAATTGTTCTTTAATAGATTGCATTTCCTTGTTGCCATCCGTGTTGAATTCTCCTCATGCTTATAGTCAAAATAAAGCTTTTACCGAACATATTGTTGATGCCTTGATGCAATCTTATGAGGAAAAACTTAATTTGGAAGTTTCTATACCTAGAAAAATTTATGATGAGTGGGAACCTACTATAAAGATTAAAATTAAAGATCATGAGTGCTATGCTTTGTGTGATTTGGGTGCTAGTGTTTCCACGATTCCAAAAACTTTATGTGATATTCTAGGTTTCCATGATCTTGATAATTGCTCTTTAAATTTGGACCTTGCGGATTCCTCCGTTAAGAAACCTATGGGAAGGATCAATGATGTTCTTATTGTTGCAAAAATGAATTATGTTCCCGTAGATTTTATCGTTCTTGATATAGATTGCAATCTTTCATGTCCCATTATTCTTGGTAGACCTTTCCTTAGAACGATTGGTGCAATTATTGATATGAAGGAAGGGAATATAAGATTCCAATTTCCATTAAGGAAATGCACGGAACACTTCCCTAGAAAGAAAGTTAAATTACCTTATGAATCTATCATGTGAGCTACCTATGAATTGAATGCCAAAGATGGCACTACATAGATCTATCCTCGCTTTTATGCCTAGCTTGGGGCGTTAAACAATAGTGCTAGTTGGGTGGCAACACAATTTTATTTTTTTTCTTACTTTTTGCTTCTGTTTAGTAATAAATATTTTATCTAGCTTATTTTTAGATGTGTTTTTATGTTTTAATTAGTGTTTGTGCCAAGTAGAACCTATAGGATAACCTACGGTGATAGTTAATTTGATTCTGCTGAAAAACAGAAACTTTGTGCACACTAAAATAATTTTAGTAATTCAAATAAACATGCTTTTGCACTTATTCTTTTTTCTGTCGATCAATAGAAACATTTCCCAGAACTTCCTATTTTGGTAGGATTTTTAAATTTCCAGAAGTATTAGAAAGTTACAGATTTCTATAGACCGTTCTGTTTTTGACAGATTCTGTTTTTCGTGTGTTGTTTGCTTATTTTGATGCATCTATGGCTAGTATCGGGGGGGGGGGGTATGAACCATAGAGAAGTTGGAATAAAGTAGGTTTAACACCAATATAAATAAAGAATGAGTTCATTACAGTAACTTATGTGGTGGTTTTTCTTTCTTACACTAACGGGGCTTATGAGATTTCCTGTTGAGTTTTGTGTTGTGAAGTTTTCAAGTTTTGGATAAAGATTTGATGGACTATGCAGTAAGGAGCGGCAAGAGCCTAAGCTTGGGGATACCCACGGCACCCCAAGATATTCAAAGATAAGCAAAAGCCTAAGTGTAACGCCCCGAGACTGGCCCTTCAGATGCCTTCCATGTTTTG
The DNA here is from genome assembly GCA_021437245.1 of Aegilops speltoides. Classification (NCBI taxonomy): domain Eukaryota; kingdom Viridiplantae; phylum Streptophyta; class Magnoliopsida; order Poales; family Poaceae; genus Aegilops; species Aegilops speltoides. Next base: position 147,420,867 of record CM038145.1, read on the forward strand.
CGTGGCCGCCGTGTGTTTCATTTGTATGTTGCATTTCATCATAGCATCATCTGTATTGCATTGGCATTGTTTTCTTAAAACTTGCAACCACGTGTGCAGTTGCCGCATTCCCCCTTGCCTTCATTGACCATTCCATGACCAACCAGAGTTTTCGAGTCCCTATTGTTTGACCACCTAATCTCTCCGCACAGCCATGGACCCCTCGCGCGTGTTCGAAACTTCCACGAACCCGACCCGCTCAGTCACCACCATTGTATTCGAATCATCCCCAAACATCCCTCTAATATCTTCGGTTTATTATTTGATCTCTCTTAACCTTTGTATCTCGACCGTCCGATGTAAATCAGAGGGTTCAAACCTAGACTCACTTTGCTATATATAGATCACCCCTAACCTAATCTAGACACACTGTCGGTGTTGAAACCGGCGGATTTCGGGTAGGGGGTCCCGAACTGTGCGTCTAGGCGGATGGTAATAGGAGACAAGGTACATGATGTTTTTACCCAGGATCGGGCCCTCTCGATGGACGTAAAACCCTACTCCTGCTTGATTGATATTGATAATATGGGTAGTACAAGAGTAGATCTACCATGAGATCAAGGAGGCTAAACCCTAGAAGCTAGCCTATGGTGATTGTTGTTGTGCTATGGACTAAAACCCTCCAATTTATATAGACACCGGAGAGGGCTAGGGTTACACAGAGTTGGTTACAATGGTAGGAGATCTACATATCCGTATTGCCAAGCTTGCCTTCCACGCCAAGGAAAGTCCCAGCCGGACACGGGACGAAGCCTTCAATCTTGTATCTTCATAGTCTTGGAGTCTGGCAAATGATGATAGTTCGGCTATCCGGACACCCCCTAGTCCAGGACTCCCTTAGTAGCCCCTGAACCAGGCTTCAATGACGATGAGTCTGGCGCGCATATTGTCTTCGGCATTGCAAGGCGGGTTCCTCCTCCGAATAATTCATAGAAGATTGTGAGCACCAGGATAGTGTCCGGCTCTGCAAAATAAATTCCACATACCACTGTAGAGAGAATAATATTTACACAAGTTCAATCTGTTGACGTATTTTGTGGCATGACGTCACGCCGCGGCCAAGCCTTTATTCGAATCGCTTTTATTATTCCACCTCAGCGCGTTTAGCGAAGCGGTTTCCTTGGCACGTCTTGTCGAAGCAGAGATCGTGTCCCCTTATTCCGGGATTCTCATCAATACGGACGTGGGTAACCCAACCACGCCATTGATTGTGGCGCTTGGGAGATAAGCGAGTTTTACCAGGCTGGTGGGGTCACACAGTTCCGTCCGCCCATTTATAAGGGGATAAGGATCCACCTTTTCACCTACGCCTTCTTCCTCCTTTGCTTATCCATCTCCGCGCACTCGAGCTCCAGCGCCCAAGTCCGCACATCTCACCTCAACCTTCTCCAGCCATGTCCGGAGCGGGAGGCAAGTGGATGGCCTCCTCCGTTACGGAGGGGCACATCAAGAAGCTGCATAGCGCCAGATATTTGTCCAGCGATATCGCGCACCGGCTCCCCGATGAGGGGCAGCTCATCCCCACCCCCAGGCCCCATGAGAGGGTGGTATTCCTTCCCCATTTCCTCCGCGGACTGGGCTTCCCACTCCACCCCTTTGTCCGGGGGCTCATGTTCTACTACGGCCTGGATTTCCATGATCTGGCCCCGAATTTCATCCTCAACATCTCGGCGTTTATCGTCGGTGGGAAACCTTCCTCTGCATCCAGCCCCACTTTGGCTTGTGGCTAAAGACCTTCAATGTCAAGCAAGGTTGTGAAGGGCGATCAAGCGGAGTCTTGGAGGCGCCATGGTGGGCAAGATGCCCAACGTCATTTGGCTCGAGGCGCCTTTGTGGAAACCATCAAGGGGTGGCAATCGGGTGGTTCTACATCACCAAGCCGCGTGACCACTGAATGGGCAGCGCCCCAATTCAGATCTGCATCCCTATGTGGCTCACTTCACAAAGAGAAGGGCCTGCTTGTGGGGTAATTCGGAAGAGCCGACCGACTCAATCCTGTCTCCAAACCACAGTGAACAAGAAGCTCAAGCTTGTCAGCGTAATCCAGTCATGCTCATCCGCGGATTCTCCCCGCCAACAGCGGGACTTGAACTTGTGGGAGTTCGATCCGCACAAACACCAGATTTGAGCGGGCTCTTGACACTACGTCTGAAGAGGCCCGGAGGGTGCTGTTCAAGGTGCCGAGGCTCCGCATCCGCTACCGAAGATCGCGGATTCAGCTTGCAGCGTCCGGCTGGCGAGGTAAGCCATGTTATCCTTTATGGGACACTCGCTTTTCATAGTTTGACTCTATGTGGGATCTAAACTCCAATACCTTTAACAGGCCTGGCAGGAGACGTCCGGACGGGTTAATTGTCCGGCTCCCCTTCCAGAAGACCCAGAGGATGCCCGTCTGACAGAGCTGTTGGTCCCGGCACCTTACGTGGTGCCGGAGAAGAAGGCCAAGAAAAAGGCCACGGGAACCCAGAGGAGTTCCCGGCGCCAGGTGATATCGGATTCATCGTCCGATGACTCCGAGGCGGACTCCTCCCACGAGGACTAGGAGGAGAAGAAAGAGGCCTCTCCCCCAGCGGGGGGAGAGAAGAAGAGGAAGGCCTCCCCACGGGGAGGCCAAGGGTCAAGAAGGAAGGACCCTTCCCCCGGACTGCTCTGCCAACGCCGGCGACGGCCACGAGGAGTGGCCCTCAAGGCCCAAGCCCCTGGCGAGATTGTAAGTATCCGGACTCCTGAATAACTCATAATTTTATTTTTGTCGGATAGCATCTTTTATCGCCGCATACAACCCTGTAGTCCGCCCAAGGACGATCTTCTCGCTTCGTTGAGCGGGTCCTTGGGTACGTCGGATGTGAGTAGCACTTCACTTCCGACCGCCTCCTCCCCCCGTGACGCCGACGAGGCCGAAGTGGGATCCCGGAAGGGGACCCACCAGGAGGAGGCCCTGGAGGTGCCGCAGGGAAACCTCCTGGACTTTGGACCGGACTCCGCATTGGAACCTGCAGTGGTTCTGGAGTCCGGCGGGCGGCCCCTTCGTAAGAAGGGCAAGACTGTGACGCCGGCGGCCTCTGTCCAACCGGAGGCGCCGGATAACTTACTGGAGGCGCTCAACGGCACTTCCATCAAAGAGGAACACCGCACTATCATGAGTGCGGTGCTTCAGCAGGTTCAGCTCGCCAAAAGCGGGATAACCGAAGCCTGCAGCAGCCTTCTAACAGGCTTTGAGGCAAGAGTTTTAAGATATGTAATATAATACCGCATAGACAGTAGCCCCTGATGCTCGGTTTGGTGTTCGGAAAGAAAAGCCGGACTGAGGATCTAAAAAGATATACGCATGAGTCTTAAAAAGTATGTCAATATGTGAATGCAGGCTGCGCTGCTAACCTCTGCCGCACTGACTGTGGAGGTCAATACCTTGAAGCAGAGCCTCGAGCGGTCCGAGAGCGAGCTCGGCCGTGCCAAGAAGCAGCTCGAGGACAAGGAAGGTGAGTAACACCTTATTACAGTTGTACCTTACAGAAAAGGATTTGGTTGCAAGAGAAATGACAAGGATAACGTGGGTACTCCAGGGGCTACGAACGAGGTGTCGACCACGAAGGCGGTGTCCGCGACGAGCATAATCGGCCGTGGAATGCACCGAGCGAGAGAAGCAGGAGGCGCGGGTGGCGGAGGTACGGCAAGAGCTCCAGGCTCTCATGGAAAAACACGAGAGTTTGGAGTGTGACTCGAAGACTCGAGAGTCCGAGCTTGCGTCGGCTCTTGAGAGTGCCAAAGCCGCTAAGGCCGAAGCCCACAAGGCCCTCCAGGAAATCGAGGCATTGAAGAAAATAGTGGTGGGTAAGGCATTCTTCATGCAAAGCAAGCATGTAAAAGTGAATTACCTGTTACTTACCCGAATTCGGAGCTCTCCAGGAGCGTTCGCGGATCTGCCCCGCAGCGTGTCCGATGCTGCCGCTTTCTACAAAGCCGAGGAGGGGAGCTCGACGGAGAAGGTGTTCTGTCTCGAGATGATGAGGCCGGACATCTGGTGCCTCTTAGCGACCAGCTGAAGCAGCTGGTCGAGCTCCACAAGGTGGCCGAACAGGCCATGAAGGGCCTCATAGTTCGGCTGTGGCCCAAAGAGGCCATGCCTGGGAGCTACTTCGGCCTAGTGCGGTGGCTGGTGGATGCTTGTCCGTTGGTTGAAGTCATCAAGCATTCCGCCTACATTGAAGGTGCCCGTCAAGCCCTTGCCCGTGCTAAAGTGCACTGGGGCAAGATGGATGCTGAGAAGCTTGTGACGGACGCGCCACCGCCGGGCAAGGAGTATCTTATGCCCGAGATGTATTATAAGGGTGTCCTGAAGGGTGCCCGCATTATTGCGGGTGAGTGCTCCAAAGATGTAATATTTGAGTAGACTCGCATTTTGTTATCTGTCTTGAAAAAACTTTGTTCGTATGCGCTAAACAACGCTTGTTAATTTAAAATATTACCTTCTGTGCGGCCGTTTATCAAATATGAGAGATGGCAAGTCGTCGGCTTCAGCCCCCATGCCACGAGTGCTGGGGTGTTCAGGATAAACTTGAGCACTCTTGTTCCCATTTTTGGGTCCATCTAGGGAGGCGCTCAACACAATGAACGAGGCAACCGGACTTATAATGCTTGAACACTCTCACTTAGCCATAGAATTCTATAATTTTAAATTTTGGCGAAGCCCCTAGTGTTCGGAAGGCCGAACTCGGGGCGCTATCCACGCTTGGGCCGGACAAAGCCGGTTCCTCGCTCTAAGGGGCATAAGTCTTTAGGGACTCGAAAAAACCTATAGAACAGCGACCGGCTCTCGCCCCATCATGACGGTTAGTTTTAGCTTTCTCCACTGAGGTGCTCGCCCAGCTCAACTGGGGCACAATCGCAATGGTTCTCCCAGCGCTACCTTAGCCGATATAACGGAACATAAGGTTCCAAAACATGGGAGCCGAGCAAACCCAACTATTGACCCAAGACATGATTCGGAGCCGATGCATATAATGCTATAAGTTCGGGGTGCCGCACTTGTGAAAGCGTTCGGACTTATCACACCATAATGTGGGGAACTTAAGCCCCTGGTGTATTTGGCCGTACCAAAGTGTACGGATGCAACATGTCATAAATGAACATATGTATAAGAAAGGAATGCGATTACAGGCAAAAAGCAATGCATTGTTTATTCAAAAAATACTGCCATGAATGTAGAATGATACAAATAGTGCGATAAGCAAGGGATGGAACTATTTAGCATGTCCCCCTCCAGGGGTAGGCTGCGGAATGGCGTATATAAAACAGGTATAATGCTCTTAATGGAGACCACCTGGATTCGTGTCGTAGCTCTTCTCCTTCCCTGGCTGTTGCATCGTGTGTTCGGCAGGTCTGCTACCGGACAGGGCCTCTGGTAAATGGAGTCCTCAGGTTAAGAAAAAAAGGAAAGAAAAAGGATGACACACTTGGGAGCCCCTGGTGTGGTTGAGCCGCACTCTGTGCCTGCCATGGTCGTGCCCCTCCCCCTATGCCCATGGTATCTCCGGAGCGTAATGATGTACGTGAAGTACTGGTCTTGCAATTTTGCGAGGGCCGGGGTTGGGGCCGCATTGCTACGCGTTCTCGGAACGTGCCAGGTGGTCTTGTTGTAGGTTACTCCGGGCGTGCTTAGCAGTGTCCGGTCGCTTAATGGCCGGACTCGAGAATTGCCTTAAGAGACTGCTCTGCACTTCTGCCGCGAGAGCCGTTGTGTGTTCCTCCGTTCGGAGGGAGCGTTCAGTGTTTCCGTTGACCGTGATGACTCCTCGAGGGCCTGACATCTTGAGCTTGAGGTATGCGTAGTGTGGCACCGCATTGAACTTTGCAAACGCGGTTCGTCTGAGCAGTGCATGGTAGCCGCTGCGGAACGGAAATATGTCGAAGATTAGCTGTCAGGACCCCGACTCAGTGCCACATCGATCTAGCATGTAACACCTCATATCACTTTGTGGCCTCACGCACGGTATTCCCACGGGTGTCGCCTTACCTTTGCCCGGGACCGTTTGCGCCTTTTGGCACACGTATATGATAGTGTCGCTAGCATCCATATGATAAGGAGCCCGGGCTGACATGGCTAGTCGTAAACCCAAAGCGGCACAGACCTACGAGGACAGCATCCATGACCCAAGATCGAACGTGTCGGTCATCAGCGAGTGAATCCAGGCTGTAGCACTGGGCTAGCAGGACTCCGGTGAACCGGGCTGTAGCGGGCTAACAGGACTCCGATATTCATCGCGTGACATTTCCCCGAAGGGACAGACACAGGAACGAAGAAGGACACATGCCGGCCAGCCTAAGTGTTCCGGAGCAGTAGCAAGCTACCATGGCTCAGTGGAAACACTAGGAGACATTTCCCGGTAAGAGAGGCTACTAAAGATAAACAACTAGATAGTCAGATCCCACACATACCAAGCATTTCAATAACATACACACAATATGCTCGATATGTGCAAATACAACATGGCATCACAACATGACTCTACGACTCAAGTATTTTATTCAATAGGCTCCGAGGAGCGAGATATTACAAACAGGGGTCTCATGACCCAACATTCAGAGCATACAAATCAAAGCACAAGCGGAAGCTAATATGTCTGAGTACAGACATCTACAAATGGAAAAGGCTTGAAAGCCTGACTATCTACCAGATCCTGCCGAGGCACAAGATCGTAGCTGAGGTAACAAGCTAAACGTCGAAGTCCACGCAGAACTACTAGCGAGACTGAAGTCTCTCTACAAAAAACATAAAATAGGCAAACGTGAGTACAAATGTACCCAGCAAGACTTACATCAGAACTAACTACATATGCATCATTATCAACAAAGGGGGATGGTGGAGTTTAACTGCAGCAAGCCAGCTTTGACTCAGTGGCTATCCTAAACTACGACTGCAAGTAACTCTTTTGAGGTGGCGCACACGATTCCACATATTCACCATACCAATACACCACTATGGATCCGATCCCGTCTCCCTACGAGAACGCCATCCATAGCACTCACGCTTATCTTGCGTATTTTAGAGTATCCACTTTCACTTGTCTATGAACTGTACAGGCAACCCAGAAGTCCTTTTCCGCGGACACGGCTATTCGAATAGATAATGTTAACCCTGCAGGGGTGTACTTCTTCACACACGCTCTCACCACTTACCGCCGTTTACACGACATGTGCTCGGCAACCTTCAAGCGGAAGCCCAACGTGGGTGTCGGCCACGACCTACCTAGACACCTAAGTCTCTAGTCCAGGTTTATCGCCTATTTGGGTTCCATCTATGAGGAGTTCCGGCCGAAGTTTCGCTCACAGCCCCAAACGATGTGAACAGGGTTCCCGAGATACCAAACGGGCATCCGGTACACCGTGCCGCGTACCTACCGCATCACAGCCCACCCTGCGGTCAGGCGCTGTCCACGGCCTCCAAGAGGCTACAAACACGAAACTACTTGCAACTCCCGGACGTAAGACTAGGGTGAATAAGAAGCCGAGAGGGTCCATTGGTTTCGGGCCCAATGCGTGGTAGTAGCTGAATCATGGATTACAAAAACAGAACTCAGTTCACGAGGACGGCTGCAATGAGACAACCCACCATGTACTCCTACATGGCCTCTCACCGCTACCTTTACCAAATCGTGTTCACACACTTAGCTCACACACAGTGGGACATGTTCACACACCTCGATTCATCCTCGATGAATCGGACCCGACTCAACTCTAAGCGATGAGCAGGCATGACAAACAAGCATGTATGAGTTGGCACAACAGGCTCAAACAACTCCTACTCATGCTAGTGGGTTTCATCTATTCTTGTGGAATGACAGTCATGCAAAGGATAAAGGGGTTCAGCTACCGCAGCAAGTAATGAGATGAATCGTTGTTGTCCTAATGCAAGAAAAGAGAGCAGGAGCGAGAGAGTGGGATTGTATCGGAATGAACAAGGGGTTTTGCTTGCACGGCACTTCCAAGATAATATAGCTCTTCATCGGTGTCATCGATCTCATCGTCGAAACCACGTCTATCGAGAGGGACAAATACCGCAACACGTATGAAACACAATCAATGCAATGCACAATATGATGCATGATCATGACATGGTAAATTGAGTGTGTTGGGCTAATGCAGCTACAACCAGATGGGTTTGAGCTATTTTGAACCAAAGATTCAAAGTTCATACATATTTGTGATCTTAAATAGTGCTTTATCATGTTTTGCACTAAACAGCAAGTTAACTTGTTTAGACATGCATGAAACTTGTACAGATGGATAGATTGGATTTTTCTGATCATTTTTCATATATAATTTGTTTCATTTGGAGTTACAGATTAATTTCTATGAATTTTACAAGTTTTGGATATTTTCTGGAATTTTTTGTAAAAGAATAAATCCAGTAAATGATTTACTGCGTCAGCCTGACGTCAGTGTGACATCAGCAGTCAACGGGGCCGGCCAGGTCAAACCTGACGCGTGGGTCCAGGGTGTCAGTGCGATTAGTTTAGTTGAAATTTAGTTAAAACTAAACCAGTTTAGTTAACAGGGCTGGGCCCCACCTGTCATTGACTCAACGGAGTCAACCAGGGCCCACCCGTGGTCAAAGTCGAAGTCGGCGGCGCCGGCGTTTAGCCGCCGGCGAGCCCGACGCGGCGGCAAAAGTGGTTTTCGCCGTTCCGGCCACCAAATGGGACGCGGAAGGCATCAGCGTGGAGCTGGGGACGAGCCGTGGCTCTTGGTGGAGTCGGTTGGGGTCAGGGTTGCCGGAGTTGGCGCCGGCGACGACCTAGGCGGCCACCGGAGTTCGGGCAATCTCGGGGTGGCGTTACAGAGCACGGGAGGAGGCATCGTGGGTGTCTACGGGTTCATGTGATCGTGCTGAGCACGACGGTGAGCTCGGGAACGAGCTGCGGTGGCTATGTACAGCTCGCCATGGCCGGGGCGAGATGCTTCGGTCATGGTTGGGGATCGGGCTAGAGCTCGTGAAGGACGACGGGAAAGGGGAATCGGGTCGAGGCTCACCGCGGAGCTCGAGGATGGTTAGTGGGCTCGGCGCGCCGGAGTGGCCGAATCGGCGGAGAAGGGCGCCGGCCAAGCTTGAAGACGATGACGATGGCGGCTGCTCGGGGCCTTTCAGGCGCGTGACGACGAGGAGGACGAGGGGCGGAACGGCGGAGCTCGTGGACAGCTCCAGGCGAGGGAGAGACGGTGGCAGCGGTGGTGCGAACGGCGGCGGCGGTGGCGTTCGGTGGCACTCGGGAAGGAGCTAGAGAGCGAGGAAAGAACAGAGAGTGAGGGAGAGGCGGAGGGCTGCAGGCGTCTCGACGCGCGGATCGAGGGCGAAGGAGGCCGCCCGCCAGCAAGAAGGAGGTGGCTGGGGCGAAGGCGGCACGCCACGCCCCTCTTGGCGAGAGGTTGAAGGCGACCGCTTGTCCCGGTGGGCTGGGCCTCGGCTCTGATCTTTGGGCCAGTGGGCTGCCAGTGAGCACCGAGTAAGCTTCGCTCTTTTAATTTCCTTCTGTTTGTTAATTTACTTCCTTTTGCCACTGTTTCTAAATAAAACAAATTCAAGATCAAGTGACAAAATTCCCTGAACATTTTATTTAGCACAATGGAGTTATACCAAAGCACATAAAATTGTTTGATTATTTGAACATATATTCAAGATATATTTGAATATAAATCCAAATTCAAAATAGTATTGATTTAAATTCAAAGTCCAAAAATAATTCCTTCAAAATGTTCCTAAATTTTGGTTTGATATATAGCTCTTGCCAAAATTCTCAAACATTGCAAAAGGACATCTTGGAACAAAGAATGAGATTTCTAGGGTTCTTTGCCTACATTTAATTAAGTTTTGAGGCTTTCAAAATTCCTCAATTCAAGTTTCGAAATCTAGACATGATGCATGGGTGGCAAAGCCACTATTTACAAACATTATTCTAGGGCTGTGACAACTCACCCCCACTAAACAAGAATCTCGTCCCGAGATTCAAGACGTGAGGTAAGAAGACAGAGGGACACAAGCTATTACAATCTTCACCATCCAACTGTCTTTCTCGAGGATGCTGATTCAGTGCTCCAATTGATCTTGACGTCTTTGCTTTTGAGATTTTCATCCAACACGAGGACAGAGACACTCTACAAGGATGGATCATCTTAATGATCACAAGATCAACTCACGGAATGAGATGTAGAACATCTCTTGAGCTAAGAGGTAAATCACACATCATGAAGGACGGAGGAAACAATTTGATGAGGTTTCAAAGTAGCGAGGAAAATGGTTGTCATGATACCACAACGAGAGACCTTAGGGAAGGTAACTCATAGATATATCCCCTTAAGTGGCAAAAAGAATTACCTTTGATTCAGAGATCATTGAAACTCTTTATACCAGCCTAAGGCAAATCACAATCAATTATTTGAAAGAGTCCGAAAGAATGACATTCTCGGGTCAGGTTGGATGATGTGGATTACCTTGTTGAAGACAACTCAAAGGATGATTTTTTTAGTAACTGGGGAGAAGCTCAAGAGTAGAGAGTGATTCCACTATTGGAGTGGTTATAGCATAACCGAAAAGACTAGGAACAATTCCAGTTAGTGCCGGTGATAATACATAGTGCTTGTGCGTGCTCTCAAGAACTTGAGCATTTCCATATTCATCAAGGTTTTACCAACATACTTGTCAAGGGTGCTGACAACACAACATACTACCATGATGAACAACGATGGACGATGCAGATGCAAAGAAAGATAATACTTTCTCAGATTTCACCTTAGCGAAACCAACGGGACAAAATCTGGATGATTGACCGAGAGACACTTAGCACTCCGCTTCTAATGTTCTCCTTGATGTACTAGCGTATCCCATTCATTGAGATGGTTTGGCATCTAGAACATCAAGTAAAGGTCGGACTTCGGAAACACAAAAATCATAAGGCACAACTAGGGAGTAAATCCTACGAAGTCCTTATGGGGAGGTGGCCAACTTTCTCAATCAAGATACTACAATAGCAGGTCTTCCTGGAGGGTGTGTTGGCCACGACATCCACTTTACCGTTATCGCGAGACCAATATTATAGTTCTTGGGAAATGTTCCAACCATCATATCTGCCTGAGATTCAGATCTGGTTGTTGTCAGAATAATCCAGACTCATCGAGTCTAGAAAGAAAAATGAAAGTTTGCAACACAAGTCGACGAGATGACGTCGCGAGATTCTCGGGAAATGAACTACGATAGCAAGCTCCAAAGCATGAGCTAGTTCTGCTACAACCCTGTGAACACGTTGTCCAAGACAAGCATGACCACATAGTAGTCTTATAATAAAACACTAGCGAGTTCAGAGGGAAACCATCATCGAGGATATCAAGTCCCGCATAAGTCTCGAGCCTCTGAAGGAACTTCTTCTCCTTGAACAAATCAATCGGTGGCTTGGTGTGCTAGGAACAAATATGGAGTGGAGGTAATTAATCTACCAAACCATAGAATACTTAAACGTATGCATGACTGATTTGGGATGATTCCAAAGGAAGCAACATTGACTTTCTCGAATTCACGGCGGCAACTTGCATCAAATGTACATGAACTAGAGGAAGTCACTTCTTACATCCGAACATATGCTTCATGAGCTAGCATGAACAAATGCTTTAAAAAGTTTCCAACACTAGCTTAATGTTCAACAAAACTATGGAGAAGACAAGGATGTTGTCGATGGGCTCAACAACAATTTATCCAGACTCCCATGGAGATGGAATTCCATAACTATGTGAACAAGGTGATAGTATTGGTCAGACCCAAAAGACATAATGGTGTATGCTCGAGGTAAATCCACGAGTAAGACAACATTACGAACATCGTTGGTTCTGATTTGATTTGAGAATAGCCCATACTCAAATCAAAGTTTTGGCAAGACAATATCTCCAACAACTGGTCTCGAGGATCAATTGATGAAGATATCATCTTTCCTCAACACACACACAAGATATCCCTTAACATGAACCAAGCCAGACAAGCTTTTATCTTCCAACTCTCCAAGTTGTTGTTTGGCTTAACCAATTAGCTCAGGGGTATCCAACATGGATTCTTGGAGAAAGGGTGGTTTGCAGGAATAAACCAACTTGATCACGAACTCAACATAGCGGTCAGGTGACGACCTGGTGATACTTCCGAGAAGATATTCAGAATATCACGAACCACCGGTATGTCACTAAGCTCGAGAACAATCTTGCTTCCCAGAGCAAGACGATATGATCAGATAAGCAAGGGATTGAATAATCCTAACTCATTGATCGAGGAGTGCACCAGAAATAAGGACTAGGTAGCACAATCAATCTTAGGATGATGATTTAACAACCAACATGCTAAGAATGAGAATATAGTCCATTAACTACCAAGCAACGGAGTTGCTAGGAGTATTGATTTCACACATCATGACTCACTTGTCAGCATTCCGGTTACAATAACACGGAAACCGAGGAATGAACAATGATGGCAAGAAGTATCACTGCGTCAAGAAATCATAAGAGGCAGTGCAATTCTCATGATATTCTTAATATAAAGATAATAATACTCCAAGGTAGAACAGAACAAAAGCTGGATTGGCATTTGATCTGCGGAGTACAAGTGCTTTGACCCAATCCTAGAAATGGATGAGGTACTGGAGTTTGTTTCTCCTAGTCATTCTAGAATAGAATGGCTTGACGGACCACAAGAGTAATAGGTATCGATGAACAATCGCACGCATAATCTTGACTATCAAATGATAGACGGGGGTCAGAATACAACTAAAGAGGGACAACCCAAAAGGACATACGATTTTCTGAGTTGTGGATGCATAGATTAGTATGTCGAACCAAGTTCAACATATTTCTTCCAGATAACCCATGCAGAAAGGTAGAACTGGCAGAGTCACAACATAGGATCGATAATTCATCAAGAGCACTTTTGTTGTGATCTTTTGGTTCAACGAGGAACTGCTACCATAAGTAGTTCATGGTATTTGGAAAAATGATATACCACGAAGCTCGAGGACTATCGCAAAGGTTACTAATAACCTAAAGGAACGAGCAAACACTATCAACATGAAGTAAGTAGGGTGGATCTTGGGTCAAGAACCCAGGAATAGAATACCTACTACTAGGTGGCATCACGGGATGCTTTCGAGAATGAAGGCCAGAATCATCACACTAGGATACAAATCATGGCTAGATTACTAGATGATCCTCTAAAATACCTAGGGTCATAATAATAATTCCAACATATATGTCGAGGCAATAGAATACCTCAACTCAGCATTTAGTGTGATTAACCTGGCCCAAAGGAACATCAAAACCAGAGGGAAAGGATTTGCAAGTGCGTCAGATTGTTTAGAAACCTGGGATGACTCGGACTGCATAACGGCTGTAAATGCTCAAAGATTGGAGACATGCTGCAAAAATGGTGGCATAGCCACTCCGAAGCACAATATCAAGGTTTCGAGATCAACGTTTATGAACATACGGAAGTAGTAAAAACTGAGCTGAGATTTGGAGCTAACAATTCTATAAGTCTATGGATTAGTAACACGTCATCCTGATAGATAGATGAGAAGGCCTAGTTCTTAAACCCCGTAGAAGAGAAGAGGTTGACTCAGATCAGAAGGCCATGAGGTATAAGGAGTAAAAAGAGCCTTACGTTGCCATCCCACAATCAATTCCCCTACATAACTAAAGCATTTCTAGACGCAACTTCGACCAGTTTGGCTTGGTAATCCTACAGGCAGTCAAGCTCTGATACCAAAGCTGTCAGGACCCCGACTCAGTGCCACATCGATCTAGCATGTAACACCTCATATCACTTTGCGGCCTCACGCACGGTATTCCCACGGGTGTCGCCTTACCTTTGCCCGGGACCGTTTACGCCTTTTGGCACACGATATGATAGTGTCGCTAGCATCCATATGATAAGGAGCCCGGCTGACATGGCTAGTCGTAAACCCAAAGCGGCACAGACCTACAGGACAGCATCCATGACCTAGCATCGAACGTGTCGGTCATCACGAGTGAATCCAGTCAGTAGCACTGGGCTAGCAGACTCCGGTGAACCGGGCAGAAGCGGCTAACAGACTCCAAGATTCATCGCGTGACATTTCCCGAAGGGATGTACACAGAACGAAGAAGGACACATGCCGGCCAGCCTAAGTGTTCCGGAGCAAGTAGCAAGCTACCATGGCTCAAAGGGAAACACTAGGAGACATTTCCCGTAAGAGAGGCTACTAAAGATAAACAACTAGATAGTCGATCCCACACATACCAAGCATTTCAATAACATACACACAATATGCTCGATATGTGCAAATACAACATGGCATCACAACATGACTCTCGACTCAAGTATTTTATTCAATAGGCTCGAGGAGCGAGATATTACAAACAGGGTCTCATGACCCAACATTCAGAGCATACAAATCAAAGCACAAGCGGAAGCTAATATGTCTGAGTACAGACATCTACAAATGGAAAAGGCTTGAAAGCCTGACTATCTACCAGATCCTGCCGAGGCACAAGATCATAGCTGAGGTAACAAGCTAAACGTCGAAGTCCACGCGGAACTACTAGCGAGACTGAAGTCTCTCTGCAAAAAACATAAAATAGGCAAACGTGAGTACAAATGTACCCAAAGAAGACTTACATCGTAACTAACTACATATGCATCATTATCAACAAAGGGGATGGTGGAGTTTAACTGCAGCAAGCCAGCTTTGACTCGGTGGCTATCCTAAACTACGAACGCAAGTAACTCTTTTGAGGTGGCGCTGCGAGTCCACATATTCACCATACCAATACACCACTATGGATCCGCTCCCGTCTCCCTACGAGAACGCCATCCATAGCACTCACGCTTATCTTGCGTATTTTAGAGTATCCACTTTCCCTTGTCTATGAACTGTACAAGCAACCCAGAAGTCCTTTTCCGCGGACACGGCTATTCGAATAGATAATGTTAACCCTACAGGGGTGTACTTCTTCACACACGCTCTCACCACTTACCGCCGTTTACACGACATGTACTCGGAAACCTTCAAGCGGAAGCCCAACGTGGGTGTCGGCCACGACCTACCTAGACACCTAAGTCTCTAGTCCAGGTTTATCGCCTATTTGGGTTCCATCTATGAGGAGTTCCGGTCGAAGTTTCGCTCACAACCCCAAACGATGTGAACAGGGTTCCCGAGATACCAAACGGGCATCCGTACACGTGCCACGTACCTACCGCATCACAGCCCACCCCTGCGGTCAGCCATTGTCCACGGCCTCCAATGAGGCTACAAACACCGAAACTACTTGCAACTCCCCGGATGTAAGACTAGGGTGAATAAGAAGCCGAGAGGGTCCATTGGTTTCGGGCCCAATGCGTGGTAGTAGCTGAATCATGGATTACAAACACGTAACTCAGTTCACGAGGACGGCTGCAATGAGACAACCCACCATGTACTCCTACATGGCCTCTCACCGCTACCTTTACCAAATCGTGTTCACACACTTAGCTCACACACAAGGGACATGTTCACACACCTCGATTCATCCTCGATGAATCGCACCCGACTCAACTCTAAGCAATGGCAGGCATGACAAACAAGCATGTATGAGTAGGCACAACAGGCTCAAACAACTCCTACTCATGCTAGTGCGTTTCATCTATTTACTGTGGAATGACAGGTCATGCAAAGGATAAAGGGGTTCAGCTACCGCAGCAAGTAACAGATGAATCGTTGTTGTCCTAATGCAGTAAAAGAGAGCAGGAGCGAGAGAGTGGGATTGTATCGGAATGAACAAGGGGGTTTTGCTTGCCTGGCACTTCCGAAGATAATATAGCTCTTCATCAGTGTCATCGATCTCATCGTCGAAACCACGTCTATCGAGAGGGGACAAATACCGCCAACACAGAAGGAAACACAATCAATGCAATGCACAATATGATGCATGATCATGACATGGTAAATTGAGTGTGTTGGGCTAATGCAGCTACAACCAGATGGGTTTGAGCTATTTTGAACCAAAGATTCAAAGTTCATACATATTTGTGATCTTAAATAGTGCTTTATCATGTTTTGCACTAAACAGCAAGTTAACTTGTTTACACATGAATGAAACTTGTACAGATGGATAGATTGGATTTTTCTGATCATTTTTCATATATAATTTGTTTCATTTGGAGTTACAGATTAACTTCTATGAATTTTAGAAGTTTTGGATATTTTCTGGAATTTCCTGTAAAAGAATAAATCCAGTAAATGATTTACTGCGTCAGCCTGACGTCAGTGTGACGTCAGCATTCAACGGGGCCGGCCAGGTCAAACCTGACGCGTGGGTCCAGGGTGTCAGTGCGATTAGTTTAGTTGAAATTTAGTTAAAACTAAACCAGTTTAGTTAACAGGGCTGGGCCCCACCTGTCATTGACTCAACGGAGTCAACCAGGGCCCACCCGTGGTCAAAGTCGAAGTCGGCGGCGCCGGCGTTTAGCCGCCGGCGAGCCCGACGCGGCGGCAAAAGTGGTTCTCGCCGTTCCGGCCACCAAATGGGACGCGGAAGGCATTAGCGTGGAGCTGGGGACGAGCCGTGCCTCTTGGTGGAGTCGGTTGGGGTCAGGGTTGCCGGAGTTGGCGCCGGCGACGACCTAGGCGGCCACCGGAGTTCGGGCAATCTCGGGGTGGCGTTACAGAGCACGGGAGGAGGCATCGTGGGTGTCTACGGGTTCATGTGATCGTGCTGAGCACGACGGTGAGCTCGGGAACGAGCTGCGGTGGTGGGTACAGCTACGCCATGGCCGGCGCGGCAGATGCTTCGGTCATGGTTGGGGATCGGGCTAGAGCTCGCGAAGACGCACGAGGAAAGGGGGAATCGGGTCGAGGCTCACCGCGGAGCTGCAGGATGGTTAGTGGGCTCGGGCGCGCGGAGTGGCCGAATCGACGGAGAAGGGCGCCGGGCCAAGCTTGAAGACGATGACGATGGCGGCTGCTCGGGGCCCTTCGGGCGCGTGAGACGACGAGGAGGATGAGGGCGGAACGGCGGAGCTCGTGGACAGCTCCAGGGCCGAGGGAGAGCGGTGGCCGTGGTGGTGCGAACGGCGGCGGTGTGGCGTTCGTGGCACTCGGGAAGGAGCTAAAGAGCGAGGGAAAGAACAGAGAGTGAGGGAGAGGCGGAGGGGGCTGCAGGCGTCTCGGGCGGATCGAGGTGAAGGAGGCGGCCAGCAGCCAGCAGAGGTGGCTGGGGCGAAGGCTGGCACGACACGCCGCCCTCTTGGCAGAGGTTGAAGGCGACTGCCGTCCGGTGGGCTGGGCCTCACTCTGATCTTTGGGCCACTGGGCTGCAGTGGCGCCGTAAGCTTCGCTCTTTTTAATTTCCTTCATTTTGTTTAATTTACTTCCTTTTGCCACTGTTTCTAAATAAAACAAATTCAAGATCGTGAAAAAATTCCCTGAACATTTTATTTAGCACAATGGAGTTATACCAAAGCACATAAAATTGTTTCAGTTATTTGAACATATATTCAGTATATATTTGAATATAAATCCAAATTCAAAATAGTATTGATTTAAATTCAAAGTCCAAAAATAATTCCTTCAAAATGTTCCTAAATTTTGGTTTGATATATAGCTCTTGCTAAAATTCTCAAACATTGCAAAAGGACATCTTGGAACAAAGAATGAGATTTCTAGGGTTCTTTGCCCTACTTTTAATTAAGTTTTTGAGGCTTTCAAAATTCCTCAATTCAAGTTTCAGAAATCTAGACATGATGCATGGGTGGCAAAGCCACTATTTACAAACATTATTCTAGGGCTGTGACATTAACTCCTCGCTTCGGAAGTTATCCGGTGATCTGAAGACCACTACCAAAGATAAGCGAGCCTGCATAATTGGCCTCTACACTGGTATGACACCTTTGAAGGTTGTCTTTGTGGGTTTAATCCTTGAGGGTCTATGCCCATCTTGCGCCTCAGATCTCGATAAAGCAGCTTCAGTCGCTGCCATCGTCCATCAGGACTCTAGTGAGGTGAAACCCATCAACGATTGGGTCTAGAACCAATGCGCGATCCCGCCATGACGGATGTCGGTGGGGTGGTCCTTCGATCAAAAGTGATTGGGCAGGAGGACCATGGATTGAACTTTGGGGCGATCGGCTCCATCACAGATATCGCCCCTCGAGTGCATGCTTCCGCCCCCTTTTGGGTATGTGGGTTATGATATCATGTTCACCGTCCGCACTTGTGGGGGAAACCTTCATCCTCTATTGTTCGGGCGGCCGGGTCTCTTCCTCGTCATCGCTATGCAGCCCCTTGTCATTTTTTCGGCAATTAACTTGCATGCCTGCTTGAATACCCAACAATCCCTGTTGGTGTGATTAGCTGGCTTTTCGGGGGTGCCGTGTATCTGGCACGAGCGGTCAAGTATTCGGTCAAATTGGACGGACCCGAAATAGTTCTTTTGAATGGCTTTTTCGCCGACCGGTTTGAGCCTCTGAATCCGCGTTGACCGCCAGATCCTCGAGATATCGCCAGCACGCGGCGTTTGTGCTTGTTGCGACGTGGCCTGCCATTGCGGTCCTTGGTATCCGGACTGCTAGAATTTTTGTCGAGGTTATTACTGCGGGCTAGCCAACTGTCCTCTCCCGCGTAGAAGCGGGTCATGAGTGATGTGAGGGCTGCCATGGATTTCGGCTTCTCCTGTCCTAGGTGTCGGGCAAGCCACTCGTCGCGGATGTTATGTTTGAAGGCTGCGAGGGCCTCTGCATCCGGACAGTCGACGATTTGATTTTTCTTGGTTAAGAACCGTGTCGTAATTGTCCGCCGATTCGTCTGCTGCTGAATTATGTGGCTTAGGTCATCAGCGTCTCGTGGTCGCACATATGTGCCCCGGAAGTTATCGAGTAATGCGGCTTCGTGTCCTCCTAATGCCCAATTGATTCTGGCCGCAAGCTGTTAAGCCAATGTCGAGCTGGTCCTTTAAGCTTGAGTGGGAGGTATTTGATGGCGTGAAGATCATCACCGCGGGCCATGTGGATATGAAGGAGATAGTCTTCGATCCAAACTGCGGGGTCTATTGTGCCATTGCAGGATTCAATGTTCGCGGGTTTGAACCCTTCGGGGATTTGATGATCCATTACTTCATCTGTGAAGCATAGTGGGTGTGCGGCGCCTCTATATTGGGCTATATCACGACGTAGCTCAAGCGAGCTTTGTCTGCTGTGTTCGGCCCGGCCGGAGTTGCTATATCCGGCACGACGGTCATCGTCGCGCATCATGGGGCTCCCACGGGATCCGTAGATCGATCTTGATTGTCTTGCCTTATCCTCCAATATGTCTTGCAAGTCCAGCGCATTCCCCCGTGGCTTTGTACTTTTTGAGCGATGCCGGGGTACGGCTTTAGTAGAGGGTCTAGAGGCCTCTCTGTCTCGGCCACGAGGTGGCCGGTCGGCCGTATTGTGCGCTGGTGATGTAGGTTTATATGCTTCCTCCTCTAATTTGGGTAGCAGTTTGCGTTTGGGGTAGCTTTTGGAGGGGCGTTCGAGTTCATACACTTCGGCCGCAAGGACTTCAGTCCATCTGTCGGCTAGCAAATCTTGGTCAGCTCTAGGCTGTTGCTGCTTTTTCTTGAGGCTGCTTGTCGTGGCCATAAGCCTGCGTTTAAAACGCTCTTGTTCGGCGGGATCCTCAGGTACGACGAATTCATCGTCGCCGAGGCTTGCCTCGTCTCCTGAGGGAGGCATGTAATTATCGTCCTCTACCTCTTTGTCTGCTGCTCTCTCATGAGGGCTGGCTTCTTCATCCTCTGGTGCTGAATCTTGCTGGAGGGGGTTGTCTTCGGCACTGTCCGGGGTGTTATTGTATCCGGTGCCGGAATCTCCATTCTTGCTATGGCGGGATTTAGAGCGGCGCCGCTGACGCCGACACTTAGGCTGTTTCTTGGAGGGGTCTTCCTCCGCTGTTCCCTCGCCATTCCCATCCTTTGGGATGTCCACCATGTATATGTCGTATGACGAGGTGGCTTTCCAGTGCCCCGTAGGCGCTGGTTCTTGGTCATCTCCGGCATCGTCGTCCATATCGTCGATGTCTTCGGAGTCGAAGTCTAGCATGTCGGTTAGGTCATCGACACTGGCTACAAAGTGGGCGGTGGGTGGGCATTGAATTTCTTCGTCGTCCGCATCCCAACCGTCCTGGCCATAATCCGTCCAAGGCTCTCCTGACAAAGAGAGACACTTTAACGAATTCAGGATGTCGCCAAAAGGCGAGTGCTGAAAGATGTCCGCAGCGGTGAAATCCATGATCGGCGCCCAATCGGATTCGACTAGTAGGGGCACGGGAGGTTCGGAGTCCGGCGAGGAGTCCGGCACCTCGGAGTCATGAGCTTCACAAGGGACTGGGTCGGTATTCGGCTCCATCGCCGTGGAGGTAGCAGCCCCCGAGGCGGTGTCTAGCGACCCATCCTCGGTTGGCACAGTCGGCACCGAGTTAAGGGTCGGAGCGGACTCGTGTGCAGCCTCCAGGGCACTGTCCGGCAGCAGAGCTAGATCATGCCCATCGTGACAATGCGGCGCGCTCGGTTGTGGCTTGAATCCGTCGAAGATCAAGTCTCCGCGGATGTCGGCCGTGAAGTTCAAACTTCCAAATCTGACCTGATGGCTAGGGGCGTAGCTTTCAATCTGCTCCAGATGGCCAAGCAAGTTGGCCCGCAGTGCAAAGCCGCCGAATACGAAGATCTTTCCGGGGAGAAAAGTCTCACCCTAGACCGCATCATTGTTGATGATCGGAAGGAGCCATCGGGCCTATAGGTTACGACACGAGGAACTCTCAATGTAAGCACCAATGTCGATGTCAAAACGGCGGATCTCGGTAGGGGGTCCCGAATCTGTGCGTCTAGGCGGATGGTAACAGAGACAAGGGACATGATGTTTTTACCTGTGTTCGGGCCCTCTCGATGGAGGTAAAACCCTACTCCTGCTTGATTGATATTCATGATATGGGTAGTACAAGAGTAGATCTACCACGAGATCAAGGAGGCTAAACCCTAGAAGCTAGCCTATGGTATGATTGTTGTTGTGTTATGGACTAAAACCTCCGGTTTATATAGACACCGGAGAGGGCTAGGGTTACAGTAGTCGGTTACAATGGTAGGAGATCTACATATCCAGATTACCAAGCTTGCCTTCCACGCCAAGGAAAGTCCCATCCGGACACGGGACGAAGTCTTCAATCTCTTATCCTCATAGTCTTGGAGTCCGCCAATGATGATAGTTCGCTATCCGCACACCCCTAGTCCAGACTCCTCACACACCACCTAATTTATAGGGATCCTCCCAGCTGCCGCCGCCAGTCCGAATCCACCTCGGGATCCCCTTCTCCTTGATTTCAGCCACCAGCCAACCATCGCTCTCCACTGATCCTCCTCGATCCATAGCTCGCACCCCCGATCCAAATTCTTCTCTACCTCCACCCGCTGCTGCCGCTCCACGATGGCCACCCCGACAGCCCCGCCGCCGGTCGACCAAACCAGCAGATGAGTGCCATGCCCTTCCCTTCTTCACCCGTTCCCTCTGGTTCCCTCTCTCACCTGTTCCATGTCTTCTCCAGGAAGCCCGTAGGAGCATCCATGGTCGTCCCCATCGCCGCTGCCTGCCTCGCCTTCTGTCGAGCGCCTCCCTCACCTGCGGCCTCCTCCTCGTCGCCCCAGCGCCAGCAGCAGCCATCTCCCTCGCGAGCTCCTGCTTCCTCGCACTCCGTCATCGTCCCGCTCGTCCAAGTCTCCTCTGTTCGCCGCTATGGATGCCGCCATACAAGCTCCTCAAGCCAACGCCGTCCAGGGTCCCGACAACCTCGCCGTCCTGGCCTCCTCCGCCGCGCCGGTGAGCGCGACTCCGGAGCACCACAGGTCGCCGTGCCTCCTCCTCCCGTCCTTCTCCTGCTCGCCTTCTCTCTGCTTCCCTTCATATTTTCCCTCTCTGAATCCTCTCTTTGTCCTTTCCTTCTTCAGGAAACAGCAACAGCCACCGCCCTGCTTGGAGCTCCCATGGCCGACGCCTCAAGCTTGTCTCCGTCGGATCCGCGCCCGCCTGCATTCTCGTCGCCTCCACTGATCCGCTCCACTGCCTTGCCATCCCCGTCCTCAAGTCTGGCCGTGGTCATCGCCCCCTGCATCCTCTACTTCGAGTAGGAGGACGACCGCATGACCCCGCGCGTTGACCTCCCCTGCCGCGCCTAGCTCCTGGAAGGCCCAGCCGCCTCTCCGCTTCCGGCCCAAGAGCCCGATGTGAGCATCAAAACCAGAGGGAAAGGATTTGCAAGTGCGTCAGATTGTTTAGAAACCTGGGATGACTCGGACTGCATAACGGCTGTAAATGCTCAAAGATTGGAGACATGCTGCAAAAATGGTGGCATAGCCACTCCGAAGCACAATATCAAGGTTTCGAGATCAACAGTTATGAACATACGGAAGTAGTAAAAACTGAGCTGAGATTTGGAGCTAACAATTCTATAAGTCTATGGATTAGTAACACGTCATCCTGATAGATAGATGAGAAGGCCTAGTTCTTAAACCCCGTAGAAGAGAAGAGGTTGACTCGGATCGAAGGCCATGAGGTATAAGGAGTAAAAGAGCCTTACGCTGCCATCCCACAATCAATTCCCTACATAACTAAAGCATTTCTAGACGCAACTTCACCAGCTTTGGCTTGGTAATCCTACAGCAATCAAGCTCGATACCAAAGCTGTCAGGACCCGACTCGATGCCACATCGATCTAGCATGTAACACCTCATATCACTTTGCGCCTCACGCACGGTATTCCCACGGTGTCGCCTTACCTTTGCCCGGGACCGCTTATGCCTTTTGGCACACGATATGATAGTGTCGCTAGCATCCATATGATAAGGAGCCCGGCCGACATGGCTAGTCGTAAACCCAAAGCGGCATGCACTCCTACAGGACAGCATCCATGACCTAGCATCGAACGTGTCGGTCATCGGTGAGTGAATCGGTCAGTAGCACTGGCTAGCAGGACTCGTGAACCGGCTGTAGCGGGTAATAGGACTCCAAGATTCATCGCGACATTTCCCGGCGACGTATACAGAACGAAGAAGGACACATGCCGCCAGCCTAAGTGTTCCGGAGCAAGTAGCAAGCTACCATGGCTCAAAGGAAACACTAGGAGACATTTCCGTAAGAGAGGCTACTAAAGATAAACAACTAGATAGTCGATCCCACACATACCAAGCATTTCAATAACATACACACAATATGCTCGATATGTGCAAATACAACATGGCATCACAACATGACTCTACGACTCAAGTATTTTATTCAATAGGCTCCGAGGAGCGAGATATTACAAACAGGGGTCTCATGACCCAACATTCAGAGCATACAAATCAAAGCACAAGCGGAAGCTAATATGTCTGAGTACAGACATCTACAAATGAAAAAGGCTTGAAAGCCTGACTATCTACCAGATCCTGCCGAGGCACAAGATCGTAGCTGAGGTAACAAGCTAAACGTCAAGTCCACGCTGAACTACTAGCGAGACCAAGTCTCTCTCGCAAAAAACATAAAATAGGCAAACGTGAGTACAAATGTACCCAGCAAGACTTACATCAGAACTAACTACATATGCATCATTATCAACAAAGGGGATGGTGGAGTTTAACAGCAGCAAGCCAGCTTTGACTCGGTGGCTATCCTAAACTACGACTGCAAGTAACTCTTTTGAGGTGGCGCACGAGTCCACATATTCACCATACCAATACACCACTATGGATCCGCTCCGTCTCCCTCGAGAACGCCATCCATAGCACTCACGCTTATCTTGCGTATTTTAGAGTATCCACTTTCCCTTGTCTATGAACTGTACAAGCAACCCAGAAGTCCTTTTCCGCGGACACGGCTATTCGAATAGATAATGTTAACCCTACAGGGGTGTACTTCTTCACACACGCTCTCACCACTTACCGCCGCTTTACGACATGTACTGAAACCTTCAAGCGGAAGCCCAACGTGGGTGTCGGCCACGACCTACCTAGACACCTAAGTCTCTAGTCCAGGTTTATCGCCTATTTGGGTTCCATCTATGAGGAGTTCCGGTCGAAGTTTCGCTCACAACCCCAAACGATGTGAACAGGGTTCCCGAGATACCAAACGGGCATCCGGTACACCGTGCCACGTACCTACCGCATCACAGCCCACCCCTGCGGTCAGCGCTGTCCACGGCCTCTAGTAGGCTACAAACACCAGAAACTACTTGCAACTCCTGGACAGAAGACTAGGGTGAATAAGAAGCCGAGAGGGTCCATTGGTTTCGGGCCCAATGCGTGGTAGTAGCTGAATCATGGATTACAAACACAGAACTCAGTTCCTGAGGACGGCTGCAATGAGACAACCCACCATGTACTCCTACATGGCCTCTCACCGCTACCTTTACCAAATCGTGTTCACACACTTAGCTCACACACAAGAGGGACATGTTCACACACCTCCGATTCATCCTCGATGAATCGGACCCGACTCAACTCTAAGCAGAGTGTGGCATGACAAACAAGCATGTATGAGTAGGCACAACAGGCTCAAACAACTCCTACTCATGCTAGTGGGTTTCATCTATTTACCGTGGAATGACAGTCATGCAAAGGATAAAGGGGTTCAGCTACCGCAGCAAGTAATGATGAATCGTTGTTGTCCTAATGCAATAAAAGAGAGCAGGAGCGAGAGAGTGGGATTGTATCGAATGAACAAGGGGTTTTGCTTGCAGCACTTCCAAGATAATATAGCTCTTCATCGGTGTCATCGATCTCATGGTCGAAACCACGCCTATCGAGAGGGACAAATACCGCAACACGTATGAAACACAATCAATGCAATGCACAATATGATGCATGATCATGACATGGTAAATTGAGTGTGTTGGGCTAATGCAGCTACAACCAGATGGGTTTGAGCTATTTTGAACCAAAGATTCAAAGTTCATACATATTTGTGATCTTAAATAGTGCTTTATCATGTTTTGCACTAAACAGCAATTTAACTTGTTTACACATGAATGAAACCTGTACAGATGGATAGATTGGATTTTTCGATCATTTTCATATATAATTTGTTTCATTTGAGTTACAGATTAACTTCTATGAATTTTAGAAGTTTTGGATATTTTCTGAATTTTCAGAAAAGAATAAATCCAAGAATGATTTATCATACACCGACGCCGCAGTGACGTCAAGCGTCAACGGGCCGCCAGGTCAAACCCGACGCGTGGGTCCAGGGTGTCGGTCACGATTAGTTTAGTTGAAATTTAGTTAAAACTAAACCAGTTTAGTTAATGTGGCGGGCCCCACCGCTATTGACTCAACGGAGTCAACCAGGCCCACCCGTGGTCAAAGTCGAAGTCGGCGGCGCCAGCGCTTAGCCGCCGGGCGCAGCCCGACGCGGGCGGCAAGTGGTTTCGCCGTTCCGGCCACCAAATGGGACGCGGAAGGCATCAGCGTGGAGCTGGGGACGAGCCGTGGCTCTTGGTGGAGTCGGTTGGGGTCAGGGTTGCCGGAGTTGGCGCCGGCGACGACCTAGGCGGCCACCAGAGTTCGGCAATCTCGGGTGGCGCACGAGCACGGAGGAGGCATCGTGGGTGTCTACGGGTTCATGTGATCGTCTTGAGCACGACGGTGAGCTCGAACGAGCTGCGGTGGTGTGGCTACGCCACGCCATGGCCGGCGGCGAGATGCTTCGGTCATGGTTGGGGATCAGCGCTAGAGCTCGCGAAGGACGACGAGGAAAGGGGGAATCGGGTCAGAGGCTCACCGCGGAGCTGCAGGGATGGTTAGTGGGCTCGGGGGCGCGCCGGAGTGGCCGAATCGACGGAGAAGGGCGCCGGAGCCGAAGCTTGAAGACGATGACGATGGCGGCTGCTCGGGGCCCTTCTGGGCGCGTGAGATGACGAGGAGGATGAGGGCGGAACGGCGGAGCTCGTGGACAGCTCCAGGGGCCGAGGGAGAGACGGTGGCCGCGGTGGTGCGAACGGCGGCGGCGGTGGCGTTCGGTGGCACTCGGGGAAGGAGCTAGAGAGCGAGGGAAAGAACAGAGAGTGAGGGGAGAGGCAGAGGGCTGCAGGCGCCTCTGACGCGGATCGAGGTGAAGGAGCGCCGCCGGTGCAAGGCAGGAGGTGGCTGGGGCGAAGGCACAGGCGACACGCCTCGCCATCTTGGCAGAGGTTGAAGGCGACCGCTTCGTCCCGGTGGGCTGGGCCTCAGCTACAGTGCTGGGCCAGCTGGGCTGCCAGGTGAGCACCAGGTAAGCTTCTGCTCTTTTTAATTTCCTTCTGTTTTGTTTAATTTACTTCCTTTTGCCACTGCTTTCTAAATAAAACAAATTCAAGATCGATGAAAAATTTCCTAACATTTTATTTAGCACAATGGAGTTATACCAAAGCACATAAAATTGTTTCAGCTTATTTGAACATATATTCAAGATATATTTGAATATAAATCCAAATTCAAAATAGTATTGATTTAAATTCAAAGTCCAAAATAATTCCTTCAAAATGTTCCTAAATTTTGGTTTGATATATAGCTCTTGCTAAAATTCTCAAACATTGCAAAAGGACATCTTGGAACAAAGAATGAGATTTCTAGGGTTCTTTGCCCTACTTTTAATTAAGTTTTTGAGGCTTTCAAAATTCCTCAATTCAAGTTTCAGAAATCTAGACATGATGCATGGGTGGCAAAGCCACTATTTACAAACATTATTCTAGGGCTGTGACATTAACTCCTCGCTTCGGAAGTTATCCGGTGATCTGAAGACCACTACCAGTATAACTGAGCCTGTACAATTGGCCTCTACACCTGGTATGACACCTTTGAAGGTTGTCTTTGTGGGTTTAATCCTTGAGGGGTCTATGCCCATCTTGCGCACTGTATACTGATAAAGCAGCTTCAGGCTGCTGCCATCGTCCATCAGGACTCTAGTGAGGTGAAACCCATCAACGATTGGGTCTAGAACCAATGCGGCGATCCCGCCATGACGGATGCTGGTGGGGTGGTCCCTTCGATCAAAAGTGATTGGGCAGGAGGACCATGGATTGAACTTTGGGGCGACTGGCTCCATCGCGTATACGTCCCTGAGTGCATGCTTCCGCTCCCTTTTGGGTATGTGGGTTGCGTATATCATGTTCACCGTCCGCACTTGTGGGGGGAAACCCTTCTGTCCTCTATTGTTCGGGCGGCCGGTCTCTTCCTCGCATCGCTATGCAGCCCTTGTCATTTTTTTCGCAATTAACTTGCATGCTCGCTTGAATACCCAACAATCCTCGTTGGTGTGATTAGCTGGCTTTTGGGGTGCCGTATCCGCACGAGCGGTCAAGTATTCGGTCAAATTGACGGACCAAATAGTTCTTTTGAATGGCTTTTTCCACGACCGGTTTGAGCCTCGAATCCGGCGCTGACCGCCAGATCTCAAGATATCGCCAGTTAATCGGCGTTTGTGCTTGTTGCGACGTGGCTCGCCATTGCGGTCCTTGGTATCCGGACTGCTAGAATTTTTGTCGAGGTTATTATCGCGGCTAGCTAATCGTCCTCTCCCGCGAGAAGCGGTCATGAGTGATGTGAGGGCTGCCATGGATTTCGGCTTCTCCTGTCCTAGGTGTCGGGCAAGCCACTCGTCGCGGATGTTATGTTTGAAGGCTGCGAGGGCCTCTGCATCCGGACAGTCGACGATTTGATTTTTCTTGGTTAAGAACCGTGTCCAGAATTGTCTGGCCGATTCGTCTGGCTGCTGAATTATGTGGCTTAGGTCATGAGCGTCTCGTGGTCGCACATATGTGCCCTGGAAGTTATCGAGTAATGCGGCTTCCAGGTCCTCCCAATGCCCAATTGATTCTGCTGGCAAGCTGTTAAGCCAATGTCGAGCTGGTCCTTTAAGCTTGAGTGGGAGGTATTTGATGGCGTGAAGATCATCACCGCGGGCCATGTGGATATGAAGGAGATAGTCTTCGATCCAAACTGCGGGGTCTATTGTGCCATCGCAGGATTCAATGTTCGCGGGTTTGAACCCTTCGGGGATTTGATGATCCATTACTTCATCTGTGAAGCATAGTGGGTGTGCGGCGCCTCTATATTGGGCTATATCACGACGTAGCTCAAGCGAGCTTTGTCTGCTGTGTTCGGCCCGGCCGGAGTTGCTATATCCGGCACGACGGTCATCGTCACAAGATCATGGGGCTCCCACGGGATCCGTAGATCGATCTTGATTGTCTTGCCTTATCCTCCAATATGTCTTGCAAGTCCAGCGCATTCCCCCATGGCTTTGTACTTTTTGAGCGATGCCGGGGTACGGCTTTAGTAGAGGGTCTAGAGGCCTCTCTGTCTCGGCCACGAGGTGGCCGGTCGGTCAGACAGTCGCCGGTGATGTAGGTTTATATGCTTCCTCCTCTAATTTGGGCAGCAGTTTGCGCTTGGGGTAGCTTTTGGAGGGGCGCTCGAGTTCATACACTTCGCCGCAAGGACTTCATCCATCCGTCGGCTAGCAAATCTTGGTCACTCTAGGCTGTCTGCTGCTTTTCTTGAGGCTGCTTGTCGTGGCTATAAGCCTGCGCTTAAAACGCCTTGTTCGGCGGGATCCTCAGGTACGACGAATTCATCATCACCGAGGCTTGCCTCGTCTCCTGAGGGAGGCATGTAATTATCGTCCTCTACCTCTTTGTCTGCTGCTCTCTCATGAGGGCTGGCTTCTTCATCCTCTGGTGCTGAATCTTGCTGGAGGGGGTTGTCTTTGGCACTTGTCCGGGTGTTATTGTATCCGTGCCGAATCTCCATTCTTGCTATGGCGGATTTAGAGCGGCGCCACCGACGCCGACACTTAGGCTGTTTCTTGGAGGGTCTTCCTCCGCTGTTCCTCGCCATTCCCATCCTTTGGGATGTCCACCATGTATATGTCGATGACGAGGTGGCTTTCCAGGTGCCCGTGGGCGCTGGTTCTGGTCATCTCCGCATCGTCGTCCATATCGTCGATGTCTTCGGAGTCGAAGTCTAGCATGTCGGTTAGGTCATCGACACTGGCTACAAAGTGGGCGGTGGGTGGGCATTGAATTTCTTCGCCGTCCGCATCCCAACCGCCCTGCCATAATCCGCCCAAGGCTCTCGACAAAGAGAGACACTTTAACGACCTCAGATGTCGCCAAAAGGCGAGTCTTTGAAAGATGTCCGCAGCGGTGAAATCCATGATCGGCGCCCAATCGGATTCGACTAGTAGGGGCACGGAGGTTCGGTCCGCGAGGAGTCCGCACCTTGGAGTCATGAGCTTCACAAGGACTGGTCGGTATTCGCTCCATCGCTGCGGAGGTAGCAGCCCGAGGCGGTGTCTAGCGACCCATCTCGGTTGGCACAGCCGGCACCGAGTTAAGGGTCGGAGCGACTCGTGTGCAGCCTCGTGGCACCGTCCGCAGCAGAGCTAGATCATGCCCATCGTGACAATGCGGCGCGCTCGGTTGTGGCTTGAATCCGTTGAAGATCAAGTCTCCGCGGATGTCGGCCGTGAAGTTCAAACTTCCAAATCTGACCTGATGGCTAGGGGCGTAGCTTTCAATCTGCTCCAGATGGCCAAGCAAGTTGGCCCGCAGTGCAAAGCCGCCGAATACGAAGATCTTTCCGGGGAGAAAAGTCTCACCCTAGACCGCATCATTGTTGATGATCGAAGGAGCCATCGGGCCTATAGGTTACGACACAGAGGAACTCTCAATGTAAGCACCAATGTCGGTGTCAAAACCGGCGGATCTCGGGTAGGGGGTCCCGAACTGTGCGTCTAGGCGGATGGTAACAGGAGACAAGGGACATGATGTTTTTACCCAGGTTCGGGCCCTCTCGATGGAGGTAAAACCCTACTCCTGCTTGATTGATATTCATGATATGGGTAGTACAAGAGTAGATCTACCACGAGATCAAGGAGGCTAAACCCTAGAAGCTAGCCTATGGTATGATTGTTGTTGTGCTATGGACTAAAACCCTCCGGTTTATATAGACACCGGAGAGGGCTAGGGTTACACAGAGTCGGTTACAATGGTAGGAGATCTACATATCCGTATTACCAAGCTTGCCTTCCACGCCAAGGAAAGTCCCATCCGGACACGGGACGAAGTCTTCAATCTCTTATCCTCATAGTCTTGGAGTCCGGCCAATGATGATAGTTCGGCTATCCAGACACCCCCTAGTCCAGGACTCCCTCACACACCACCTAATTTATAGGGATCCTCCCAGCTGCCGCCGCCAGTCCGAATCCACCTCGGGATCCCCTTCTCCTTGATTTCAGCCACCAGCCAACCATCGCTCTCCACTGATCCTCCTCGATCCATAGCTCGCACCCCCGATCCAAATTCTTCTCTACCTCCACCATTGCCGCCGCTCCACGATGGCCACCTCACAATCAAGCTGTCATGACTCGCATGGAACAGATCCGTATATGACTACACAGTCAATACATGATGTGCACAACAGCAATAATTCACTACATGCGATGTTGCTCAGATGAACGAAGAGCTAAATGCAGAATGACGGACATGTGTTGATCGATAGTAGTAAATGTTACTGAGCATTTGTTACCTAGAAATAATCAGCTCAATCAAGAACTGATCTAAGATATGATCCAGTGATCACGGACGCATGCATACGATGCACAATCGTGTCATGCACCGAAGGGTAGCAAGTCGATTAACGGTAGCACAAGCTGAGTGTCAACCGTGACTGGTGCTACATGAACCAGATCAAAGCGACTCAAGATACCAAAGAGCACGACCAGCGAGTACAAATGCCAGTAGCATCGCATGGAGGCAGTGGAAGCTAATGGACGTGGACAAATACGTAAAGTATGCTCGAGTCAGAAGTTGCGTCATGTAAGCGCACGTCAGATTGTCACAGAGCATCAGGCGATGAGTTGACTCGGACGCCAGACTCAAGTCAGTCACGGGCTATGGCCAGATCCGTGCGAAACGTACATGTATGGATACGCAGCCTACGACTCAAGACGACAAAGTACGTACTCACGTAGTGATGCCACGCGACATGCAACACGGTCTCAATGCCACAGCTTCGGAGAGCAGGTGACCAGCAAGAGCGACTGACGGCACAGCCGAGCCGTGATTGCGGCCATGGAGCACAGGAGCAGTAGCACGGTATGCTGGGACAGCCGAGCTCTGAGGACCGATAGGTCGGATCGACAGTAGCGGTCCAGACGAGGAGCACGGCGACTCTACGGAACGCGATCGAAGCTAAGGGCCAGAGTCGGCTCCAGGGTAGCAATGACGGCCGGCAGTGTACTTATAGCGAACGTCATGGTCACGTAAGTGACCATGTCTATGCAACAGTCACATGGTCTCGGCATGTGATATAATTCTCATGTCAATGAGATCCACGCTTAACATGGATTCAATATGGCGATCCAGACAACTTATAAGTCAATACCGATATCTCTAGCATTCAAAGTAACAAACGTAGATCGATAACTGTACATTGATCTGATTCAAAGGATAAAACTACATGTAAATGAATCGTTGTCAAATGGAGGTATCGAGAGATATGTCTGATGAAGTTTTGCTACATGCAGAAACTCACAACGATTGCAGAGATCTCTATAAGATGCATTTCACCGCTATACGCAATTTCAGCTAACTACATCAGATGTATGACAGCCACATGAAGGACTTGCAGTTCAGCCAGTGCATTACCAGCTATCGCATATTCAACTCTCCATGCAAGTAGTATCGCTTACCGAAGGGCCTCAAGCGTATGACTAGCGTTCTATGGTCTCTATAATAGTCTTGTAGTTATCCTAGATTATATGTTTATGCATTCATATGAGCTAGTCATAAATCATGATGTCTGTCAATGCAGACAAATGTCGGTGCAGTGAGTTCCGTGAGTCCTTATCAATAGATTCAGATACATGATGTTGCATGACTCATCACGATCCATTCGACATACCACCTCGTCGCATTCAGGCCATGGTCCGCAACCACTTGGTAGTCAGTTCACTGCTATATGCGCATCTACTACATGCGGTAAGGCTGTATGGCATGGCTTCGGACCAGCGTAGTTCTTTAGAATGTATGCGCCTTGTACCAAATTCGGCATTGAGCAGGTGCATGGACAACGGCTTGAGGTTATTGATGTTCATGCAGGCACAGACTTTTGCCATCTGACATTCTGGTATGTTCAATCCGCAGCTGCGACTCAGAAGTTACCAGTCACGGTGCTTGTGTTACTGGCTGCGAGTGGATCTGACTACGAATGAGAGCATCGCGGAGATACGGAAGCGCTGCAGCGCAAAAGCACGCTGGGGCTCCGGGCCGGAAACGGGGGGCGCGGCGGGGCAGGAGGAAAGGCTGAAAACGGATGAGGCGGATTAACATCGGGGCCAACAGGATCTATCTCTTCAACAATCCTTTCCAACGATGTTTTCTTTTAGTGGACCCATAACTCACAGGTCTTTTCCCAGGATCTTACCTGACTCTTCTAATTATTCCAAAGACATTCCTAATTCTTTTCAGAGTTTGACGAAGAATGAATTCCATCAATCACATGCCTTCTCCAAGATCACGTTCAAATTCTTTTCATTGTTGGCTCAACCTCTTTGCTTTTCATTCTCCCTGAGTATCTTAGTAATTTTGGTGGTGCTTCTCGTCGTCAGTTGAAGATCGAAGAAGAGTTTTCCCTCTAAATCTTGCCCATTCTTTCGAAGATTCGTGGTTCTAGCTTCATATTATCCTCTCGAATTATTCCATTTGTCAGATATTCTTTTCTTAACCATTCAGAGTATGTCAGGAGTTGTTTTTCCATTTCTTTTCACTGAAGGCCATCATTCCAGTTATCGTTCTCTACGTATCCCGGCACTTCGTTCAAATGTTCTTTAATCAGCTCGAGTTCTTCCCGTTCCCTTGTATCTAAATCCTCTCAAGCATATTTGTTCTTCTAATTCTCCCCGGTGATTCATTCTCTTTCATCAGTCATTTTCGAATTCTTATGGTGGTTCGTTCAAGATTCCTTTTCCTTGATTATCATTTCAATTCATTCATTCTTTCGTTGTTTCACTCCATCGGTGGTTCCATCAATACCTTCTCAAGCTTGCGCTATATCTCTTTTAATCCTTTGTACGGGAATAAGTAGTATGCCAAATCCATTGCTTGTCATCAATTTAATTTGATGAAGGATAAGCATACAATAAATCTTGTTCTTATTTCCGCGAGGTGATTCAATTCTTTTCTTTCGGAGATTGTTCATGATGAAGTAATTCTCGGTTCTAGTGTTTCATCTTTTCTTTTTCG
Source organism: Aegilops speltoides (assembly GCA_021437245.1). Taxonomy (NCBI): domain Eukaryota; kingdom Viridiplantae; phylum Streptophyta; class Magnoliopsida; order Poales; family Poaceae; genus Aegilops; species Aegilops speltoides. Next base: position 147,454,226 of record CM038145.1, read on the forward strand.
AAGTTCCAAGTTTTCCACATTATCTCGTCGCGAAGCTCCTCTAAATCATCGCAAGGCTTCACCTTGTGTTTTCAAGTTCTCTTTCTTTTTATCATCCTTTTATTACCGGAGTTCTTCATGGAGGCTCTACATGGTGGTTCGTCAAGGATTCTTTTCATTCTTCAATTGTTCTTCAAGATTTCTCTCGAAGTTATGACCCGCCAAGCTATACTCAAAAATAAACATGGTGCCCAACACATGTTTTTTCTGAGGAGTTCAAGTATTCTTCATCTTGCAATTCCTTCTACCTTATCTTTGGAGATGGCATTATATCATTCTGGACAATTTTCATTCATGTTTCGCGATTCACATGTTGTCAGGAATGAGGTATTTTAAACCCATCATTTTCTTCCTTGGAGTTATCTTGGTAAAGATTTCACCTAAAAGACTTCCCGAAGGAATGTTTCTAATTGTGGTGCTTATTAATGACCCAAGTTCTCCAATTATCCTCTTGGTGAAAGATGTTTCTCGTATCTTCATTGATCTCAACCAATCAATTGTTTCTGTTAGTGGCCAGTTGTCACCTCATCATTTTGAGATGTTTGCCACAAGCCCATAACAAACTTGTGCTTTTCGTTGTTCATTTTCCAACAACTCCGTTCAATTCTTCTTTGCAAGGATGCTTTCCAAGCTCATTTGTGGCACAAGTTGGCATTTTCTTCTCAATTCTGTTATCCAATGATCTATCTTCTATTCTTTCTTCTGGAGGCATTGTGATGTTACTCTCTTCGACCCATCATCTCATTTTGTAAATATCATGTTCTTTTCCTTGCTTATCCGTTTAACAGGAGTGTTATGTCCTCTGCTAAGTTCTTTTCATCTTATCAAGTCTTGCATCTCTTTTCAACCGAAGTGTTGTCCGAATTTGTTCTTCCTTGCTCCTTGTTTATCTCGTTTCAACCAGAGTGGTTCCAATTCTATCTTGTCCATTAAACTCTTGATTCATGTCTTTGCAACCTTCAAGTTCCTGTAATGTTCCTTGTTCCTCTTTTCTAACGGACTGTTTGCATCTTGGTCATCTCTGTTGTTTTGTTTCTTTCAATGTGTTCAACCTCTCAAGGTTCGTGTTTTCACTAGTTTGTTAAAGAAGCAACTTAGTTTTACCTCTTCTCTTCCTCTTCCGTTTCTCTCCAGTGCCATCCTAGATCTCGAGACAAGATCTCTTGTAGTGGTGGAGTGTTTTTTTGACTGTGAAGACAGTAGGAAAGGTTCATACTACATATATATTACCAAAACCTCAGGGGGTACAATTACATGTGTGAGTTACATACATGGGTGGTGATGGCACCACCAGAAAGCACCCTAGTTTACAAAGTACCTACTGTATGGATTCAAGTATGGCAGCAACAATATGTTGTTTGGAAGGTTTCACTCTATATCTAAGATTGGAAAAGTCCAACTTAAACCTCTGTTTCCAGGATACGACTGACAGCCTAATTTTCCTGAAGTGGTGGTTGTTTCTCTCTTTCCAGAGACTACAGGCCGACGTCAAAAATATATCCATCCACATCTTTCTAGGCTGCACGGTCTTTTGATGTTTGATCATGTCAAGTCTGTCATGCTGCATTGTCCAGTTGAAACCAAGATATTGCTAGCATTTCTGACTGAACGTGCAGTGAAAGAAGAGATGTTCCACCGTTTCTTCGACATGTTGGCCACAGAGGAGGCAGTCATAGTTTGTCCCAATGTTGTAGTGTCTCCTCTTGAGCATGTTTCTGGTGTTGAGACGATCAACAAGTAGGAACCACCCGAATGTCTTGAGCTTGGGAGTGCATTTTGCTTTCCACAACCAACCGAAGGCTTCATGGCAAGTTACATCTCTGAAGTAGAATTTGTAGTATGAGGATGTTTGGAAAGTGTGGCCGCCCCATATACACTGCCAGGTGTCATGATCTTCCGTGAGATTGGTTTCGGCCACTTCAATCTGGATGGATCGCAGCTCATCACGGGCTTGAATAGAGAGTGGGAGTTGAAAGTTTTCCTGCAGGTTGGTGGATGTCAAGAGTTGTTGGACCAAGATGTCTTCTGAGAGAGCATATGAGTAAGCCCTAGGGCAACTATCAGCATATATGGACTGGCTCCAATTATCTTTCCAAAAGAGCGCAGAAGATCCATTCCCAATTTTTATGTGTGTCACACCGCGATATGTGGGCATTAGATGTGTTAAGTCTTTCCACCAAAAGGAGCCACACAAATCATGTGCATGAGGGATGGAATCTCCATAGTAAGATTCCCAGATGAGATGGACCCAAGGGATATCATGCCTGTTGTAAAACTTGTGGAGAAATTTAAGTAGCAAGGCATCATTCTGTATTTTGAGGTTGACAACACCCAGTCCACCACTTTTCTTGGGCATGTAGACCATGTTCCAAGCCGCAAGAGAGTTGCTCTTGGCCCCATCCTCGGTCCGTTTTTGCCATAGGCAATGCCTTCTAATCTTGTCTAGTTGAGCCACAATTTTTGGTGGGATGCGAATGGTGCCCATTGTGAACATGATAAGGGAGGTTACCATCGAATTCATTAGAGCAAGTTTCCCCGCGTACGACATTAGAGACATAGCAACTGTAATGTTTCTTTCTGCTTTGCAAACAAGCGGAGCCAGATCCAGCACGGTCGGACGAGTGGTGCCTAGGGGCAGCCCAAGGTATGTGAACGGCATGGACCCCACAGTGCAACCCAACAGATCAGCCAGTTCTTTGCATTTGTCAGGAGGCGTGTTAATTGGCACAAGTGTGGACTTATGGAAGTTGATCTTGAGCCCTACTGACGTGGCGTATTCCTCCAAAATTTCCTTAACCTTGGTAAGTTGGCAGGTGCAGGCTGGCAGGATAATGAGCGTGTCATCCGCGTATTGGATAACAGGGTAATCCCCGTTAGTGTCGCATCGGATTGGTAAGTCCAGGATATTATTTCAAAGCGCCTCATTAATTGCAGATTGAAGGAGGTCCGCGGCTATAACAAAGATCAGAGGTGAGAGGGGGTCACCTTGTCGCACACCACATTTGCATTGGAAAGAATTTCCCGGAGTACCATTGAGTAGGACTGAAGATTTGCCAGAATTGAAGATACTTTGCATCCATGGAAGCCATTTGTCATTGAAACCCACCTTTTTCATAATGTGGAGCATAGCCGAGTGTTGGATAGTGTCAAAGGCTTTGGCGAAATCTAATTTCAGCAGGATAATCTCATTTTGAGAGGCTTGACACTGGTGAATATACTCAAAGGCCCACGCCAAGCAGTCATGTATGGATCGACCACGTAAGAATCCGTACTGATTATGGTGGACGATCTGCAAGATGATTTTTTGGAGACGATTGGCTAGCAGTTTTGTGATCAACTTAAGGCAACAATTGAGCAAAGTGATCGGGCGGAAGTCATTGACCGTCTCTTGGGAAAGATTCTTTGGGATCAGGGTGATATATCCATAATTTAAGCTTTCCAGATTCAAATCTCCTCTGTGAAATTCATTGCATAAGTTGTAGAAGTCATTTTTAATGATAGGCCAGCATGCTTTCAGAAAGGCTCCATTGAAACCATCCGGGCCCGGTGCTTTTTCTGGGGGCATGTCCTTAATCGCAGCATCAATTTCATGCTGTGTAAACGGGGTAGTGAGGCTATCTAAGTCAACTTGGTGTCGGAGTAAAGACGATAGGTTGAACTTCATGTTAGGTTTCGAGCATGAGCCCATCCTTTGTTTGAAGGCTTGGAATAAGATAGCTTCTTTGCCTGCATGATCCTGGACAGCATACCCATTTTCAGTTTTTAGGGTAGCACTACTAGGGAAAAGGCTAGCAGCAGCGCGGGTTTTAGATGTATCGATGGCGGGTACCAGCTACTAATATCTTCTTCTGACTAACTCATAGCGATGGCGTGAGCACCAGCTCTTGCTACACAAGTGTAGCAACAGCGCGTTATGGGAAGCTTCGCTACCGCTAGTAGCACTAAGCTCTTTGGCGGACGCTCTCTGCTATTGAGTATTGCTGCTAACTTTTGTACACTCGCTCTCGCTAATTTAAGTAGTTTTTTGGCATATTTGTTTTGTATTTGAACCGGCTTTGTAGAAGAATCTTTAGCACATAGAAATGTCATCATGATACACATACAAATGCTGCGAGACCACAAATGTAATCATAGCATGTACATACAAATAGTCTCTTCATAATCATCATCCAACACAAAGTGATATCTTGTCATCATCTCGAAAATAGCAATACATGCAAGTCTCGAATACTTGCAACTACAACAACGTCATCCATCTAAACAAAGGTATCATAAGAAGTGCTATCACTATGAGTGAGGCGGAACCATCAAATACATGAGGTGGCGATTCTGAGTCCTCTCTTGCGCTAGCGTGAACCTCAAGTAACTAGCTTCTCCTTCTTATGCCTTTTGAAGCCTTTATGGCTGGCGCCCGTGAATCCATTCACTTGCGCCTGACACTCATGCCACTCGTTGTACACCCCCGGAACCTTCCCTTTGTATGCGACATAGCATTTCCATCTCACCATCAAGAAACTAGGTACCTGTTAGAGATGCATGTTCATGAAGAGGAGGTACAATCATATATATGCAACAAAATATACTAGAGCAAAACCAAAAAAGAAAGGTTAACAACTAGATGCAACATATACAATACGCAAATTAATTAACTAGAGGTACGCAGGTCATCGTACGCAAACTAACAAAGTAGCGTTACGCAAGTTTGGCAGGGACCGTGGACATCACAAAGTTTCATCGCTACAAAAAGTATACAAGTTCAACCGACACATATCATCATCATCGGCATCATAAATCACTAGAAGTTCCATCCTTCCATATCATCGAGGGCGAACCCTAGCTGCTTGAGCGGCGTGAGGTCTAGGCGTTGCATGCCTATGCGAGTTCGGACATCAGCTCGGGATATAGGGCCGTGGTGGAACATCCCTTCTCATCGGCGACTTCTTTCATGATGATCGTCGCAATGTCGCTTTGGATGCGAAAGAAGTCATCTCTAAGTTTATAATTAAGCTTCTCCATGAGATTCTAGCCACTTGTGGATATGATCATCATTTCTGCTGTTAATCTGAAGCTTTGGTGATCCGTGTTGAACTGAATCATGAGATGGACGATGTAGAATCCATCCTTCTTGCTTGGTTTTGGGACATGGATGCAGGAGAAGTTAGTTTTATCTTGAAACCCATCTTCTTGTTCCTTTGTTTCTGATATGCACGTGGCCACCTCTAAAGCTGAAGCCTTGGAGAGCATCATCTAGAATATTCATTATGTGGGTGTCGTCCTTTTTCTCGTAGTCTCTGGAAGGGTCAAAATACATGGCGTGGGAGACTTGCGGGTAAAGAACGATAAGGACGGCGCGCCCGTTGCTGCGGCGAAAAGACACCTCAAATTATACCCCATATGAGAGAGAAGGAATGATTGAAATGTACGAAAGGGTTGTCCGGAACTGACTTACTTTGGATGATAAGGCACGAGGACAATTTCCCGGTCCTTATTCGTACCATGAAGTTTTGGAGGTACTCCTAGAGTTTCACGCTCAAAGTCACGAGACTCAAGAAAGACTTCGTGCATGTAATGCGGATCCGCCACACAGATTTGCGAGACTTCTTCACTCTTCACGGCGGAGCTCATATGTAGCACAAAAAGGTGGGCGATAGTAAAATCAAGCCGCCTTGTTAGAAACATCTCAAAGATATGGTCAAACCGCAGGGAAGAACACCTCCATGGGCCGTGTGTCGACGTAGCACTTCCCTCGGGCACACTAGCCGCGTATGCCGGATATCCTGGATCCTTTGAGGCTAGTAGGCTTTTCTCGATCGACAACACATGGTGATGCGGTATCCCGAGATCCCCTTCGGCCATTGATCAAGTAGAGTATGGTGCATGGGGTTTCTTTACACCGCAAACACATATGTACGTGGTGTAAAACAACCAAAAGGCAACAAAATGGAATATTATCTATATATATATGTTGGTGCGACATGTAATTACCGTGTGGCGTCGAGCTCAGCCAAAGACGAAGGCCCACCTAAGCGCTGAGGCCGAGGACGGCTGCTATGAGCGGAGCGGCTGCAAGAGGAGGCCGGTTGCTTGAGCAAGTTATGGTGCGATGGTGTTGTTGTTCATGGAGTTGCTCGCGACGGCGGGCATCGGAAATCATGTACCGTCTTATGCGGATTTTCCATCACCCGATTGATGATAAGCTGGAACCAAGTTAGTAGCAAAATCATTTCTGCGGCGATTCTGGTGCATTGATTTTCTTTGTAGCAACTCATATTTGTCCTCGGCTGTTTTTCGCGTCCTCGGCTGTTTTTTTCTCGACCGCAAGCTTCACCTTTGCGTCGATGTCCGCTGACTAAACTTCTTTTTCGCTTCTTGGCCTCCGGGCCGTCGTTGTAAACACCTTCCACGTGGCGCCATCTCGGCGCCGTGCACCACGACCATATTGCGGCCGCTGGTCCAGCAGAGTCCCTTAAGTTCGTTCAAGGCCGGTTGAGAGGGTGTCCCACTTGGGCCTCATCGAGAAGTAGGGCTTTGGCTGCAAACCGGTGTTGCTTCTCCGATAGTCTAATCAATTTCCTCGTGATCTTGTCCATGTAAAAACCTTTTCTCCTTGTCCCACTTGTAGCGGGCCTGATGAAGTCATGCTCCAAGGGGTTGGTGAACTTCGCGAAGAGTGCAGGAGACCAGCGGCTTCACGTTCGCGTCCTCCTTATCCCATATGGGCCTTTTACCGAGGTAGCCACGGCTTCCGGCGATGCTTCCGTGTTCCTTTCTGAAGGCTTTTGAATTTCGCGACCTTAGCCTTGGCTGCCTCGGTAGCGCAAGTGTCCTTGAACTTTTGAACTCCTCTTCCTTAAGTGTCGGATTTTCCTCGAGAATCTTGGGCGGGGTTCATCAGCCTCAATAGCTCGTTTCACCCTCCCTTTCCGGGAGGCCAAATCATTCTGAACATGCCCATGGCGTGATTGTTAATCTTTTTCATCTTGGATCATCCCACGGTTGTTCTATGTTTTCATCGGTTGGGAACTTGAATCTCTTGTGCAACCGTTAGGAGCAAGCTGCGTCAAATGTTCTTTACTCCTTAAGTCATCGTCGTTGATGCTCACGCATTCCGTAGGATGCATCCTACTTGGTTCCCATAGCACTTGCGAGGTTCTTCCGCTCTAACGGCTCAAACTTGCAGTGCCATCTTTGTGATCACAAGTCGTCCAATCCCTAGTTTGTTAGGTTTTCGTATCCTCTGCTTCTTATGCTTCCTCTTTTTCGTATCGGCGCCGGGCGGTACCTTCCCTTGATACCTTCCCCGCGGTACCTTCCCCATCGGTCTCGGCGCCGCCATCGGTGCGGCGCCCGTCGATGCAGGCGCCGTCGGTGTCGATGTCGGCGTCGATACCATCATCATGTGCGACCTGCAAACCTTGCTTAGCATCAAATAGTCAAGGTACTCTTGTTCACCCTCATAATCCATCTAAATGCGCATCTTTGTCGAAGGCCCGGTTTCTTCGTTGTTCGACATGTTTCCTATGATTAAGTGGCCTCATTTATTTCTAAAAGTATGAATAAATGAGAAATGACATAAAAAGAAATCTATGTGCCAAGACTTTCGATATGCCAACTATGTAGCACAAATCATGCCTTTATTCACGGAAATTTCGGCATGACCTTTGCTAAAAATGGACATATCGAGCACTGAAATTCACCAAACGAAATGAATCAACATTCCGCGTAACATAGGCCACTCGGATCATTTTCCAAACATGACATGTCCAAAACATGACATATGCACATATCACATGTCCAGTTCAAATTTCCATATAAATTCAGCTAATTCATAACTAAATAGACAACCTAATTAATAATTAACATGAAGAACCCTAGCAAAGAGGGGGGGGTTTACAGAGAGTGCAGGGGCGAGAAGGCAGGCTCGACGACGGCCGGCAGGGGAGAGGAGGGAGGCGAGGGCCGACGGGTCGGGGGCGAGCGCGACGGGTTCGGGGCGGCCTTGGCTGAGTCGGGGCGAGCGGCGGGTCGGGGCGAAGCGCGGAGTCGGGTCGAGGGTCGACGGGCGAAGCGCCGAAGCGCTAAGCCCAGGCGCCCGTGAGTCGGGGCGAGCGCCGGCCGGGTCGGGCGGGCGGAGCGACGGGGCCGAGAGAGAGGGGATTTGGGGAAATGGCGGGATGAAGCTGGGTGAGTGCGAATTTTGGGTTAAGTGGGCGTAGCGATGGCGCGTTATGTCAAAACGCTGCTGCTACTATATTCTCATAGTCTGCAGCGGTTTCAAAGAAACACGCTACTACTATGATCTGTAGCTGCAGCGCTTTATGGGAAACTTCGCTACTACTAGGGTGCATAGCGGCGGTTTATGAGAAACACGCTACTACTAAGATCTAGCAGCAGCGGTTTTGTGGAACGCTGCTGCTCTGCCGTCGCTTCTTGCCAGTTTTCCTTTTCTTTTCCTTTATTTTATCCCACTTTTATTTCGAGGCGATGAATGAAGGGAGGCGATATATATTGCATCATTTGGCGGTTAAATATGTATGCAAAATAGGAACATATATATTACACATCATTGGACCCATGCATAATAATGGCTAAGTGTGTATACAAAATAGGAACATATATATATTACACATCATTGGACCCATAACATACGTTTCCTCGGTCTTGGCGTTTTCGTTTTTGAGTCAGCTTCTTTCCCTTCTTGTTAAATCGAAGAATAATTGAGCCCCTCATTGTGACTTTGCCTTTTCCATGGAGTACAATTTTTCTTAGGTAATGTAGTATTGATTCTTCTTTTGACGTATACTTCATCATCATCGTCATCTTCCCTCATTGGGTTGCCGTACTGATCATAATCTTCCTCGTTGGTGACTCCATCCATTCCAATGATGTTCCTTTTGCCTCTCCTCACGACAACATGGCTGGGATTGCGCAGGTCAGTTATGAAGAAGCATTGTGTCACGTGCTTAGCGTGTACCCATGGCTCGTTTTTTGCGATAGCGTTCACGGTAGCGCTCTTGGCGTCGGGTATAGTCATGGTAGTGAACATCCGGCTTTCTCTTCGACATTCTTAGCCCATCGACACGGAACATCGTCGTGTTGTGCGATCGAGTAGTCAAGCTCCCAGATCTCCTCGACCCTTCCATAAAATCATTCGGTTGTGACGTTGTCGCTGCGGTCATGCATTCCATTGTCACCCCCGAGTTACGATCATCCTTGTCCATATCTTTTTCCTCCGTGTAGAACGTGTATCCGTTGATATCATATGCACGATAGGTTACGAGGTTGGGCGAGGGCCATGTGCTAAGGCGTATATGAGCAATCCGTCCTTAGAGCCCTCCTCCGGGATTAGCAATAATATGCTCTTTGAACCAATGCAGGAAAGTGGAGTTGTGCTCTCTAGTAACCGGCGTCCGTCCCCGCATACCCCCGGTCATGATACTTCTTTGCGATAATTTCTTTGTGCGATGCCATGAAAGGATCTACCTCGTCTAGGTGTTGCAGCACTACCAAGTTTTCTCTGTCAAAGTCGCCATACGATCCGAGTATGCCACGTGCAGTTCCTGCGACCATTGCGATGAACATCTCCTTCAAGCCTCCCATCGTGCTTGTTAGCGGGCAAACCAACACTAACACCGGCGGCTGGTCTGCGCCATATAGAAAATTCTCACGAAAGAGATGCACTCTTGTGCCAAATAGCCACAGGCGATGCTTCCATCCGGACGGGACATATTCTGAACGAATCCTTTGATGATCCCATTCATCCTCTCAAACGGCATCATGTTGTGCGGGAATGATGGCCCCGTGTCTATTATGTCATCCACAATATGGACGACAGATGCACCATCACGTCGAAGAACGCGGCGGAAGTACATCTCAAGCTCATTCGAGATCTGCGATCTCTTCCTCGTAGCCTTTGGAGCTGCTTCACACTGATCGACTTTTGAGAGATGACGTCGAAAAAGTTGCAGAGACCAATAAGCGTGTCACGGACGTGCTTGTCCATTATCCCTCTAAGGGAAACAGGTAGTATCTGCGTCATCATCACATGACAGTCATGAGACTTCATCCCGCTGAACCTTTTCTTGTCCGTGTCTAGATATCTGCTTATCTTGCCAGAGTAACCGGAACTAACTTTCACTCCGGTAAGGCACTTAAAGAATTGATTGATCTCAGCCTAACTTAAGGTGAAGCAAGAGGGGGGGCAATAATCTTCTTTCTTTAATTTCTTGCCCTTCTTCTCCCGTGCCTCTGTCTCCGTCTCTGTCTCGTCTGACATTTTACGGGGCGGCATGTGCAGATCTTCCCTAATTTTCAAATCTTGCAAGTCTTTTCTTGCCTTCGGCCCATCCTTGGTCTTATCCGGCATGTTCATCAGTGTTGCGACCAAGCTCTCAAGGACATTCTTACAGATATGCATTTGATCAAGGCAATGAGGTGTATCGAGTTTGTGCCATACTTCAAAGTCCCAGAACACAACCTCGTCTTCCATACCTTCAGCCGGCGGCTCGGCACCTTTCCAGGTTTTTCAACAGCTCATCGATTTCGGCACCGCTCCGCTTACGTGGAGGTCCTCGATGCTCAGCGTGACCATTGAATAGATCTCCACGGTTTCTCCACGGGTCGTCTGTTCAAGCCATCTTGATGCCCCATGTACACGATTTTCCCAGACCGCCATCTTTCCTTGACGTTACTGCTGAGGCGTTGTATCATCCATGCACCGCGTGCATCCGCAATATCCATGGCACACCGGCCTGCCACATATCCGTAATCGAGATAGTCCTGCCTTTATCGTGATCAGCCGCTCTCATGTTGAAATACTCACCTTTGCTGGCGTCCCATGTCTTGGCCGGTGTTTTCCATAACATGTCTAACTCCTCTTGAAGTAGCCCCAGATACAAATTAATATTATTTCCTGGTTGTTTTGGCCCTTGAATAAGCATGCTCATGTGAATGTACTTCGATTTCATGCACAACCAGGGGGGAGGTTGTACATCCATACAAACACGGGCCATGTACTATGGTTGGTGTTACGGTTGCCAAGCAGTTCATGCCATCGGTACACGCCGAGCATGATGTTCCTTGCATCACATTCAAAATACCGATAGAAGCTGTTCAACGCTCTCCACCGGCTTCCATCCTTCACATGTCTCACTTCGGATCATCTCCATCGTCGGGCTTCTTCCTCTCCGCGTGCGGCAGCATTAGCTTTGCTTCCTTGGGATCTACAAAATACCTCTGGAGACGGGAGGATCGGTAAGTACCATACAACTTTACGGGGACATTTCTTCCCGGCCTTCTTGTATCAAGAAGCATTGCACACCGGACAGCTTGTTTTTTCCGAGTGCTCCTTCCGATAAATTATGCAATCGTTGATGCATGCATGGTATCTAATGTGTGGTAGATCAAGAGGGCACACGATCTTCTTGGCCTCATCAACACTAGTAGGACATAGATTACCCACAGGAAGAACATCCTTTAGGTACTTGAGATGCTCATCGAGGCTAGTGTCGGTCCATTTGTTTTTAGCCTTCGTCTTCAGGAGTTGGAGCATGAAACTCAACCGGGTCACCTCAGGATTGCAACCATCATACAATGGAGTGTTCGAGTCTATCACCAGTTGCTCCAGCTTAGCCTCCTCTCTAGAAGAAGCTCTCTCGATTGCGTCTCCTTCGAAGCAATGCTTGAACATGAGGGTCCCGCACAATTGAACTTAGTACCGACGAACTCTGCTGCGTGGAGTCCATGTCGTTCTCTCCGCCGCCATGTCCGGCCCCTTCTCCTCCGCCATGTCCGGCCTCTTCCCCGCCGCCATTATCGATCATCTCTTCGTCTTGCCCCGTGTCATCATTGCCTGCCCCGTCGGCATCCTCAACATCGTCATCCTCATCTTCAATTATCCACCGAGTATAGCCATCCATGAAACCAGTCATGAGCGAAGCGCTTCGACACGACCATCGTCATGGGGTCGAGCCAAACTATTCCTTTGCATTTTCGACACGGACATAAAACCTCTGTCCGGTTATTTTCTTTCATGTCCTGCACCGCCGATCGCAACCACCTGTCCACCATCGTTCCAATGACCATCGTCAACTCTGCACGTAATAATAAAAAATTGATTGTAAAATGCATGCATGCATCAAAGTCATAAAAAATTTGGCATGACCTTCCTAAAAATAGGACATATATGGATCTAGAGTTTGCCGAAATTAGCGAAATGGAAATAAATCGACATTTCGCAAAACATAAACAACTCAAAAGCACAATTTACGGCGTCAACTCATGCCACACACACAATTTCCACAAACATATCACACACACATAAACACATTTCCATTTTGCAAAAGCATGAAATTTTCATCACCTCTATCTCGATGGCGGAGATGATGTTGTAGGGAGATCAAAAGTGCACAAAGCTCTTCTTGACAAAGATAGATCTAGTTAGGGGCAAATAGGTCCTTAACTAAATCCTACATCTACCTAGCTACCTAATTTGGAAGGAGACAACTTCAACTAGTGGAGGGGAAGGAAAAGAAAGGAGATGCATTAATGGAGGTGGTGTAGTTATGTAGGAGTAATGAAGAGAGAGAAGGTGGATAGAGAAGAGAGAGAGTAATGGGGAGAAGTATTGAGAAGAAGAAGAGTGAGAGGGAGCATGTGGTGGAGGGAAGAGAGGAGAGGGGAGGTAGGGGAAGGGAAAAAGGAAGGGGGAGGAGGGACGGGTTGGGGGTTGGTGGGGTTAGCGATGGCTGGAGAGAAAAGCGCTGCTGCTAAGAACTTAGCAAGCAGCAGCGCTTATGATAAGGCGCTCTGCTAATCGGGACAAAAATTGTGGCAATTTGAAACTTACCAAGAACGATCTCGAGAAACCGCGCTACTACTACGTGCTTAGCGATGGCGCTGTTATTCTGCGGCGCTCTGCTACTTAGAGTTGGGGAACACCGCGGTCAATATTTGTAGCAGCGCGTTTCTGGTCGAGCGCGCTACTACTAAATCTTTATCAGCAGCGAGTTTTCGTAACCCGCGCTACAACTACTTAGCAGCAGCGCTCTATTTTGAACCGTGCTACTGCTAAGATTCTGTGTATAGGCTTTTCCCTAGTAGTGTAGCAATGCAGTTTCTTCTGAATCGTTCCGTAGCAACAGCTTGAAATTTTTTTGAGTTTTTGTCGCCAAACTTAATCCAACGGATTGTGCATCTCTTCTTCCAGTACTCCTTTTGGTAACTAAGAAGTCATAGTAGATGCTTCTTGAGAATGTTTCTGAAGTTACGCTTAGGGATCGAAAGTGCACGTCGTTCTTCAAGACCATCCAGCTCAAGAAGGGCCTTATTTGAGTTCTCAATGGCAATTTTTAGGCGGGAAATCTTTTTGCTCCAGTGGGATAGGGCATATCTGACAGCTTTCAACTTTTGACACAGGATGGAAGCTGCATTTTTGTCTTTGCCAAATTTTAGGGGTTTATTCCAAGCATCCCCAACAACCTGCATGAAGCCTGGGTGCGCAATCCAGTAGGTTTCAAACCAGAAAATCTTGCTCTTGGGGATTGTGGATTGGATGACCACGGAGCAGGGAATATGATCAGAGACAGGGCGGCCCAAAGGGTTTACCAGGGTATTAGGAAAGGATGTCGTCCAGTTGAGCGAGGTAAAAAACCAGTCGAGTTTTTCCAGCAGAGGGTTGAGCTGGATGTTCGACCAAGTGTAGGCCCTAACTTTAATGGGAAGTTCAGTTAAGTCTTGCTCACAGATGAAGTCGTTGAAAGTAAACATATCCTGAGAGTTTCCCCCTAGTAGGTTACAATTTTCAGGTGATCGAATGAAGTTGAAGTCCCCAAGCAAAAGCCAATCATCAGTCGGCGGGATTGTCAGGTCAAATAGCCATTTAGTGTATGTATTACGCTGCTCCCCTTGACACGGGCCATAGATGTTAACCAACGTCGAAGTATGCGTATTTTGGGTGGAAGTGAAGTTGACGCCTAATGCGAATTGTTCCTCAAAAGGGATCGTACCAGTGAAAAGAGCGCTATTCCAGATCGTAACAATTCCCCCCGACGCTCCAACGGATGGGATATACGCAAATTTATCAAAGCGTTTACGACAGATCAACTTGAGAGTGCTAGCATCAAATGTCTACATTTTAGTTTCTTGAAGATAGATAATCGCACATCCACTAGACTGGATCGCATTAGATAAGGCTAAGCGCTTTTTGTCCGCATTAAGACCACGAATATTCCAACAAAGGACGTTCCACGACTGCAAATGAACCATTAAGCGAAGAAGTAAAGCGAGGAAGCAAGATTAGGTTGATGAAGAGGTCCCGGCCGGGTCTTGATGAAAGCGACAACCGTGAGCTCCTCCTCCGGGATGGCACATAGATTTGTGCCAATGGCTTGCATTGTGGCAATGTCAGTTGGAGGAGGGATTTCTTCAGGGAGCATCTGAGTTGAAGCAGCAGCTGCAGGGCCAGCGGAGATGGCTGTAGGAACAGTGCGCGGTTTCACCTTGGATTTGGAGGCCTTGGCTTCAGACAGAGAGGTGGTGCGAAATCCATCATATTTGTTAGTACGATTGCTGCGACAGAGAGTGGAAGTGTCAATGGGAACTGGCACTTTTCCTTTGCGTTTATGAGCTGAGGAACCAACTGCACTGATTGTAGGTTCAGAAATGGTACCTGTCGCAATCTGAAGATGACCGGTCTGAGTTTCAGAGTGATATGCAGCCAGGTCTGTGAGGTGTGTATCAGCCTCAGAATCAGATCTGAAATGAAGGGTTTCAACTACCACATTAGCACATTCCTCAGCATCAACCGGAGGCACATCAGAAACTTCCATGGGGCCTTGCGGCTCCTGCCTGGACTGATCAACAAGTGGTGGCTGGCTGTCAGAGAGTTCCTCAATGAGCACCGTTGGAGAAGTGGCCGGAGCAAGCAGATTATTCTCTGTGAATTGGAGGCCAGTAGGGCCAGCAGTCACCTGAACTTCAAAGTGCATAACCTCGTGTCTGAATCCAAAACCAGCAACCCATGGTCCCCTTGTAGCAAGCAGAGGTCGGATAGCATTGAAAAGTGCAGTATTGAGTTGCTGTCGGGGAATAGGATTGGACAGAAGGATTTCTATGAGGGAATCGCCTTGAGCAGATAAACCAAAACGCATACCTTGGTCATGAATGTCAACAGAGATGGTAACCACGTCAGCAGCAGTTGGAGTCACCAGAGCAGCATCAAAGGCTCCAGGAAAAGTCACTGGCAGAACAAGCAAATCGGAGACAGTGGCATCAGAGTCTTCAGAGGAAGTGTATTCAGAAGAGGCAGTAACAGCCTCATGCCATGCTTGCATAGGATTGTCAGTGACATTATTGCCAGGAACCACTCCATGCATAACAGTTAAACCCTGAGAAGCCAGCCAAGCTTGGTAGTTCATTAGGTGGGGTGGCATGGGAGGAGCTGGAGGTCGAGGCCAAGGAGCCCACCCTTGATTGGGAGCTTCTGCATTGTTGTGATGCACTGGGTGATTGGGGGCAGCATTCTGTACCAACCAATTGTGAACTTGCTGCTGGTAAAGCTGTTCAGCAGTGAGTTCAGGCCCGAACTGCGGATGTGGATTGCCATCTGCAGGAGGAGGTTCTTCATTAGGAGGCAGCACATCAGGTAACAGCCCATTCCAGTCATTGCTTCTCAAGATAGTAACCTGGACCGTCCAGCAGTCTCTTGCACCTCCCAACTGCCAAACAATAAAACTCTTTGGCACAAGATTCAGACGGATTACGCGAGCTTTGATGAGCATATATCTCCTATCTTGGCGTGGATTGTACCATTGGACCAGAGATCCATAACCCCCTAAAGCCTTAGTGATGTAGTAATCTGTTTGGTAATCGTAAGGAAAACCAAAAAACATCAACCAAATCTCTGGGCCAAATGAGGTGGTGCGTCTGTTGAGAGCTTCATTATGCAGCACAAAGGTGATAAGCAAATCCTCCTCCTCAAGCTCTAGTGGGGTGTTGACAGCCGTATCTCTCAAGAATGAATTTGCAAAACCAAAGATTCCAATACCCAGAGGATGATCACTACATTTAGTGGTAAAAAGATGTGCTTCATGCAGCAAACCTTCAATCGCCGTTCGAACGGCAGCTCGGCGATGCAGAGGAACATACGCACTTGCTTCCGCAATCGCCAAGAAGTCGTGGTTGAGCGGCGCAATCGGCCCGACCACCATCCCGGACCTAACCAGACAGTCCGCAGGTCCAGGCTCCACTGCAAACCCTGGCGGCAGGAAGGGGACGGGGTTGAGTGGGTAGTTTGCCATGGTGGAGGGCGAGGTGGGTGGAGGCGTCAATGGCGAGTGAGGTAGAGAGATGGCATAGGTGGCAGGGGAGGTGCTCTATGGACTGGGGCGAGACGTTTGGGCAATCGAGGTGGAAGGCGGAGCGTGAGGGGCAGAATCGGTAGGTCGAGTGGATTTAGGAATCCATTTCCAATTTTGCGCTTTCTTTCGCTGGAAACATTGTCGCGCCAAATGTCGATAGAAACCACAGGATTGACATCGGACGGTGCTACGCTTGTGCCGATTAGAGGTAAGCGGTGGCAAAGCTGCGGGATTGACGTTGGAGATGATTTGTTTCCCTAGGCCAGCGCCAACCTGGTCAAAAGCATGCATATTTGAACCGGATTTGGGGCAATTGATTGCCTTGTGGTCAGGTGCCGAGCAATTAATGCAAATAAGGCGCGCAAGGCAACTAGGTTTTCTGTGTCCCCATTGTAGGCACTTTGAGCAGAGCGAGGCCCATTGGGTGTTAAGTTCTATTATATCCGCCAAAGAGTAGTGGGCTTGGGCTAGATCGGCCTTGTGTTGATTGGAAAGTGTTGGAGGCCAGAACTCATGCGGAGGTGCATATTTGAACGCAGAGGAATGAAAACATTGTGGCAGCGGTGGATATTGGACATTAAGTATGCATTTAAAGCTGCCCAAAAGAATAAAATCCGCAGGTTGACTATCCATCAATTGCTCTTGTCGGAGAAAATGCTGCATTAATTGAATATTTGAACCCACAGCCGGTGATGTAGGCAAATGACGTTGCTGAATCAATGGATCGTCCAAATTCAAATTCTGAATCATTTGGCCAGACGATGAAGCTTCGCAAGAATTCTTGTTTGAGAAGACCATATTGTCAATTGGGACAATGTTGAATTTGCGAAGAACCTGAGCAGACTGGGTTCCTGGTGAACCAATCATCGTCGAGGATCTAAGGTTGGACTTGATCGCCACAAGCGAACGAGATGAGATGTCCAAATTTTCTTGATCCATATGCCAGGAAGAACCCGAGATTGGAGCTCTAGCATATCGGCCATTAAAAAGATGAAAGTGACAAACAAAGTCTGGCCAAACTCGATCTCTCAAACCGTAAATGAAATGTCCAACTTTGTTGCTTGCAACCGAAAAACGAAAAGTACGATCCTTGATCTTGGTAACATGGAATCCAGAGCTTAAACCCCCAAGACAACATTGCAAGGCAATACCAACAGATTCCACCGAGATAGGAAAGGAGGCTGAGGAGAAAGTGACCACCAGAAAGAATACCCTAGAACCTTGGGAAGGGGAAAAATGGACTGTCGTGCCAAAGCTGTGCCTCACCTGATTTGCAAGGGCTATTCCGGGAGCAAAGTACCAATGGAGAAGACCGTCCATGATCTGTCTAGTGGTGGAGTGTTGTAACGCCCCGAGACCGGCCCTTCAGATGCCTTCCATGTTTTGCGTGGTCGCCGTGTGTTTCATTTGTATGTTGCATTTCATCATAGCATCACCTGTATTGCATCGGCATTGTTTTCTTAAAACTTGCAACCGCGTGTGTAGTTGCCGCGCTCCCCCTTGCCTTAGTGACCGTTCCAAGACCAACCGGAGTTTTCGAGTCCCTCTTGTCTGACCACGTAATCTCTCTGCACAGCTATGGACCCCCTCGCGTGTGTCCGGAACTTCCCCGAACCCGACCAGCTCAGTCATCACCATTGTATTCTGATCATCCCCAAACATCCCTCTAATATCTTCGGTTTATTATTTGATCTCTCTTAACTTTTGTATCTCAACCATCCGCTGCAAATCAGAGGGTCCAAACCTAGACTCACTTTGCTATATATAGATCACCCCTAACCTAATCTAGACACACCACCTAATTTCTAGGGATCCTCCCAGCCACCGCTGCCAGTCCAAATGCACCTCGGGATCCCCTTCTCCTCGATTTCAGCCACCAGCCAACCATCGCTCTCCACTGATCCTCCTCGATCCAGAGCTCGCGCCCCGATCCAAATTCTTCTCGGCCTCCACCCGCTACTACCGCTCCACGACGGCCACCCCGACAGCCCCGCCGCCGGTCGACCAAACCAGCAGATGAACGTCATGCCCTTCCCTTCTTCCCCCGTTCCCTCTGGTTCCCTCTCTCACCTACTCCATGTCTTCTCCAGGAAGCCCGCAGGAGCATCCATGGTCGTCCCCATCGCCGCTTCCTGCCTCGCCTTCTGTCAAGCGCCTCCCTCACCTACGGCCTCCTCCTCGTCGCCCCAGCGCCAGCAGCAACCATCTCCCTCGCGAGCCCCTGCTTCCTCGTGCTCCATCGTCGTCCCGCTCGTCCAAGTCTCCTCTGTTCGCCGCTATAGATGCCGCCATATGAGCTCCTCAAGCCGACACCGTCCAGGGTCCCGACGACCTCGCCGTCCTGGCCTCCTCCGCCGCACCGGTGAGCGCGACGCCGGAGCACCACTGGTCGCCGTGCCTCCTCCTCCCGTCCTTCTCCTGCTCGCCTTCTCTCTGCTTCCCTTCATATTTTCCCTCTCTGAATCCTCTCTCTGTTCTTTCCTTCTTCAGGAAACAGCAACAGCCACCGCCCTGCTTGGAGCTCCCATGGCCGACGCCTCAAGCTTGTCTCCGTCGGATCCGCGCCCGCGCCCTGTTCCTGGTCGCCTCCACCTGGATCCGCTCCACCTGGCCTTGCCGTCCCCGTCCTCAAGTCTGGCCGTGGTCATCGCCCCCTGCATCCTCTGCTTCGAGCAGGAGGACGATCGCATGACCCCGCGCGTTGACCTCCCCTGCCGCGCCTAGCTCCTGGAAGGCCCAGTCGCCTCTCCGCTTCCGGCCCAAGAGCCCGATGTGAGCAGCCACCCCCCCCCCCCCGGTGCACTGTTGGGCTAGTTAGACTCAGCCCAGTTCTTGTTTTTTTCCTCCGGCGAATTTAGTAATTATTCGAGGATTTACAGATTTGCAAAAAACCCTTGCTGTTGATGCATTTAATAACTAATCAATCATGCATCTTATGTAAATTATTTATATATGAAAAGTGCTGAGTTTTTCATCTAGTTTCATAATATGCCACTTTCAACCATCTTTGAAATGTTTAAAATGTTGTTTGTTTAAATGCCATGTTAAAATGATTTATTTCATAACTAAATAAACGTAGCTCCAGTTTTAATAAACTTTATATCTAAATGGGGTGGAAAAATGCATAGATTAACTTGGTGCACTTTGTTTTACTGCTTAACAACATTAAAATATGGTTTAGGGCAGAACAGTAGCAAATTCATAAATTGCATATGAGGATTTTCCAGAATTGTTGTTTGTTATTTCTGGCCTCATTTAAACTTGCCTAAATAGTTAGTTTACTTATGCTTCACCCTTGCCAAGTATAATAACATATAATATTGTTGTGTGCCTAAACAAGAGTGAACTAAATAATTGATGTGGTGTTTCATCAATATGCAAATCGTTGCATATTGAGCTCCACTTAATTTGTAGTTTTGTTTGTGCATATTGCCATGCCATGCCTCATTAAACCGGACATGCATCATACTTGATTGTGCATAATGCCATATTTATGTGATGGTTGTTTACCATGTTGTTTGCTTCTTTCCGGGTGCGCTTCCCCTTGATAGTTCCGGTAACGTTGCGTTCATGAGCATTCGTTCGACTATGTTGGTTCGTCTACTTCATGGACTGGTTCTTCTTCCTATCGGGATCTCAGGCAAGATGACCATTACCCTCGATATCACTTCTATCTTTGCTCGCTAGTTGCTTCGTTCTATCGCTATGTTGCGCTACCTATCACTTGTTTACCATGCCTCCCATATTGCCATGTCAAGCCTCTAACCCACATTTCCTAGCAAGCCGTTGTTTGGCTAAGTTACCGCTTTTGCTCAGCCCCTCTTATAGCGTTGTTAGTTGCAGGTGAAGTTGAAGATTGCTTCATGTTGGAACAAGATCATGTTGGGATATCACAATATCTCTTATTTTAATTAATGCATCTATATACTTGGTAAAGGGTGGAAGCCTCGGCCTTATGCCTGGTGCTTTGTTCCACTCTTGCCGCCTTAGTTTCTGTCATACCGGTGTTATGTTCCTTGATTTTGCGTTCCTCACGCGGTCGGGTGTATGGGACCCCCTTGACAGTTTGCTTTGAATAAAACTTCTCCAGCAAGGCCCAACCTTGGTTTTAACATTATCCACCTAAGCCTTTTTCCCTTGGGTTCTGCAGACTCAAGGGTCATCTTATTTTACCCCCCGGGCCAGTGCTCCTTTGAGTGTTGGTCCAAACTAGAGCACCGTGCGAGACCGTCCCTTGGCAACTTGGGTTATGTTGGTACTTGTACGCTTAGCTTATCCGGTGTGCCCTAAGAACTAGATATGTGCAGCTCCTATTGGAATTTGTCGGCACATCCGGGCGGTCTTGCTGGTCTTGTTTTACCATTGTCGAAATGTCTTGTAACTGGGATTCCGAGACTGATCGGGTCTTCCCGGGAGAAGGAATATCCTTCGTTGGTCGTGAGAGCTTATAATGGCCTAAGTTGGGACACCCCTGCAGGGTTTAAACTTTCAAGAGCCGTCCCCGCGGTTATGTGGCAGATGGGAATTTGTTAATATCCGGTTGTAGAGAACTTGACACTTGACTTAATTAAAACGCATCAACCGCGTGTGTAGCCGTGATGGTCTCTTTTCGGCGGAGTCCGGGAAGTGAACACGGTCTTTGTGTCATGATTGTGCGTAAGTAGTTTCAGGATCACTTCTGGATCACTTCTAGCTTCTCGACCATTCCGTTGCTTCTCTTCTCGCTCTTATTGCGTAGGTTAGCCACCATATTTGCTTAGTGCTTGCTGCAACTCCACCTCATTACCACTTCCTACCCATAATCTTAAATAGTCTTGCTCTCACGGGTTTTGAGATTGCTGAGTCCTCGTGACTCACCAGATACTATCACAATAGTTGCAGGTGCCAATGATACCAGTGCAGGTGATGCAACCGAGCTCAGATGGGAGCTCAACGAAGATCTTGGTCGTTGCTATGTTTCGTTTCGTGTTGATCAGTAGTGGAGCCCAGTTGGGACGATCGGGGATCTAGCAGTTAGGTTATCTTCTTTTCTTTTGGCTTCATCCGTAGTCGGACTATGTGTGTACTCTGAATGATGTATGAATTATATGTTCATTGCGTGAAGTGGCGATTGTAAGCCAACTCTTTATCCCATTCTTATTCATTACATGGGATTGTGTGAAGATGACCATTCTTGTGACAAAACCACCATGCAGTTATGCATCTAAGTTGTGCCTCGACACGTGAGAGATATAGCCGCATCGTGGGTGTTAACTAAGCTTGGGGATGCCCCAGAAGGCATCCCCTCTTTCGTCTTCGTCTATCGGTAACTATACTTGGAGCTATATTTCTATTCGCCACATGATATGTGTTTTGCTTGGAGCGTCATGTATGATATGAGTCTTTGCTTTTTATATTTCCACAATCATCCTTGATTACACACCTTTTTGGAGAAACCCACATGATTTAGAATTTAATAGAATACTCTATGTGCTTCACGTATATCTTTTGAGCTAGATAGTTTTGCTCTATGTGCTTCACTTATATTTTCTAGAGCACGGCGGTGGCTTTATTTTGAAGAAATTGTTGACCTCTCATGCTTCACTTATATTATTTTGACAGTCTTTTATAACAGCATGGTATTTTCTATGGTTATAAATTTGGTCCTAGAATGATGAGCATCCAAGTTGGGTATAATAAAAACTATCATAGAAAGTGCATTAAACTCTAGGATCAATTTGATGCTTGATAATTGTTTTGAGATATAAAGGTGGTAATGTTAGAGTCGTGCTAGTTGGGTAATTATGAAATTGAGAAATACTTGTGTTGAAGTTTGCAAGTCCCGTAGAATGCACGTATGGTAAAAGTTGTGTGACAATTTTTTTGCATGGGGTGCTCTTTTAATTGTCTTCCTTATGAGTGGAGGTCAGGATCGCGCGATGGTTAACTCCTACCAACCCTTCCCCTAGGAGCATGCGTAGTAGTACTTTGCTTCGAGGGCAAGTAGACTTTTGCAATAAGTATATGAGTTCTTTATGACTAATGTGACTCCATGGACATACACACACTCACCCTTCCACTTTGCTAGCCTCTATTATGCTATGCAACCTTCGCCGGTATCATGCACCCATTAGTTACCTTCCTCAAAACAGCCACCATACCTACCTATTATGGCATTTCCATAGCCATTCCGAGATATATTTCCATGCAACTTTCCACTGTTCCATTTATTATGACACGCTCCATCATTGTCATATTGCTCTTTGCATGATCATGTAGTTGACATCGTATTTGTCGCAAGGCCACCATCATAATTTTTCGTACATGTCACTCTTGATTCATTGCATATCCCGGTACACCGCCGGAGGCATACACATAGAGTCATATTTTGTTCTAAGTATTGAGTTGTAATTCTTTGAGTTATAAATTAATAAAAGTGTGATAATCTTCATTATTAGAGCATTGTCCCAAGTGAGGAAAGGATGGTGAAGACTATGATTCCCCCACAAGTCGGGATGAGAATTCGGACTTAAAAAAGAGGCCAAAGAGCCCACCAAAAAAAGAGGCCAAA
Organism: Aegilops speltoides; assembly: GCA_021437245.1. NCBI lineage: Eukaryota > Viridiplantae > Streptophyta > Magnoliopsida > Poales > Poaceae > Aegilops > Aegilops speltoides. Next base: position 147,477,173 of record CM038145.1, read on the forward strand.
GAGCCCACCAAATAAAAAATGAGAGAAAAGCGAGAAGGGACAATGCTACTATCTCTTTTCCACACTTGTGCTTCAAAATAGCACCATGATCTTCATGATAGAGAGTCTCCTATGTTGTCACTTTCATATACTAGTGGGAATTTTTCATTATAGAACTTGGCTTGTATATTCCAATGATGGGCTTCCTCAAAATGCCCTAGGTCTTCATGAGCAAGCAAGTTGGATGCACAACCACTTAGTTTCTTTTGTTGAGCTTTCATACATTTATAGCTCTAGTGCATCCGTTGCATCGCAATTCCTACTCACTCACATTGATATCTATTAATGGGCATCTCCATAGCCCGTTGATACGCCTAGTTGATGTGAGACTATCTTCTCACTTTTGTCTTCACAACCACCATATACCACATATAGTGCTATGTCCATGGCTTGCGCTCATGTATTGCGTAAGAGTTGAAAAAGCTAAAGCGCGTTAAAAAGTATGAACCAATTGCTTGGCTGAAACCGGGTTGTGCATGATTTGAGTATTTTGTGTAATGAAAATGAAGCATGGCCTAACTATATGATTTTGTAGGGATGAGCTTTCTTTGGCTATGCTATTTTGATAAGACATGATTATTTGTTAGTATGCTTCAAGTATTACTATTTTTATGTTTTATAAGATTTTATCTTGAATCATTTGGATCTGAACAATCATGCCACAATAAAGAAAATTACATTGAGAATTATGCTAGGTAGCATTCCACATCAAAAATTCTGTTTTTATCATTTAACTACTCGAGGACAAGCAGGAATTAAGCTTGGGGATGCTTGATGCGTCTCCAACGTATCTATAATTTTTTATTGTTACATGCTATTATATTACCCGTTTTGGATGTTTACGGGCTTTACTCTATACTTTTATATCATTTTTCGGACTAACCTACTAACCGGAGGCCCAGCCCAAATTGATGTGTTTTTGCCTATTTCAGTGTTTCGAAGGAAAGGAATATCAAACAGAGTCCAAACGGAATGAAACCTTCGGGAGCGATCTTTTTGGAACAAACGTGATCCAGGGGACTTGGAGTGGACGTCAAGCAATAGAGGAGGCGGCCACGAGGGTGCCCAGCGGGCCCCCTCAGGGTGGGCGCACCCCCACCCTCGTGGGCCCCTCGAGCGTCCACCGACCTACTTCTTCCTCCTATATATATGTAACGCCCCGGATTCATTGCGCAAGGTGTCTGCCAGTTATTCGCCGTCGTTGCCATGTCATTTGCTTGCGTGTTGCAATTTGCCATGTCATCATATGCATTTCATATCATGTCATCATGTGCATTTCATTTTGCTAACGTGTTCATCTCATGCATCCGAGCATTTTCCCCGTTGTCCGTTTTGCAATCCGGCACTCCTATGTCATCCGGCGTCCCCTTTTTGCCCCTTCTCTTGTGCGGGTGTTAAACTTTCTCGGAATGGCCCGAGGTTTTCCAAGCGGCCTTGGTATAGCACCGGTAGACCGCCTGTCAAGTTTCGTGCCATTTGGAGGTCGTTTGATACTCCAACGGTTAACCGGGTAACCGTAAAGGCCTCTTTTGTTGCAGCCCAACACCCCTTCCAAAGTGGCCCAAAACCCATCTAACTCCCCTCCATGGTGTTGGTCGTTCGATCACGATCGTGTGGGCGAAAACCGCACCTCATTTGGACTCTCCTAGCTCCCTCTACCTATAAATCTAGCCCCTCCCCCGAAATTCACGGATGAATTCGCAGACGAAACCCTAATTTCCTCCCTCTCGCCCGCCGGACATGTCCGCCCGCCGCCGGACAAAACCCACCGCCGCCCGCGTCCAACCGCTGCGCGACATGTGGCTCGCCCGGCCGCCCAGCGCCGCCCACCGGGCCGTCCCGGCCAGCGCGCCCGCGTCTGCTCCGCCGCCCATGCCGCCTCGAGCCACGTGGGCGCCGCCGTCCTCCCGCCGCCCGCCCAGCAGAACCCCGCAGCCGCCCTTTCGGCCAAGCGCCGCCGCCGCTGCCCGCCGCCGCCTCGCCTTGCGCCGCCACAGAGATCCGCCCGCCGCCCGCGCCGCTCGCCCCGACGCCGCCTCGTCGCCGCCCGTTTTGCGCCACCGCCGCGAATCCGCCCGCCGCCGCCGCGCCTTGCCCCAGCGCGCGCCCCCCCAGCGCCAGCGCCAGCCCTCTCCGGCACCGAGCAGCCCTCCGCCGCGCCTCCGCCGCCCCTCGCCGCTCCGCGCCGGATCCGGCCGGATCCGGCCGGAGGAGACCTCCCCGGCCACTTCCCCGACCTCCGGTGTCCTCCTCCCGCAACTCTGGCGAACTCTCCGGCAAGCTCGCGCCGCCGCCTCGTAATCCGTGCAAAGCAGGTTGACCCCGTTTTCCCACTAAGTCCCTAAGTTTTCAACATAAACATGCCATGTTCATCGCATCACATCTCTGCATCCGTAGCTCCATTTCGTGCGTATAATATGTCAAATTGTTCGCCTCGACGAGTACTTCATTTCATTCCATTGCATCATTTTCATTTGAGCTCATCTTGATGCCCGAAATGCTGTTGGAAGAGTGCATGTTGATGTTAACCTGCTGAAACTGTTATAACTTGCTCATTTATCAGTTTTGCCATGATTGATGTGTGCATCCTATGGGGTTGATGTCTACATGTTTGTTGATCTATGCCATGCCATCTTTCCAGGGGTGCCCACCATGTATTTTTGTGAGTTGTGTGCTGAGTGTATCAAGCTTGCTAAGTAGGGTAGTTCTTTGTTGTTTGTTTTCTGACAGATTCTGTTATATTTTGTTGCTATGTTAACATGCTTCTACTAATCATTCTATGCATAATCTGGAGATGTTCTATAAACATGTTTTGATCTACATGTCTTGCTCTATCCATTAATGCCCTTGGTTGCAATTATAGCCTGCTGGAACATGTTCATATCTTGCTCCAAAGTTGCTTGATAATGTTGCTGTCAGCCTGTTAACATTAAGTTCCATGTTTCCATGATTGTTTGCTAGTGATCCATGCACCCTATGACCTTGCTATTGCCATGCTTAGCTTCATAAACATGCCTTGTTGCTGTTGATTGCCTTGCCATGCCATGTATTGCTCTGTGGTGAGTGGTTCAAGCTCACGAACATGCCTACTTATTGTTGTTCCTGCCATGTATGAATCTGTAATATAACTTGCCATGTTTACATGGTTGCCATCATATTTTCTGATCCTTTTTGGCTCATGGTCAGTAAGGGACTTTTGATCTATGCAATTAGTAGATTCATGCCATGCCTTTGTTTGCCATGATATGTTCCTGTAACATGTTGTTTGCTTGCTCTAAATATTGCAACCTGATGTTATTTCTGCTAAAGTCTGAAACTGTTATTATTTGCAATCTTACCATGTCCTTTTGAGCATGTTCTAGTGATTTCTGGAGATAGCTCAGTGTTCATGTTTTGTTATGCTTTACCTGTACTTCATGCCCATGCCTTTTGTTATTATGTTGGGGTGCTGTAGCATGTTGTTTTGATGCTTGCAATATGCCTAGTTGCTGTTATGGACAGATTGTTGCTATAACTTGTATAGTGTGTGTGTGTGTTGCACCGTTGCTCCGTTTTGAGTGTGCTCTATATGAAACTTGCTTGTTTTTGCATGTAGCTTCATATTATCATGTTGCATCCATGTTTTGAGGTGTTTGCTTGATGTTTGTATGCATTTTGCATCAATGCCATGCTTAACTTGTTTTGCTCATATCTTCTAGGCCGTAGCTCCGAATCTAATGAGCTTTATATGTAACTTGACTAGAATCTCGTGTAGATCATCTTGGTGCATCTTAACTTTCTGTTTAACAACTTGAACATAAGCTTTATTCAGTTCTGGACCAATTTCGAAATTTGCATATGAGGACTTACCGGAATTGTTATATGTTGTTCCCGGCCTCATTTAAACTTGCCTTGATGTGTTGTTCTTGTTTGCATCATCTCTTGCCATGAGTACCTTCATGTAGCCTTTTCATGCATCATGCTTGTTGTGCATCATGCCTTGTTCATGTGTGGTGTGTTTACCATGTGGTGTGCTTCTTCTTGTTAGTTCCAGTTTCGTTGCGATCGTGAGGATTCGTTCGTCTCTACGGTTGGTTCGGCTTCATCCGTTCTTCTTCTTCATGGACTCGTTCTTCTTCCTTGCGGGATTTCAGGCAAGATGACCGCTACCCTGGATCTCACTACTATCATTGCTATGCTAGTTGCTTCGTTCTATCGCTATGCTGCGCTACCTATTACCTGTTTATCAAGCCATCCCATATTGCCATGAACCTCTAACCTTTGACACCTTTCCTACGCAAACCGTTGTTTGGCTATGTTACCGCTTTGCTCATCCCCTCTTATAGCGTTGCTAGTTGCAGGTGAAGTTGAAGATTTCTCCTTGGTGGACAGGATTTTGGTTGGGATATCACAATATCTCTTATATTATTAATGCATCTATATATTTGGTAAAGGGTGGAAGGCTCGGCCTTATGCAGTGTTTTGTTCCACTCTTGCCGCCTAGTTTCCGTCATACCGGTGTTATGTTCTGGATTTTGCGTTCCTAACGCGGTCGGGTGATTTATGGGACCCCCGACAGTTCGCTTTGAATAAAACTTGTCCAACAAAGGCGCAACCTTGGTTTTACCATTTGCCTCACCACCACCTACTTTTTCCTTGGGAGTCGCTCTCTCAAGGGTCATCTTTATTTTAGCCCCCGGGCGGTGCTTGTCTAAGTGCTGGTTCGAACCGAGTAGACTCGGGGCCCCTCGGGCAACTCGAGTCTGGTTTTACTCGTAGGATGTCTCATCCGATGTTGCCTCGAGAACGAGATATGTGCAGCTCCTATCGGGATTGTCGGTGCATCGGGCGGCTTTGCTGGTCTTGTTTTACCATTGTCGAAATGTCTTGTAAACCGGATTCCGAGACTGATCGGGTCTTCCGGGAGAAGGTCTATTCTTCGTTGATCGCGAGAGCTTGTCATGGGCTAAGTTGGGACACCCCTGCAGGGTATAAACTTTCGAGAGCCGTGCCCGCGGTTATGTGGCAGATGGGAATTTATTAATGTCCGGTTGTAGATAACTTGACACCAGATCCGAATTAAAACGCATCAACCGCATGTGTAGCCGTGATGGTCTCTTCTCAGCGGAGTCCGGGAAGTGAACACGGTTTCTGGGTTATGTTTGACGTAAGTAGGTGTTCAGGATCACCTCTTGATCATTGATAGATGACGATCGTTCCTTTGTTTCTCTTCTCGCTCTCATTTGTGTATGTTAGCCACCATATCATGCTTAGTCGCTGCTGCAACCTCACCACTTTGCCCCTTCCTTTCCCATTAAGCTTTGCTAGTCTTGATACCCATGGTAATGGGATTGCTGAGTCCTCATGGCTCACAGATTAATACAACAACAGTTGCAGGTACTGGTTTTCCGATGATCATGACGCGAGAGCGATGCTTGCTTGTGTTGAGTTCTTCTTCTGCTTCTTCGATTAGGGGATAGGTTCCAGGTCGGCAGCCTGGGCTAGCAGAGTGGTATTGTTTGATTTTCTGTTTATGTATCATCCGTAGTCGGATGTTGATCTCTTGTACGATGATATTGTATTCGTGCGGCATTGTATGCCTTTTGTATGTATCCCCATCTATTATGTAATGTTGATGTAATGATATCCACCTTGCAAAAGCATCTCAATATGCGGGTCTATCCTTGGTGGGACCTTCGAGTTCCTTTTGGATAGGGTCACATATTGGGCGTGACAATATATCCACGGACCCGGAAAACATCCAGGAGCACCACGAAAAACTATTTCCACCGCCGCAACTTTCTGTATCAGCGAGATCCCATCTTGGAGCCTTCGTCGATGCTCCGCCGCAGGGGGAATCGACCACGGAGGGCCTCTACATTATCTCCAAGGCCTCTTCAATGAGCTGTGAGTAGTTTACCATAGATCTTCGGGTCCATAGTAATTAGCTAGATGGATTCTTCTCTCCCTTTGAATCTCAATACAAAGTTCTCCTCGATCTTCTTGGAGATCTATTCGATGTAACTCTTTTTACAGTGTGTTTGTCGAGATCCGATGATTTTTAGGTTTATGATCAAGTTTATCTATGAGAAATATTTGAATCTCCTCTGAATTCTTTTATGTGTGATTAAGTTATGTTTGCAAGTCTCTTTGAATTATCAGTTTGGTTTGGCCTACTGGATTGATCTTTCTTGCAATGGGAGAAGTGCTTAGCTTTGGGTTCAATCTTGTGGTGTCCTTTCCCAGTGACAACAGGGGTAGCAAGGCACGTATTGTTGCCATCGAGGATAAAAAGATGGGGTTTATATCATATTGCATGACTTTATCCCTCTACATCATGTCGTTTTTCTTAATGCGTTACTCTGTTCTTCACGAACTTAATACTCTAGATGCAGGCAGGAGTCGGTCGATGTGTGGAGTAATAGTAGTAGATGCAGGCAGGAGTCGGTCTACTTGTCACGGACGTGATGCCTATATACATGATCATGCCTACATAATCTCATAACTATGCGCTTTTCTATCAATTGCTCGACAGTAATTTGTTCAGCCACCGTAATACTTATGCTATCTTGAGAGAAGCCACTAGTGAAACATATGGCCCCCGGGTCTATCTTTTATCATATAAGTTTTCCATCTACTTTTATTTGCATCTTTTATTTTCAAATCTATATCATAAAAATACCAAAAATATTTATCTTATCATATTATCTCTATCAGATCTCACTTTCGCAAGTGGCCGTGAAGGGATTGACAACCCCTTTATTTCGTTGGTTGCGAGGTTCTTGTTTGTTTGCCTAGGTGCGGGGGACTTTTGAGGAGCCTCCTACTGGATTGATACCTTGGTTCTCAAAAACTGAGGGAAATACTTACGTTACTCTGCTGCATCACCCTTTCCTCTTCAATGAAAACCAACGCGCACAAGCTCAAGACGTAGCAATCCCGCATGATCTTCTCACATGGAGGTCTTGAACTCCATGGGAGTGGTGGTCTATCTCTCTCAAGAGTAGAGGTAGGAGCAAAGCTCACCTAAGAATGAGCTATCATATTTGCTAACCCTAGAAAGGAGGTGGAGGTGGTCTATTTATTGTCTAAGCCAGAAAGGGGTAAGTGGGAGAGGGATACAAGGCCAAAGGCCTGCGGCTGCGCACACAGGCAGCGGACATCTGTTTCTTACCGGTCATCCGGTGGCTCGCAAGAGTCCGGACGTCTGGTAGGGCTCGGTCTTGGATGGACGTCCGACCGCTGTAGTGTGCGCAGGCTGACACTTCCAGGCGTCGGACGTCCGGTCCCTACCAGTCTTCCGGCTGCTGTAGCTTTCGTTGGCTGGTCCATTGGGCTGATGAAGACTCCAACCGTCGGAAGTCCGGTAGTGTTGGGTCGTCCGGTGGGGTCCGGACGTCCGGTTGTTGTAGCTTCCTGGCAGCTCCATTTCTTCCGTCTTCGCTTCCACGTTTCCCTCGTAGATGGTGTAGTTGTTCCATTGCACTCGCGCTCCTCCTCATCGTCCGTGAAGCTCCGGCAATACCTATGCATGCACATGTGTGGAGTGTCAAGTAGTATACCGTCCTCGAAGGGGTCAAGTGAAAACGTGTAAAAGAGAAGATTCACCTTTATGTATGATAAGTAGAGGCCGCACATGTCACTTGCTAAACAAACTCTTGACATGGTGATGGCCGTAGGATGCTCCGTATCATCCCCTCCCGCTTGGAAAAGATCTGACCTTGGATAGAAAACCAAATCACCATGGGAAAGAGATGACGGTGCCATGTCAAAATGGTCGATCACCAAGCACTCATCATCTAGTAGCTCGAAATGGGCACTCTCCAATGTCGCACCGTCTTGTGATTCCTTCAAAAGGAGAAAATACAACAAACACTTGGAAAAAGAAATATGGTTAGTGTTAGTGCAAAACCAAGCATTCAAGAGGTGATTCACCAAACAAGTGTTGTCATCAAGCACATCATATGGTTTTACAAAAGATTGTGTCATGACATGTAAGCATATGAATTGAGCAAAATCAAGGTCATCATGGAAACAACCATGTAAATGTGAGGTAGAGATGCAAATATGTGTGACAAGAGAATAAGCATCTATGTCAAGTTCATAGTAATCATGCTTAATGTGTTCAATGAAAGGTCTATGGTAGGCATAGGAAGGATTCACAACACCAAATAAAATGAAGTGTCTAAACACATGGATGAAGTGCAAGACAATTCAAGCATAATGTGCATAGGGTGTAGTGAATATAGTGTGGCACTCAACACAATAGAAAGACCAATTGTTCATCATGTGTGTGGCAATCAAGTGAATCATGTGACAAGCAAAGGGACATGGCATATGTGAAGAAATGATATTGGTGCAACCAACCATATGATAGTAGCAGGTAGTCCAAGAATTGGATGCAACACACAAAGTATATATGACATGAAGCATGGAAATGTGGCAATCATGGGTGAAAGCAATATCTCGAACATGCGTGCAAATGGTGCAGGCAACACATGAAGTATGATCCACAATATCCAATCTCAAGAAGGATGTCACCTTGAAAGCGTGTCCTTGTGCATTCTTCACAATGCCGAAGTGGTAGTAAATGTGGTGTAGAAGCGAGTCGTGGTAGAGTGTATGAGGCTCACTCTCAAGAGCTTGAATGCTCAACTCATGTGAAGTGGAAGTCGACACGAAGTCCAAGTATCCTACACATGCACACAACAAAGCAAAGAACGTATGTGCATGCATGGTAGATAAATACATCATCCATCATGATGGTTCTCTTCTCTTGCACATAACCATTAGAAGTGCAAGTGCATTAATAATATGATCCAACAATGGGGAGATTCATGGCACTAGGTATATGGTGTAAAGAGGTAAGACAAGCATGCTTCAAAAGAAATGTGGCAAAATCTCCAAACATATGTGAGAATGCTATGGGGGCAAACTCATGAGCAAGACTATAAGCATTCTTGCACTCAATACATGGCAAATCATCTAGCATGAGAGATGCAACATATGGAGATATATGAGAAGAAGCAATAAAAATCATGTGCAAAGCATGTAAATGGTTGTCATCAACCGCATGAAATGAGAAAGTAATCATCATCGGTGATGCAACATAAGCAGGAATATCAATCATGTCGTGCAAACTAGTGGAGCGAAGATGCAACACACTAGAGTAAATCATTTCAATCATGTCATGTGAGTAGATACTAGGAATAGACAATGCACATGAAATATCGCAAGCACGAACACAAAGAAAGATCATAGTATCATCATAGGGGTGGGTCACAAACGGAATATGGAAATAACAAGCAATATCTCCACCAAGCTTGCAAATACGCATACAAGTACTAGTCAACCATCATGTGTAATGCAAAGCATGGGTCACAAGTGCATGGCAAAGGCATAGTAATGAGCATATCATGCAAAGTAAACATGGCAAGATGGGCATATAATATGTAATGAACAATAACCCATAACCATGTGAGGACCATGTAGAATGAATGCGCTAAGTCTTTGCGCGAAGAGTGCGGTGGGAAATACAATCCATGGGATCCCAAGTCATCATTACTCTCTAGATCCCATTTTGTCAACTCATGGGATTGTGAGGTTGACAAGTATTCATGGGTACCTACACAAAAGAGACACAAACCAAAGAAATTGTGCGTGTGGTAAATGTAAACATCATCCATCATGATGTGTATGTGCATGTGTGAGTTAGCTCAAGATAAGCATTGCTCAAAGAAATTTGATGCATGGTATAAGAACATGTCATCCATCATGAAACAATAGTTATTATGTATAACACAATGGGGACACAAATTGAGAATGCAAGTATATGGCACATCAATAGCATGTTTGTTCATGGCGAGCATATGGTGCACATAAGTATTGGGATCATGCAATTAATGGGATGGATCAAAATCTCCTAAAATGTACGAGGAAACTATGGGGGTCTCCTCATGAGCTATACTGGAAACATCACATGGAGTAAATGGACAACATCCAAAACAATGCATATATGAAACTAGGTGGTCATGGCATGGCATATGAGAAAAATGATGCAAAGGGAGTGAGGGAGTCCTGGACTAGGGGGTGTCCGGACAGCCGGACTATCAATATCCACCGGACTCCAAGACTACGAAGATAGAAGATTGAAGACTCCGGCTCGTGTCCGGAAGGTACTTTCCTTGGCGTGGAAGGCAAGCTTGGCAATACGGATATGTGGATCTCCTACCATTGTAACCGACTCTGTGTAACCCTAGCCTCTCCGGTGTCTATATAAACCGGAGGGCTTTAGTCCGTAGGACAACATACATCTCAACAATCATACCATAGGCTAGCTTCTTGGGTTTAGCCTCCTTGATCTCGTGGTAGATCTACTCTTGTACTACCCATATCATCAATATTAATCAAGCGGGGCGTGGGTTTTACCTCCATCGAGAGGGCCCAAACACAGGTAAAAACATTGTGTCCCTCATCTCTTGTTACCATCCGCCTAGACGCACAGTTGGGACCCCCTACCGAGATCCGCGGTTTTGACACCGACATTGGTGCTTTCATTGAGAGTTCCTCTGTGTCGTCACCGATAGGCTCGATGGCATCTTCAACCAACAACGCTGTCCTGGGTGAGACTTTTGTCCCCGGACAGATCTTCGTATTCGGCGGCTTTGCACTACGGGCCAATTCTCTTAGCCATCTGGAGCAGATCGAAAGCTACGCCCCTGGCCGTCAGGTCAGATTCGGAAGCTTAAACTTCACGGCCGATGTCCGCGGAGACTTGATCTTCGACGGACTCGAGCCGCAGCCAAGCGCGCCGCACTGTGATGATGGGCACGATCTAGCTCTGCCGCCGGACAGTGCCTTGGTGGCCGCGCTCGGATCCGCTTCGGCCATTAGTCCGTAGCCGATCGCCCATATCGAGGACCGGTGGATAGACGCCGCCCCGGGGACTTCAACATCCATGGCGATGGAGCCGAACACTGATCTTGTCCCCTGCGAAACTCATGGTTCCCAGACGCCGGACTCCTTGCCGAACTCCGAGCCTCCCGCGCCCCTGCCAATCAATTCGGATTGGGCGCCGGTTATGGAATTCACCGCCGCGGACATCTTCCAGCACTCGCCTTTCGGCGATATCCTGAATTCACTGAAGCATCTCTCGCTATCAGAAGAGTCCTGGCCGGATTATGGCCAGGATGGTTGGGGTATGGACGAGAAGAAATTCAGAGCCCACCCACCACCCACTTTGTAGCCACTGTCGAGGATTTAGCCGACATGCTAGACTTCGACTCCGATGACATCGACGCTATGGGCGGCGATGCCGGAGATTTAACAGAGCCAGCGCCCATAGGGCACTGGAAGCCACCTCGTCATATGACGTATACATGGTGGATACCCCAAAAGAAGGGATGGCGAAAAGCGGCGGAGGCGATTCTCTCTGAAGCAGCCCAAACGCCGACGTCGTGGCGCCGCTCTAAATCCGCCACAGCAAGAATGGAGATTCGGGCACGGAGACAATAACACTCCGGAGAGTGCGAAGACGATCCTCCCACAAGACTCAGCGCAGGAGGGCGAAGCAAGCCCTCACGATAGGGCGGCGATTTAATGGGTTGAGGATGATAACTACATGCCTCCTCCGAAGACGGCGAGCCTCAGCGATGGCGAATTCGCCGTGCACGAGGATCCCGTCGAACAAGAGCGCTTCAAGCGCAGGCTCATAGCCACAACAAACAGCCTAAAGAAAAAGCAGCAACAGCTCCAAGCTGATCAAGGTCTGGCTGGCGATCGATGGACCGAGGTCCTCGCGTCAAGAGTATAAACTTCGAACGCCCTCCAAAAGTTACCCAAGGCGCAAGCTGCTCCCACGATTAGAGGAGGAAGCATACATACCTTCATCACCGGCGCATGACATGGCTGACCGACCACCCGTGGTCGTGGCGAGAGAGGCATCGGGCCCCCAGCCAAGGCGTACCCGGCATCGCTCCAAAAGTACGAAGCCAAGAGGGAACGCGCCAGACTTGCGAGACATACTGGAGGATAAGGCAAAACAATCCGGATCCATCTACGGATCACGTGGGCGCCCTACGTCCCACGAGAATACCGTCGTGCCGGATACAATAACCCTGGTCGGGCCGAACACAGCAGACAACACTCTATTGAGCCGCGTCGCAACATCGCTCAATACAGGGGCGCTGCACACCCGCTATGCTTCACTGACGAAGTAATGGATCATCAGATCCCTGAAGGGTATAAACCCGTAAACATAGAATCTTACGATGGCACCACAGACCCCGCGGTGTGGATCGAAGACTATCTTCTCCACATCCATATGGCCCGCGGCGATGATCTACACGCCATCAAGTACCTACCACTCAAGCTTAAAGGACCAGCTCGGCATTGGCTTAACAGCTTGCCCGCAGAGTCAATTGGTGTTGGGCAGACCTGGAGGCCGCGTTCCTTGATAACTTCCAAGGAACATACGTGCGACCACCAGACGCCGATGACCTAAGCCACATTATTCAGCAGCCAGATGAATCGGCCAGACAATTCTGGACACGGTTCTTGACAAAGAAAAACTAAATCGTCGACTGTCCGGATGCAGAGGCACTTGCAGCCTTCAAACATAACATCTGGGACGAATGGCAAGCCCGGCACCTGGGGCAAGAAAAGCCGAAATCCATGGCAGCCCTCACATTGTTAATGAACCGCTTTTGTGCGGGAGAGGACAGCTGGCTAGCTCGCAGCAACAACCTCCGTAAAAATTCTGGCAGTCCGGATACTAAGGACAACAACGGCAGGTCACGCCGAATCAAAAACAAAGCCGCGTGCGGCGGCGATAAGGAGGATACGACGATCAATGCCGGATTCGAGGCTCCAAACCTGGTCAGCGGAAGAAGCCATTTAAAAGAACCACTCCGGGTCCGTCCAATCTGGACCGAATACTCGACCGTCTATGCCAGATACATGGCACCTCTGAAAAACCAGCTAACCACACCAATAGAGATTGTTGGGTGTTCAAGCAAGCTAGCAAGTTAATTGCGAAAACAATGACAAGGGGCTAAATAGCGGCGATGAGGAAGAGACCGGCGCCCGAACAATAGAGGACGAAGGGTTTCCCCAGAGTGCGGACGGTGAATATGATATCGCGACCCATATACCCAAGAGGAGAGGAAGCGCGCACGGGGCGTCTATGCGATGGAGCGATCGCCCTAAAGTTCAACCCATGGTCCTCTTGCCCGATCACTTTCGATCGAAGAGACCATCCGACCAGCATCGCCATGGCGGATTCGCGCATTGGTTTTAGACCCAATCGTCGATGGGTTCCACCTAACGAGAGTCCCGATGGATGGCGGTAGCAGCCTGAACCTGCTTTATTAGGATACAATCGCAAAATGGGCATAGACCCATCAAGGATTAAACCTACAAAGACAACCTTTAAAGGTGTCATCCCAGAGTGGAAGCCAACTATGCGAGCTCGGTCACCGAAGTGGTCTTCGATCACGGATAACTTCCAAAGCGAAGAGTTAATCTTCGACATAGTCCCGTTCGCAGCGGCTATCATGCTCGCTTTCGGACGAACCGCGTTTGCAAAATTCAGCGCGTGCCGCATTATGCATACCTAAAGCTCAAGATGCGAGGCCCTCGTGGAGTCATCACGGTCAATGGAAATACGGAACTCTCCTCCGAGCGGAGGAACATACAGCAACTCTCGCGGCGGAAATGCTGAGCAGCCTTCTCGAGCAATTCTCAAGTCCGGCGGTTAAAAAGCGGATACAGAAAGCGCGCTGAGCAATACCAACCGAGACCACCCGGCGCGATCGAGCATCGCAGAGTAATGCGCTAACCCCGCCCCACGCATGATCGCAAGAATAACACTCGCGTACATCATTATGCTCTGGAGATACCATGGGCGCGAGGAAGGGCACGATCACAAGGGACCAAGAGTGCGGCTCGACCACACCAGGGCTCACACGCCCCCCTTGTTTTATTTTATCTTTTCTTCTTTTATGTATACAGACTCACAACCGAAGCCACGCCGATGGCGAGCCTGCCGAACTCACGATGCAACAGTCAGGGACTAAAGAGGGCCGCGACGAACACTCAGGTGGTCTCAATTACGAGCATTAAATTCGATTACATACACCAAGTTTGCAGCTCATCCCTGGAGGGGGACGTGTTTATTTAGTCCAAATCCCTTGCTTACCGCACTATTTGTATCGATCCGCTCTACTAGCGACTTTCTTTCATAAATAATGCAGCACCTCTTTATTGCAATTGCGTTATCTTTTATCGTTCATTACATGACATCTTGCACCCGTACATTTTGGTGCGGCCGAATCGCCAGGCTTGTGTTCCCCAAATTATGGTGTGATTAAGTCCTAACACTTTCACAAGTGCGGCACCCCAAACTTATAGCATTATATGAATCGGCTCGAATCATGTCTTGGGTCAATAGTTGGGTTTGCCCGGCTCCCATGTTTTGGTGCCTTACGTTCCGTTCCGTCGGCTAAGGTAGCACTGGAGAACCATGCGATTGCGCCCGATTGAGCAGGTTGGCGCCTCGAGGAAAGCTAAAACCGGCGGCATGATAAGGCGAGAGATCGGTCGCTGTTCGAGAGGTTCTTCGGGTCCTTAAAGACTCATGCCGCTTGAGCGAAGTTCGGATGATGTCCGACGAAGGCGTGGATAGCGCCCGATTCGGTCTTCGAATACCGGGGCTTCACTAAATTTAAAATTATAGAATTCTATGGCTAAGTGAGAGTGTTCAAGCATTATAAGTCCGGTTGCCTTGTTAAATGCGTGTTGGCGCCTCCTAGATGGACCCAATAATGGGAACAAGAGTGCTCAAGTTTATCACCGAACACCCCAACACTTGTGGCTTGGGGGCTGAAGCCAACGACTTGCCATCTCTCGATTTTACAAGCGGCCGCCTGAAGGTAATATTTTAAATTAAGCAGCGTTGCTCATGGCGCATATAAGCGAAGTTTTCAGCGCCCGAGATAAATACACAATGAGTTCACTCAAAGATTACATTTCGGGAGCACTCATCTGCAATATCGTAGGCTCCCTTCAGGACAACTTTATAATACCGCTCCGGCATACAATGCTCCTTGCCCGGCGGCGGCGGATCCGTGAGAAGCTTCTCTGCATCCAGTTGCCCATTGCACCTTTATACGGGCAAGGCCCGACTAGCGCCTTCAATGCAAAGCGGGCGCTTGATTACATCCAGCACTGGGCATGCATTCACCACCCGCCGACTAGGCCAAAGTAGCTTCGGGCATGGCCTCTCCAGCCACAACCGGACTATGAGGCCCTTCATGGCCTCCTCGGCTACCTTGTGGAGTTCGACCAGCTGCTTGACATACTAAGACCGAAAGACCTTCTCCGTCGAGCTCCCTCCTCGCCCACGATAGAATCTGGCGGCATCGACGACCTCGCCGCAGATCTGCAAACGCCTCGAAGGCTCCGATTCGGGTAAGTATCCGGTAATTCACATTAACATGCTTGCTTTGCATGAAAAATGCCTTACCCGCAGCTATCTTCTTCATGTCCTCGACCTCCTGAAGGGCCTTCTGGGCCTCGGCCTTGGCGGACTTGGCACTTTCGAGAGCCGAAGCAAGCTCGGACTCTCGAGTCTTGGAGTCACGCTCCAAACTCTCGTGCTTTTCCATTAGAGCCTGGAGCTCTTGCCGAACTTCCGCCACCAGTGCCGCTTGCTTTTCTCGCTCAGCCCGTTCCATGGCCGCATTACGTTCGGCCACGGACACGGCATCCTTCAGGGCTGCCACCTCGTTAGTGGCCCCTGCAATACACATATTATCCTTGTTAATCTTATTTGCAAACAAAACCCTTTTCTGTAAGGTACTTATTCAAAGTGGTGTTATTCACCTTCTTTTTCCTCGAGCTGCCTCTTGGCATGGCCGAGCTCTTGCTCCGACCGCTCAAGGTCCTTCTTCAGCGCCTCGACCTCCGCCAAGCATGCGGCAAAGGTCAACAATGCAACCTGCAAACCCATATTGACATATTTTTAGCAACCTGCGTATATCTTGTTAGATCCTTAGTCCGGCTTTTCCTTCCGAACACCGAACTAAGCATCGAGAACTCTTGTCTATGCGGTATTACGTTACATAATTTTAACTTCTTACCTCAAAGCTCTGTTAGAAGGCTGCTGCGAAGCTTCAGTCAGCCCGCTCTTGGCGAAGCTGGACCTTCTCAATCACCGCACTCATGATAGTGCGGTGTTCTTCGATGGAAGCGCCTTTAAGCGCCTCAACAGGTTATCCGGCGCCTCGGTTGGATGGAGGCTGCGGCGTCCGATCTTGCCCTTCTTCCGAAGGGCGCTTGCGGACTCTGGAACCATTACGGGTTCCGATGTAGAGTCCGCACGAAGTCCGGAGGTCGCTGGCGCCTCCGAGCCTCCTCTGATGGGTCCCCTTTGGGATCCCACCTCGGCGTCCTCGTCGGCGCGTGGGGTAGAGGCAGTCGGGATGGAATTTACGTCCGACGAGGCCAACGACCCGCTCATCGAGTCGGGGAGATCATCCATGGCCGGACTACATATAGAATGCGGTGTTAAAAGGATACTACGTGACATGAAAGGTGCGGCGTATATATGATCCGAATACTTACGATCCGGCCGGACGCCTGGCCCTTGAAGGCCACTCATCCTCGCCAACGTCGATGTTGGCGAAACTGTCCGGGGGGATAGTTCTCCCCTCTTGGACCCTTGGCCTCCCGACCGGGAAGCCTTCCTCTTCTTCTCTCCTCCTCCGGAGAGAGTACTCCTCCTCCTCGTCTTGAGGAGGAGTCCTCGTCGTCGTCGACGCCTTTGATTCTTGGAACTCTTTCGAGTCCCCCACCTTCTTGGCCTTCTTCTCCGGCACCACGTGCGGTGCCGGAACCAGCAGCCCTGCTAAGCGGGCGTCCACTGGGTCTTCTGGCATGGGAGCCGGGCTGATGAGCAGCTTGGCCTTCTCCATCCATTCCTGTCAAAGGAAGAGGCAGATTAAAACCTCACTAGAGTCAATCTAATTATCACAAGTGTCCTGTAATAGGGTTGAATCACTTACCGCGTCAGTTGGACACTGCGCGCTGAATCCGCGATCTTTCGTCTTGGATGCGGGGGCTTTGGCACCCTTGAACAGCACCCTCCAGCGCCTTCAGATGTTGTGTCGAAGAGCCCGCTTAGCGCTGGTGCTGTTCGGATTGAACTCCACAAATTGAATGCCCGTCTTGGCATGGGAGAATCCGCCGGAGGAGCATGACTTGGACCACGTCGACGAGCCGGAGCTTATTGCTCACCATCTTCTTGATGCATGCTCGGAGTCCCGTCACCTCCACCGGGTCGCCCCACTGCAAGCCCTTCTCTTTCCAGGAGGTGAGCTGCGTGGGAATTCCAGATCTAAACTCGGGGGCCGCCGCCCATGTGGGCTCGAGCAGCTCGGTGATGTAGAACCACCCCGATTGCCACCCCTTGACAGAATCCACGAAGGTCCCTTCTAGCCAAGGGACGTTGGGCAATTTACCCAACATGGCGCCTCCGCATTCCGCTTGCGTGCCCTTCACAACTTTCGGCTTGACGTTGAAGGTCTTGAGCCACAGTCCGAAGTGGGGCTGGATGCAGAGAAAGGCCTCGCACATGACGATAAACGCCGAGATGTTGAGGACGAAGTTCGGCGCCAGATCGTGGAAGTCCAGGCCGTAGTAAAACATGAGTCCCGGACAAATGGATGGGCGGAAAGCCCATCCAGCGGAAGAAGTGGGGAGGAAGACGGCCCTCTCATGAGGCCCGGGTAGGGATGAGCTGCCCGCGTCGGGCAGCCGATCGCGATGTCATTGGAAAGGTATCCGGTGTCGCGCAGCTTGGTGATGTCATCCTCCTTAGCGGTGGAGACGAGCCATTTGCCTCCCGCTCCGGACATATTCGGAGAAGGTCGGCGAGATCTTGCAGCTTGAGCGTTGGAGCTTGAGTCTTGTGAGGATGGATAAGCAAAGGAGGAAGAAGGCGTGGGTGAGAAGATAAATCCTTATCCCGTATATATAGGCGGACTAAACTATCGTCCCCACCAGCCTGGTAAAACTCGCTTATCTCCCAAGCGCCACCATCAATGGCGCGGTTGGGTTACCCACGTCCGTATTGATGAGAATCCCGGAATAAAGGGGAACACGATCTCTGCTTCGACAAGACGTGCCAAGGAAACCGCTTCGCTAAACGTGCTGAAGTGGAATGAGTAAAAAACGATTCAAACAAGGGCTTGGTAGCGGTGTGATGTCATGCCGCATAATACGTCAGCAGATTGAGTCAGTGTATATGTTTTATTCTCTCTACGGTGGAATGTGGAAATTATTTTTTGCAGAGCCGGACACAATCCTGGTGTTCATTATCTTCTCCGGATTATTCAAGGGAGGAACCCGCCTCGCAATGCCGAACATTATGCACGCCGGACTTATCATCATTGAAGACTGGTTCAGGGGCTACTGAGGGAGTCCTGGACTAGGGGGTGTCCGGACAGCCAGACTATCAGTATCCGCCGGACTCCAAGACTACGAAGATAGAAGATTGAAGACTCCGGCTCGTGTCCGGAAGGTACTTTCCTTGGCGTGGAAGGCAAGCTTGGCAATACGGATATGTGGATCACCTACCATTGTAAACGACTCTGTGTAACCCTAGCCTCTCCGGTGTCTATATAAACCGGAGGGCTTTAGTCCGTAGGACAACATACATCTCAACAATCATACCATAGGCTAGCTTCTAGGGTTTAGCCTCCTTGATCTCGTGGTAGATCTACTCTTGTACTACCCATATCATCAATATTAATCAAGCGGGGCGTGAGGTTTTACCTCCATCGAGAGGGCCCAACACAGGTAAAAACATTGTGTCCCTCGTCTCTTGTTACCATCCGCCTAGGCGCACAGCCTCGGGACCCCTACCCGAGATCCGCCGGTTTTGACACCGACATTGGTGCTTTCATTGAGAGTTCCTCTGTGTCGTCACCGATAGGCTCGATGGCATCTTCAACCAACAACGCTGTCCTGGGTGAGACTTTTGTCCCCGGGCAGATCTTCGTATTCGGCGGCTTTGCACTGCGGGCCAATTCTCTTGGCCATCTGGAGCAGATCGAAAGCTACGCCCCTGGCCGTCAGGTCAGATTCGGAAGCTTAAACTTCACGGCCGATGTCCGCGGAGACTTGATCTTCGACGGACTCGAGCACCAAATGAGAAGATACAATAGAGGTAGAGGTCAAGTTGTTAGATATGCAAATGGCGTCACGAGACAGATCAACTATCACACTCTCTCTATGTGGTGGTTCACTCACTCCCTCAAGGTAGGTGCACTCAATCTCACGTATGATGGAGTCACTCATCTCACTCAAGTGGTGGGGGTTGTGTCTCTCCTCACATGGGAATCGAGGCAACACGTCATATATGGGGGTAGTGGTGAAGTCACTCTCATTTTTAATACGGTAGCACAAGTCACTCAAGTCATCATACGTCACCATGGTCGAAGGCAGAAAACCATGCTCAACCATCTCATCGTCGTCACCGTGGATGAAGGCCGAAGATGACACATCATCGCTCTCCTCCATGACCGAAGGGAAAATCCCATGCTCGATCATCTCGTCATCGTCGCCGTGGATGAAGGCCCAAGATGGCACATCATCACTCTCGCCTCCAAAGATGGAAAAATCATCCTTGCTCGCCACCATGTCGCTCGCCTCCAAAGCTTGGTCCTTGAAGGTCTCCGTAGTCGTACTCGTTGTCGGTGTCAAAACCGGTGGATCTCGGGTAGGGGGTCCCGAACCGTGCGTAACAGGAGGTGGGGGACACCATGTTTACCCAGGTTTGGGCCCTCTCGATGGAGGTAATACCCTACTTCCTGCTTGATCGATCTTGATGATATGAGTATTACAAGAGTTGATCTACCACAAGATCGTAGAGGCTAAACTCTAGAAGCTAGCCTATGGTTATGATTGTTGTTCTACGGACTAAACCCTTTGGTTTATATAGACACCGGAGGGGGCTAGGAATACACAGAGTCGGTTACAGAGAAAGGAATCTTCATATCCTAACCACCAAGCTTGCCTTCCACGCAAAGGAGAGTCCCATCCGGACATGGGACAAAATCTTCTATTTTGTATCTTCATAGCCCAACAGTCCGGCATACCCATATAGTCTGGCTGTCCGAGGACCCCTTAATCCAGGACTCCCTCAGTAGCCCCTGAACAGGGCTTCAATGACGATGAGTCTGGCGCGCAGATTGTCTTCGGCATTGCAAGGCGGGTTCCTTCTCCGAATATTTCAAAGTAGATCTTGAATACAAGAATCGTGTCCGCCTCTGCAAAACAAATTCCATATACCACCATGGAGAGTATAATGCTTTCACGAGTCCAATCCGCTGACAGCTTTTACAATACGACATTACATCATCGTTCAGTCATTATTTCAAATCGCTTTTTCGGCCTGCTGCTCCACGTTTCGCGAGGCGGTTTTATTGGCACGTCTTGTCGAAGCGGAGATCGTATCCCCTTATCACGGGATTCTCATCAACACGGACATGGGAAACCCAACCGTCCCATTGGTATGGCTCCTTGGGAATAGGCATGTTTTAAGGCCGCGTAGGGGACGTTTGATATTCGTCATCTTTATAAGGAGGCCGAGACCCGCCTTTCCCTTCTACGCTACTCCCACCTCCTCTCACCTCGAGCTCCAACACCCAAGGCTTAACCTGTCGCTTCGAACCTCAGGCCATGTCTGGATCCAGCTCTCAGGGCTGGTGGACGGCTTCCTCTGTCACCGAGGAGGATATCAAGAAGCTCAGGGAGGCGAGGTACTTGACTGCGGAAATCCATCATAGGCTTCCTGCACCAGGGGAGGTTATCCCTACTCCTAGGTCTAATGAGAGGGTCGTATTTATCCCTCACTTCCTTCGGGGGTTAGGTTTCTCCCTCAATCCCTTCGTTCAAGGGCTCCTGTTTTACTACAGAGTAGATTTCCATGATCTAGCTCCGGATTCACTCCTTCACATCTCATCGTTTATTATCGTATGTGAGGCTTTCCTCCATATCTCCCCACACTTCGGCTTGTGGCTCAAGATATTTGATGTAAGGCCGAGGATAATAAACGGCGGGCACGCAGAGTGCGGAGGCACTCTGATAAGCAAATCGGCCGATGCCGTCTGGCCAAAGGGTTCCTTTACCGCAACTTCCGGCCTATGGAAACTGGAGTGATTTTATATGACGGAGCCCCGTGGTACCAAGTGGGTAGCTTCACTAGCCTTCTGACCCGGCCCTCTGCCACAGCTTGCATCATGGGTAAACAAGGGGCTGCACTGGGGATTTCCGGATGAAGTTCAAATACTGCAAAGCCACATTCGAGACCTTATTAAGAAGGACATCGACCTTTTCAAGGTAATACAAGTTATGTTAGTCCGTCGGGCCTTGCCATGCCAGCGCCGACCTCTCCATATGTGGGAATTCAATCTGAAAGGACCGCGAACCATTCAGCGCTTCTTCGGCACAACGCTCGAAAGGATGTATGAATTAGTCTTCGGGTCACGAAAAAGGTATCCGGACACCACAGAGGACGCAGGCCTCGACTGCAGCCATCTGGATTCCCCGTTAAATACTCTATTTCCGAACACATTTTAAGCTTAAGTTTCTCATAACAAAACAGAGAAAACAATACTCTGCCAGGGCTGGGTAAGGAAGGCGGAGAGGATCAGGTGTTCGGCCCCTCTTCTCAAAAACTCAACGAACCCAGTGTTAACCAGAATGCTGGCTCTGGCACCCTATGAAGTGCCGTCAAGGGAAGGAAAGGAGAGGAGTGGAGAGGCCCAAAGAGGCCTTCATACCGGAGGCACGTCACGCACCGTATCCGGAGAAATCTGAACCCCCGTGTCAGAGGGTGAACAGGGAGGAGAATCTATGATTCCCTCCCCCAACGGGAAGAAAAGAGCCGCTCCCAAATACCTGAAGGTAGATGCTTCCAAGCGAGGGAGGAAATCCCTATCAGGGGCCCGAATTCGGGAGGCGATATTGCCGCATAGTGCCCCCAAGGGGGCCAGCCCTCAGCCGAACCGTAAGTGAACAAAGGTGTTTAATAACCATACTCCATTCTTTCCCGTTTGTGAGGGTAATATTTTGAAACGTATGTTTTGCAGTTCGGCCTATAGCCTCCCTCAACAATCTTTGTCCTTGGGGGATCTTCTTGTGGAGATGATCGAGAGCGAAACGCCGCCTCCAACTTCCCCGCCTCATAGGGCGGGCCACCCCCAGGGTGTCGTCCCCGAGGATTTCTCCCGAGCCACGAGGGAGCGCCAAGCCTGAAGATGACTCTTCGGCCACCCGAGGTCCACGGTGTTCGGCTCCTAGAGAGACCAACAACAAAAGCCCGGACCATCCGATATACAACTGGACACATGGACGGATCTTTTGCGGCAAGCGCCTATCTCAGAGGAACATCGTACATTAATGGGTACGGTGATTGAGAGGATTTAGTCCGCAACAAACGGATTGAATGAAGCTTTTACGAGCCTGCTAAGAGGCTTTGAGGTACATAATGTAGCCTCTTGTTTTGTACTGTGGATGCAATGTGCACTTTGTATAGATAGTAGCCCCTGAGACTCTGGTTGCCCACCAATTAGTGACAATTAGAGGATCAAAAGATAAACATGCTCGGGTAATAATTGTGTTAATTTGTATACAGGCGGCTGTAGCCCCGGCCAATGCCCGGGCTGCCCAATTTGCCGAACTGAAGCGGCAACTTGATGTGGCGGATGATGACATCACGCTCGTGAACAATCGGCTTGATGAGGCGCAAGTGAAAGTGCTAGTTATCGACTAGAGGGGGGGTGAATAGGCGAGTTTTATGAAAGTCTTCAAAACACGGAAGTTTTGAAGACAAACACGAAAACTGGACCTATAAACATGCAGCGGAAGATGAACTACAGTAGATAAGCCATAGTCAGAAAAGTATGAAACTAAAGCATGATGACTGATAGCAGCTAGGTAGTAGGATCAGTATGGAAGATAGTATGAAGCCAATCAGAACAAGTAGTCACACAGTGAAGTCAAACAGGCATAGCAATCAGGCAATGACTTCACAAAGACAAGCTGTAAGTAGGGAGAGTAAGAGATAGAACTAGTGCGTTGTGAAGACAAGGATTTGTTCGACCAGTTCCAGTTGTTGTGACAACTGTACGTCTTGTTAGGGAGGCTGAGATTGAACTCAGAAGCCCGTGTCTTCACCTTATTCCCCTTGAGCTAAGGACACACAGTCCTTGCCCAATCACTCTGGTAAATATTCAAGGTAGACTTCCAAACCTTCACCGACTTCGTTCATCGGCAATCCACAATTACTCTTGGATGCTCAGAATGCGACGCCTAACCGGCTGGAGGATTCACAGTCCTCAAGTGTAACAAGTCTTTAGATCACGCGGACTGAAAGACTTCAGTGATGCCAAACACTCTCTGGGCTCTGGGTGTTTTGGCCTTTGTCCTCACAAGGATTTCTCTCTCAAACTCTTCCGAGGTGGGTTGCTCTCAACGACAAAAGTCGTGCATTAACTCTGAGAAACCACCAATTTATGGTGTAGGGGGTGGGCTATTAATAGCCACTGGGCAACCCGACCTGATTTGTCCGAAATGACCCTGGGTCACTAAGGAACTGACACATGTCACAATGGTCAGATTTTAAACACACGTGACAGCTTGACTTGGGCTACAAGTAAAGCTGACTTATCCGACTCTGGATAAGATTTGCTCTCATTGTCTTCGCTCGAAGACATAGGATTTTGGTTGAGCATCACTTCAGTCACTCTGACTTTGTTCACTTGGACCCCACTTAACAGTGCGGTGGTTCCTATGACTAAACAAAGAAGAAAAGAAACAACAAAACTACTAAGTCTTTGCACTCCATAGTGTTCAGTCAATGTCTTCTTCTGTCATAGTCTTCAATGTGAATATCTTCACGAACCACCATTGTCTTCAATGTCTTCATACATTTTTAGGGGTCATCTTCGGTAGGTAAACCGAATCAAGGAGGGACTACTACCTGTGTTATCCTGCAATTCTCACAAACACATTAGTCCCTCAACCACGTTTGTCATCAGTACTCCAAACCAAACTAGGGGTGGCACTAGATGCACTTACAATCTCCCCCTTTTTGGTGATTGATGACAAACTGGTTGAAGTTTTCAACGGGGATATAAGTATGTGAAATTGTAAGGATGAGGTATTGTCTTCGTAAGTAGCAAAAGGCTCCCCCTGAAGATGTGCATATAAATAATTTGCTTTTGGAATGCAAATGCACATGGCAGGTTCTACTTGTGGAGATCCTCTTCAACTTATGAAGACAATTCATCATGCATGATCTGATGTAACGAAGATAATGGCATGCATAATGAAAAATGGACTTCTGCAAAATGATTTAAGTGCGGAAGTTATCGTCACACATGCGGAATTTATCATCACATCACAAAATAGCAAATAAGTAGCAGACGACCATCGAGTTTAAGTGTTACAACTCAGAGAACCAAATGTATCAAAAGCAAGAGTTGTAAACACTAGGCAAAAAATAATGCAACCGCCCATATGAACCCACTTGAAGACTATCAACTCATAGCTTCTCCCCCTTTTGTCAGTAAGGACCAAAAAGGGTTGAAGGCATTAACCCTCTACTCGTTCCAAGAAGGAGTAGGAGAAGATGCAGGGTTGGTGTCGAGGTTTGGCGGTGCAGACGAACTTGGGGCAGTGTCGATGCGTGTTGGAGGTGGCGAAGTAGCATCATCTTAATCATCGATCACACGAGCATTTACTGTTGGAGCAGAAGAGGAGTATTCTGAGTCTTCAAGAGATGGAGTGCGCCACAGAACAGCATTTCTTGGCGGAGTGGAATCAAACTTGAATCGTTCTGAGAAGCCATCGTCCTGAAGATCTCCCTCAGCACACATAAGCGTCAGCCCTTTCCATGTGCGTTGACAAGTTTCATGAGCTACAAAGGCATTCTTGGTTGCAAGGTTGCGAATGCGATTGATGTCAGTCATGATGCTCTCCATCTGGCGCTTGAGCCAATCATGATGCCTATCCTGTTTCTGATGCAGGCCAACGAGAAGCTCTCGGTCATTGAGAACATGAGATCGCTTTTGAGGCCGTTGAGCAATTTTGCTGTTAGTGGCTTCAGTTGGGGCACAGTGAGGTGCACGTGTAGTACCAGCCAACGGATAGACACGAGTGGCAGCCAGCACACCTTCAGTGGGCTGAGTGAAGCTCTGATGATCAATGTTGTGAAGATAAAGTGGATCATTGTCAGACTCTGGATAGATGGCTTCAACAAACATATCAACATCTGGCAAGAAGACAATGTGGTTGTGTGCAGATGGCCGATAGTTGAAGGCAGTGTGAAGCTTGATCAGATACATGATCCATGGAGCATACAACTTCAAGCCAAAAATATCAGATCCTAATGCAACAAGTTGGCGGATGCAGAAATCTTGTGCATTAAAGCTTTTGCCACGAAGAATATGGAAGACCAATGTCTTCATTGCACCTTCGAGCTTGGCCTTTAGAGAATGTCCTTTGATAGGCCAGAGAGTCCGCCTTATGATGTGATAGATCGTGTGTGGCAGATACTCAAGGTCTTCAACAAAGAACTCTGTAGGATATTCTGCATCTGGAGGCAATGGCTTCATCATGCTCAGCATCTGGCTCATTTTGGGTTCAGGCTTGTGAAAGATGCTTCCCACTGTTGCAGTGTGAAGCTGACAATCAGGCTCATAGAGATCACCTGGAGTGGGCAGGCCAGTAAGCTCAATGGCATCAAATGCTTTGGCTTCATGATGGACGTTTCCTGTCATCCACTCAAGGACCCAAGTCTTCGGATCCCTGTTGTAGCCTCTGATATGCAGAGTGGCGTAGAATTGGAGCAGTAACTCTTCATTCTAGTGCTCCTTTTCAGTGAAAAAATGCAGTAAGCCAGCCTCTCTGAAGCAATCATGGGCTTCTTCCAAGGAGGGCAGGCCATCTATGGCTTCAGTATCAAGACGCACATGCGGAAATATGCGTCCTTGGTTGTACAGAATGCATGAATAGTAGCTGCGCTGCTGATAGCTCCAGAACCGATCAGATGAAATCTTGGGCTTGGTGTAGGGGTTCTTGTCGCTATCGAAGAAGGTGTTGTGTGCAATGAAGCCATTGACATTGAAAGATCCTGGCGAAGTGGCAGTACCTGGAAATCTGGGCAGTCTTGGCTTTGCCTTCTGAACCTGAGGCCTGTGCTCGACATGGTAATCAAATTGAGGACCTGCAGCAGGTGGAGGAATCAGAATAGGCCATCTGACAGTGACAAGCTGTCCATAGTTGTATGCTTGCTCGAGAGTATGTGGCCTTGGAGGCAGAACAGGAGCAGCGGCATTGACTTCAGGCTGCAGATTTGTGATAGGTGCGGCATTGACTTCATCTGCTTCATGGGCTTCATTGGCTTCATTGGCCACTGGTGCATTGGCTACTGTAGGATCCACATTAGCGTCAGCCATGACAACGTCATTGGCTTCAGGAATATCATGTGTGGCAGCCTCAGGGTTCTCACCCTCCACTTGAGTAGCTGGAGGTTCCGGCATGGACTGGTTCTCTTCATTAACTTATTCTTGTGTTGTAGGGGGAGTAGCGACATGCTGTTCTTCTTGTGTTACTCCGGCTGATGTAGCCGGAGGGTCTTCAGCAGCATTGGCTTCAGACACAGGGACCACCACAGAAGGATTGTCTTCAAGGAACACTTGACGTGCCACTGAGCTTGACAAGTTGGAGTCCTCTTCTGTGATGGTGGTCATGGAGGCAGATGGTTTCAGGCCTTTGCGAAGCTGTTGGAATACGGGCGATGCCTTTGGCGATGGTGATGTCTCCATGTAGTTGTCATCATTTGACATGGGGCTGATGACGGGCACACTTGACGGCTGGGGTGTACTTGGTGAGTCTTGAGGTGGGGTAGCTTGCTGGGGCGATCGGCCCACGATGCATCTTGTGAGATTGGCGTCAAAGGATGACCAATACTGATAAGCTCACAGTTCGTTTGAACAGGCGATGATACCATTGGGCGCTTGATCTGAGGAAGAACTACATCATCTTGAGCAATATCTTCAGTCGCGATGGGATCGGGCGATGGAACTATTGAGCCGGGGAGCCTCTGTGAAGCGAGGCTCATGAACAATCATCGACGCTCTTGGTTTGCGCAGCGGAGGAACAAATGCAAGGGGTTCAACAACAAGGGGATCGTGGGAGCAGCGGATCTCTTCTCTTGGTTTTCTCTTCTTAGTGGGTGGTTCTTCATCGATTGGTGCGCTTGGTTTTCCGCTTCGGCTTCGCTTGGTGCCTTGGTTTTCTTCGCTGAAGCCCTTGTAGGAGACTTGGGCTTGAGCGCTCATCTTGGCGGCAGGAAGACAATGTGTGGTTCTTCCTGCCGTGGTGCTTCAGTGTGTGCTTCAGATGACTTCTTTTTCTTGGCAGCCATTGACGGGTCAATGCCAGGGCGGACAAGTGCCTTGCGCTTTTCAGCTTCATTGTAGGCTTGAACGCATTTGTTAGCGAGTGCTTTCATGCGCTCTCTTGAGCCTTTGGCTTCCTCATGTTTCTTCCGAAATGACTCCTTGAGGTCATTGGGCATCACCTTGAACTTTTGCACATCAGCCACATTCAGCCTGGCGACATGCTTCTTGAACTGTTCCTTCTCGAAGTTGATCTTTCGCTTCAGTTCAATGATGCACTGAGCCAGAGCAAGTTCAGGAGCAATGTCGCCTTGGAAGGCAACGCTGACGCCAATGGGAAGCTGAAGGTCAGAAAAGCTAAGCTCCTGATTATCAAACCACTCATCAATGAAGTTCTTCAGAATGTTTACATCAAAGAGGGGCAGATCGTTGAAGATCTCCGCCTCTTGCTTGCTCTTGATCAGCTGTTCCAGAGCATCTTCACCAAATTCTTCACCAGAAGAAAAGTCAATTGGTTCAGTTTCATTCCTCAGAATGGCTGCAGGCGTCAGTGCATGACTCCGTTTCTGAACTGGTGTCTTCTATGGCTTCTCACGCTTCTTGGAGATGCTAGAGAGATCTTCAAAATTATTACTTGGAGCAGAAGGGGCAGTTGCCAATGGCTTCACTCTTGAAGGTTTTGGAGCAGCAGATGATTTTGATGCTTTAGTCTTCTTTTGCTTCTTAGGCTTTGGAGGAGGAGCTGGAGCTTCGTTAGTGTCAGCATCATCATCATCAGAATGATGCACTTTGGCACCTCGAACGGTAATGTGAGTGATGAGGCCAGCAAGGTTGTAGAAGGGGCCAATCCTGTTTTCATTGGCTTCACGGGTGCCATCGTCCCGAGGTGCGGAGGGACCAGGGTTGAAGTCAAGCCCGGTGTCCTTCTTGTTCGCGGCGGTGAGTTTTGTCAAAGCGGTAGTTGCGCTTGAGCATCGTCTTCACGACACCAGAGTAGTGAAGACGGGTCAGCATTCTCAGGCTATAGTCCGCGCACCATGCAATGATAGAAGCCTTGCTCAATAGCTTTAGCCTGATTCCTGGGTGGAAGATTTCTGTACAGAATATCATTCCAGGGTGCCTTGATGGCATTCTTCTCTGCATACTCTTTGGTGATGAAGCGGTATCTGAACCACTCTTCTGCCCAATATCTTCGAATCCAATAGATTCGATTCTTGCGTTCAGTGTAGGTTTTTTCTGGATCAGTTTTGTACATCTCATGCAAATCTGGAGGTAAGTCCTTGGAGGTGTCACCACGACGCTGTCTGCCTCCCTTTCTTGCTGATTTTCTAGTTGCCATGATGTGTAAACTGAAAGGCTTCAGTACTTTCAAAGGCTTCAAACGGCTGGACTGATAGGAACTCGCTTCAGGTGAGTTGATGTGACTCTGCAAGAACTCTGCAAATGAATGCAGACTATGAGAACCAAGGGACGGGTGTAAATGAACTACAACACTATCAAGAAGTGAACCGCATTACTTTTTTTCGCTTCTGTAACAATTTTTTTACAATTACGGGATGAACAACATCATACGGCTGACCGCACTGCTTCAGAGTGAAAACCGCACTACATGGTTCTTGTACTCTTTTTCTATTTTATTTTTATGAATAAGTTTTTTTATGAACGAGAGTGGACAGCAGTGATAAGGCCAAGTGAACCACACCAAGAGAAAAGTGAAACGCAACACGAGTCTAAGTGAAACGTTGAACCATACCATTTTTTTGTCGTTTTTTTAAACTTTTTTTATAAGTGCATCCGAGCTGCATGCTGAGAGCTAGTGAGCTTCATCTTTTTTGGTCTTTATTATATTTCTCTTTTTATTTACCCTAATTTTTTGTTTTTTCTAATTTCCATTTGATTAACCTATTTGGACGAGCGAGGAGTGTAAACTGCATGTTGTTTATTTGAAAAGAGCCAAAGCGTACTTCATGAATTGGGAAACATCTTTTCTTTTTATGAGAAGTGGGCCATGGAGTCCCTCGAAGTGCACTGCATTGTAGTTTTCTTTTTTCCAGCTGTTTTGCCAAAGTGGGCAACTCTTGCAATTAACACAGATGTCCTTCAATATGTAAACAAAAAAGTGAACGGCAAAAATCGGAGCGTCGCTGTAGCCGGTGCTGACAGTACAGAAGTGTACTGCTTGGGGAGTCGGCGATGGCCCGGTGAGTCTGATGGTAAAAATAGGTCTAGTGGCAGTTTGAGCCGGGGCATCCGGGAAGCGGAGTTCACTTTTTCTCTTTTTTTGTTGTTTCCCCATCTCCTACAAAAGCAAACTGAACCGTAAGAACAACTGATAGCAAATTGCAGTGCACTGCAGATTTCCATCCAAAAACAAAAAAGTGAGTCTAAAGTGTACTAATGAGAGTAGCGAACCACAACAAAAAACACTGAACTCCACGCTGATGTTTTTGCTCCCAGACCATGTATGCATACTCGAAATTGTCCATTGCCCAGACTGCACACACACATGATCCGCACCACACAACGAGACTCTGAATTTCATTGGCGCACTACACAAACTGCACGGGAGCTTGCGGGTGCTAGAGCAGTGGGTGTCCTTGTCTTCCTGATTTGACCCTGAGGATGAAGAACAGAGCGGCATGACTTCACGGGACAATAGTAGTTGCTTCAAAAGTCTCCGGCGGTAAGGAATCGGTTCAGAGAGAAAAAACTAACACTTGGTCAGGGGAGGAGGCAAAACCTGCAGTCAGGGGATGGAGGCAAACCTGAATTTTGGCGCCCCTCAACAGAGCACCTCGCTGGTGGGGAGGGGATGCAGGGAGGCCACGGCGGTGTGCGGGGGAGGACCCACGCCAGCAGCAGTGCGGGGCATCTGCGGGCCGCACGTCTGGATCTAGACCGGCAGCTTCACGAGGCGCCTTGGGGTGGCGCCGCCGGATCCACGCCGGCGGCCGCACGGGGCTCCTGGTGGCGGCGTGCCCGGATCCGCGCCAGTAGCCGCGCGAGGCGCCTGGTGCTATTGCAAGGCGCGCCTGGATTTGCCGAGAAGGAAGGGGCCGTTGGGGAGCCAAGCATGGGATTCACCGAGAGGTGCTCTATGGGGGAGTGACGAGTTGGATCCGTCAATGGAGGGAGTTGGACGGGCGCTGGGGCGGCACCGGCAGTGCAAGGTGGAGGGTAGGTGGGAGGAGGAAGAAGGTGGGAGGGAGTGGGTCGGGTCGGTGCAGGGCGCCAGCGCGGCGCCGGAGGAAGGAGGTGGTGTGGCAGGGACGAAGCGGCGGCGCCGAAGGAAGGAGGTGGTGCGGAGGGGCCCGAGCGGCGACACGGGAGAAGGTGGAGGAGGGCACGGGAGTGGAGGAGGTGGGCGTACGGCAGTGGGATTGGGATTTGGTTAGTGGAGAGAGAGGGGCGATTGGTTTTTCGCGTGCCTGCGGTTCGGTTCGGTCTGCACACGGGATTAGATAGGGCATGACGCAGTTCCTTTTTGTTAGCAGAATAAGCGTTTCGGTGTGCAGAATAAGGGTCTTAAGGGGTGTTATTAGAATAGACCCACCCTATATATATATGTATGTATGTGTATATATATATATATATATATATATATATATATATATATATATATAGTTATTATTCATCACCCAGGGTGCAGAATAAGTTATTCTTCACCGAGGTAATCTTACGATCATTTCATAATTAAATTACGTTTGGAATTCAAATAATTACATTCCTATCGATTCACGACGTAAAATTTGACATAAGAAAATAAAAATATAGGTCATAAGACAAGAAAATTTACAGTTTATGTGTATTTTACACTATGTTTTTAAATATGTAATTTTACATAACATAAAATATTTTTCCGACGATTATATATTTTCTTACGGTCTCTTTTTACTTTAGAAATAAGGCAAAATTTACGGAACGTAAAATTACGGTCCATTGATAGTAAAATAGAGGGGTGAAGAATAACTATTCCTCACCGAGGTGACGAATAGTCAATCCTATATATATATATATATATATATATATATATATATATATATATATATATATATATATATATATATATATATATATATATATATATATATATATATATATATATATAAAATCAACCATGAAGTCAAATTAATGTTGAAGTTAAATCACTTGCGAAGACTTTGCAAATATGGCGCTACGAGGAAACACTTGAAGAGTTTGGTGGTGGCGTTACCCAATCGTATAGGAAGTATTAGACCCAGCCACGGCGCACAATTATCAAGGCGCTCTGAAGTCAATTTCCACGTTAATGTATTCACACTTAGAGTGTATGTCTTCATTGATTGAAGATATACATTACTTCGTGTGTTGCACATCTAAGTCATCAAACTACATAAGTGTTAGGATGTGTGCCTAATCGCAGGACATTCGAGGATTCCAAGATATTTAGCTCACACCGCAACTTGCAAAACCTTTTCTCATCCAAGGGCTTAGTGAAGATATCAACCAACTGCTCTTCTGTCTTGACGTGAATGATATCATTATCTTCTTTCATAACATGATCTCTGAGAAAGTGATGGCGAATTTCAATGTGCTTTGTCTTGAGTCTTTGAAGCGGGTTATTGGCAATCTTGATAGCGCTTTCATTATCGCGATGAGTGACACATGCTTCAGATGGATGCCATAGTCCTTAGGAGTTTGCTTCATCCACGAAGTGGCGCAAACAAGATCCAAAGACAATGTATTGATTCAACGATTGAGAGTGATACACATTACGCTTCTTTGAAGACCAATGACAAGATATCGACCCGTAAAGTGACATGTGCACGATGTAGACTTGCGATCCACCTTGTCACGACATAATAGCATCCAAAATCCAACCAGATCAAACTCGAGCCCTTTGGATACCATAACCCTAGTGTTGGGGTGTAAGCCAAATATCGAAGAATTCGCTTCCGACTAAGTGATGCGACTCCTTTAGTGCCGCTTGGAATCAGGCACACATGCAAACACTAAGCATGATATCTGGCCTAGATGCACATAAGTAAAGTAAAGAACCGATCATAGAGCGATATACCTGTTGATCGTAATCTTTACCATTGACGTTGGGGCTTAGATGACTTTTGGATGGCATTGGCGTCGTGTATCCTTTGCAGTCTTGCATTCCAAACTTCTTTAGGCAATCTTTGAGATATTTTTCTTGTGATATGAAGATGTCGTTGTGTTGCTGACGGATTTGAAGACCGAGAAAGAACTTCAGCTCTTCCATCATGGACATTTGATATTGTTCTTGCATCATGTAAGAAAATTCAACATTGTATTTCTTGTTGGTGCAACCGAAGATAATGTCATCCACATAGATTTGGCACACAAACAGTTCACCATCATATGTCTTCGTGAGGAGAGTGGGATCTAGAGAACCAGGTTTGAAGCCTTTGCTCTTCAGGAAGTCTTTAAGTGTGTCATACCAAGCACGAGGGGCTTGTTTGAGGCCATATAGTGCGTTGTTGAGCTTGTATACCATATCAGGATGTTTTGGGTCTTCAAAGCCAGGCGGTTGTGCAACATATACTTCTTCTTCAATCTTTCCATTGAGAAAGGCACTCTTCACATCCATTTGACACAGAAGGATGTTATGATGATTTTCATAAGCTAGCAGTATGCGAATGGCTTCGAGCCTAGCCACTGGAGCAAATGTTTCATCAAAGTCAATTCCTTCAACTTGTGTGTATCTTGAGCAACGAGTCGTGCTTTGTTTCTGACTACTTGACCATGCTCGTCTTGTTTGTTGCGATATATCCATTTTGTGCCAATTATGTTGTGCTTGCGAGGATCAGGATGCTTGACTAATTCCCACACATTGTTCAGCTCAAACTGTTGTAGCTCTTCTTGCATAGCTTGAATCCATTCAGGTTCCTTGAAGGCTTCAGCAACTTTCTTGGGTTCAGAGATTGAGACAAATGCAAAGTGCCCATAGAAATTTGCTACCTGTGTTGCTCTTGAACGAGTGAGTGGACCAGGTGCATTGATGCTATCGATTATTTTCTCAATTTGTACTTCATTTGCAACACAAGGATGAACTGGACGAAGATTTTGCTCCTGCTGAACATTGTCATCATTTGGAGGATTGTCTTCACGCTGAGCAACTTCTTCAGGTTGATCAGGTGCAGAAATAATGAGTTCCTCTTCAGGCTGGGCATCTGATGGTATGATCTCTCCTATTCCCATTAGCTTGATTGATTCACTGGCAGGTACTTCAGCTAGCACATTTGGTAGGTGCTCTCTTTGCGAGCCGTTAGTTTCATCGAACCGCACATCGACAGTTTCAACCACTTTATAGTGAAAGAGTTTGAAGACTCTGTAGGAGTGCGAGTCCTTTCCATAACCAAGCATAAAACCTTCATGTGCTTTCGGTGCAAATTTTGAAGTGTGATGTGGTTCCTTGATCCAGCACCTAGCACCAAATACTCTGAAGTAGCTTATGTTTTCTTCAGAAGCTTGTGAAGATAAACATGGTTGATGACATGGCATGCAGTATCAATGGCTTCAGGTCAGAATTTTCTTGGAGTCTTGTATTCGTCAAGCATCGTCCGAGCCATTTCAATAAGGGTTCTGTTCTTGCGCTCCACGATGCCATTATGTTGAGGTGTGTAAGGAGCGGAAAACTCATGAGTGATGCCTAAGGTGTCAAGATAGAGGTCGAGGCCTCTGTTCTTGAATTCTGTTCCATTGTCACTCCTAATGTGCTTGATCTTGACGCCATAGTTGTTCATGGCGTGGTTGGCAAAGCGTGTGAAGACATCCTGCACTTCAGTCTTGAAGAGAATTATGTGCACCCAAGTGTATCCTGAATAATCATCAACAATAACGAAACCATAGAGACAAGCAGTGGCAGTGAGAGTAGAGTAGTTAGTGGGACCAAACAAGTCCATGTGGAGCAGCTAAAAAGGTCAAGATGTAGTCATGATTGTCTTCGAGGGATGCTTGGCCCTTGTCATCTTCCCAGCTTCACAAGCACCACATAGATGATCTTTCTTGAACTTGACGTCTTCGATGCCAATGACGTGCTTCTTCTTGGCGAGAGTGTGTAAGTTCCTCATGCCAGCATGCCCTAGCCTCCGATGCCAGAGCCAGCACTCTGAAGACTTGGCTAGAAGACATATGGCCATCTGTGCTCCTGCTGAGAAATCTACCATGTAGAGATCATCTTTCCCTTCAAAGACTAGAGACTTGTCAGATTCCATTAGTACAAGGCAACGATATTTTCCAAACAGCACAATCGTGTTTAAGTCACAAAGCATTGAGACAGACATTAAGTTGAAACCAAGGGATTCAACAAGCATCACTTTGTCCATGTGCTAATCCCTTGAGATTGCAACTCTACCTAGGCCCAATACCTTGCTTTTACCAGTGTCAGCAAATGTGATGTGACTTTTATCACATGGACGTAAGGTTGAGTCCATGAGAAGACTTCGATCACCAGTCATGTGGTTAGTGCATCCGTGTCGTGGGAAACGAACACCTATGGGGCCGGCGGACCGGGCCCCTTTCAGTTTGGCGGGGGGCGGAGATCGCACGAAGAGTGGATCGAGGCGAAGCACCTGAGCGATTACCCACCGGAGCTCCCGGAGATAATACTCCTGCTGCTTATGCGGTTGTATTGTGTTCTTGCTCGGGGGCGCGAGAGCTCTGATACCCCTAGCTGCTAATGAGACCGGCGTGAGTGTTTACGGTTTGAACCCTTGAACCCCATCTCGTTCGCATGGGCCTCCTTTTATATGCTCAAGGGTCACCGACAGGTGGCAAGCGTGAAGCGAGGTAAAGAGGAAAAGGAATGCGGTTGGTACAAATACTTGTACGGTGTATCCTACCTAACCACGGCGGCGGGGACAAAGGCATTAAATGCCGTCATGTATCGCCCAAATAGTGCATAAAGGGACCGTCGGGCGCCACGCTTACCACGATGGCCATCTTGTCATCTCCGCTTGCCACCTCGCACCGCTGGCTGCACACCCTCTTGCCACAGCGCTGGGGCGGTCCCGTAGGCGACACGTTAGTGGATGTCTTTGGAGCAGCGGTGCGAGTGGTTGCTTGTCGCGGCAAGCGCCTTGCCGCGGTCGTTGTCTTGTCGCGCCCAGAAGCTTGTCACTCGCCGGGCCTTGGCGGGACGCGTGGCACATCGCGGCAAGTTCCTTGAAGTGCCTTGGTTGGCCTTCCTGACAAGCTCCTCTTGCCGGGGTCTTGTCTCCTTGGCTTAAACACTTTGTTCTGGAATGGCTCCAAAGGAACCACCGAGGACCTTGGCGGTCACCCGACAAGCCTTGCCGCGAGGCGCTGCTACTGCCCGTGCACAAGTTCGGGATACTAGGGTACCCCTATTCTAGTACACCGGCAGAGCCCCGGCTGGGCCATACACGGTGGCGGCTGTTGTTGGGCGGGCCCAAAAGCAGAACACGAGCACCTGCGGCTGGGTTCGCCGTATCTTACTCCGTATCCACCGCGCTCTCCCCTAACGGCACGCGTTGAATGCGGCGTCGTGGGAGAGATCGTGGGTGGTTCTTTATTCGGAAAAAGCGGAATATCCGCCCCCTCCCTCTTTATAAGCAGGGGAAACAGGGGCAGTTCGTCCATCTCGCCAGTTGCTGTTGCAATCTCAGAAATCTCCGCCGCTCCCCCTTCTGAAAGAGAGCAGCGCTCCGCCCCCCATCGCCATCAGCACCACCAACGCCGTCGATCTCCCCCACCACCTCCGCCATGGCTCCGAAAGCCGGCAAGGGGAAGGCCGTGAAGTCAGCCGAGGCGCTGCGAAAGGAGCAGGCAACTTCCCCCCCACGAGCTCGCCACGAAGGAGCTGAGGGCGTGGTACTACCTCTTCTGGTCGACGGAGATGAGAGCGCATCCGCGCACGAAGGTACTCTCCGCCGCCGCTTCAGAACGGGCTCCGTACGGATATCCCTTCTTTGCGTTGTTCTTCTACTGCGGGCTCTGCCCGCCTTTCTCTGAATTCTTCTGCGATATCATGAACACCTACGGGTTCCACCTCCTTGACTTCACCCCCAACGCCGTTCTGACCATGGCGGTTTTCGCACATCTCTGCGAAAATTTTGTCGGAGTCCATCCTAATGTAGCCCATTTCCGCCATTTCTTTATGCCCCATGTTGAGAGAGGGGAGCCCTTATCCGGCGGAATCGCCTGGATCTCGCGGGCCGGCAAGAAGGAAGCATATCTGGAAGGAGAGCTCCGCAGCAAGTGGGAGGAGTGGAGAGCAGAATGGTGCTGGATTGTTGAGGAGAACCCGCAGCCATTCACCGCCCAGCGCCAAGCCCGATGGTCTTGCGACAAAGATTGGAGCAACTTGGCCGGAGGGCGATAAATTGAAGATTGCCGTTACCGGATCCTGCGGCTCGGGCTTGCGGGCTCCTTGTAAGCGCTGTTGGCGCGGATTTTCTTCGCCGCCGCCATCGCCCTGCAAGAGAGGAGAGACCGCTTTGGGAGTTGAAGGTCCGGCGGACATCACGAGGCTACGCCCGGGCCTCAAATTCAACTTCACTGTCTTGGAGCTGGACGCGATGCTCAAGGAATTGTTCAAGCACGACCCTCAACATCCCGAATGGTTCAGGTTGCCGACAGGTGTCGTTCCGCTGTGCAACAATTCCTCGCTCGACCGCATCCGTGCAATGATGCCGCAGTGCGACTCGCATGGAATCGTCCCAACATGGCAAGAGCCTGCGGACGATGTTGTGCAGCAGTTCTTCGACGGCTTGGTGGAAGTGGCGGTCCACGCCGACGAACAGAAGGGCCTCACCCGCGACACCACCGATGCGGAGATGCAGCGCATCACCACCAGGGCGGAAGAGGCGGCGGCAGCCGCTGCCGCGGGTGAGTTTGGATTCACTGTGGAGGAGGCAGAGGCAGCAGAGGCGGCAAGCCGTGCCAATCGAGATGAGCTTGTCGGTGAGGGGGAGCTTGCCGGCGAGGAAGAGCTTGCCGGGGAGGAAGAGCTTGCCGGGATTGACGCCGAATCGAGCGAGCCCGCCGAGGGTGTGAGCGGCTCACCATCTTCAGGCAGCTTGCCGCAAGCAGAGCCCCCAGTGCAGCCCCCAGCTCCACCAAGAAGGCGTCTCCGCAAGGCCGGGGACGTAGTAAGGCGGCAGAGGAGACAACAGCCGCCGCGCCGCGCGACACGCTCCACCGGGGCAAGCACTGTTGCCGCGGGAGCGTCTCACGCCGCAGCGGCAACTGGAGCGGGGTCTTCCCGGACCACCGCTTCTGATCCTGCCGCCGCCCCCACCAAGCGGTCCAAGGAACCTACTCCTCCGCCTCGTCGCGCCGAAGGTGGGCCGAACTTCGACCTCTCCGTGCTCAGCTCCGACGAGGAAGAAGAAGAGTAAGATCCTTTGTTGTACTTGTAGTTTCTTCAATTCTCGCTGTTTTGTTTTGCATCTGATTTGCTTTACTCTGAACCCATTCCTTTTCAGGATGCTGGCCCAGAGAGCGGCGAAGAGAGCCAAGGTCCCGGTGATTGTCATCGAGGACGAAGCCACCACGACAGCAGGGGGTGCGCCCGAGACCACCTTACCGGACCCGGTAATCATTCCTCAAAGCAGCCCCCAGCACAGCCCCCAACTTAAGTATATGGTTTACTTCCTGCTGTTAGGCGCGCATGGGTGCTCTTCTTTGCTGATATCTGACTCTTGGTTTGTGTAGGAGCAGAGCAGCCTCACCAGGAGCGCTCGGAAGCCGCCCCCGATCTGACATCGGCTTCGACTACGCCGCCAAGGGAGGATTCCCCGGCAAGGGAGCGTTCTTTGACAAGGGAGAAGTCTCCGGCAAGGGACGGTTCTCCGGCAAGGGATAGCACCAGCGACCCCCCAGTGGTGGAGCCCATGACTAAAGAGCCCAGTACAGGTAACCCTCTTGCTTGAAAACTTCCCTTGTGTTCTTCTTCTTCTGATATTCTTTTTGGATTATTTGCCCGACTTTTTCTCTCTTTTTCTGGCCGTCAGTTCCATCTTCCACGGAGCCGATGGAAGCGGCGACAAGCGAAGGCGTCTTGGCAACACCGCAACGCCGCTGCCACGAAGAAGAGTGGCGCGATGAACCCGCCGGCGAAGAGGCGCCAGAGCTGCCGCTGCGAGCCGGGCGAGGGGTCTAGCGATCGCCCCGCGACCACGAGGCGCGGGAGGCGCAAGCGCTTCGCCGACCGCCGATCCTCCGCCGCTGCCGTGGCGGCGAGCTCGAAACCCCAGACCCGGCGCTGTTTGAAGGCGGCGACGGTGTCTTCATCAAGCTCCCACAGGCGTCGAGCTCGGTGCCGGTCGAAGGAGAAACATTTGATGGAGAGGTGCTCGCCTCCATTGGGCTAACGTTGGTTGATCGCCAAGCGGCGGCGATGGCGAGTCACGAGGAGGAGCATTTGCGGAAGTTAGTGTCACTCTACCGCGCCCGGCAAGCCAAGCTGGAATCCCGAGAAGCGCTTGTCGCAAGGGCGGGAGTGGACATCGAGAAGCACGCGGAGGAGCTCCGGCAACACAATCAGGAAGCCCTCCGGTCTCTTGCAGAGGAGCGGGCGCAACTCGCCGAGGCACGGAAGGCCTTCCTCCTCGAGAAGGCCGAAGCTGAAGAGCAACAGCGGCTTGTCGCCGAGGAGCTATTTGCGCGGGAAGGCGAGTTGGTGCAGCGGAAGGTTAATCTTGACAGCCATGAGGAGGAGCTTGCAGCGAGCAAACATTGGCGGGCTCTCAAGGAAGCAAAGGATCTGCCGCAGCTGCCGAGGCCGCCAAGAAGGAGCTGGAGGCGAAGGTGGCGCAGCTAGAGGCCGATCTCAAGGCGAGGCGAAGAGCTTTCAGCTCAAGCGGCGAAAGGATGCCCATGCCCATGGCGAGCTGCGAGGTCGTCTCGTCGAGAAGGGCAAGGAACTTAAGCGCCGCCAAGGACTCCAATCAGAGATCTCGAGTTGGCTGGCTACTTTGGCCGAGGCAGGACGGCGCCAAGGAGCGGGAGGTGTCCTTGAAGGAGGAGATCAAGGCCAACAAGCGCTGCTTGGCAAGTCTTTGCCGAGACCGAGAACACCTTTAGGGAGGCTGTGGAACTCTGGATAGAGGTCTCGTGAACATCGCCCTTGATCATTGAGGAGTCTGGCGCGGTGGGGATGGAGGATCTCGGGTACTCCTCCGACGAGAACCTCCAACCCAGCGCCAAGCTCACTTTGTTCTTCAAAGGCATGGCGACGGCCCTCCAGCGACTCCGGGAGAAGATCCCAAAGCAGTTGGCCGACGAGTCACGCCAGATCTGCGTGGGGGTTCTTCAAAAGGTGTTGGTGAAGGTGGCCTTCCGCAACTCAGGCCTCAACCTCACCAACGTCCTCAAGAAGCTGCCAGCGGATGCTGATCTGGAAGCGCTCAAGGCCCTTGTCGCACCCATTATGGACAAAGTGAACGATGTCAAGAGGGTTGATGGCGATCGCGTAGATTAGGCCGCCCGTTTCCTCCTTTTCTTGCCGCTGCTAATCATGTTACGAGAACAATCTATTAGAGCTGCGACAAGCTATCTTGTAATATTACTTTATTTTGGGTATCGATTGCTATGTTATTTCCTTTACTTGATTCCTTCTTTTGTATGTTTTGCCCTACGCTTTTAGGGAACTTGCCGGTGCAGGCACCTTAGCCATGGCGCTAAAATGCGGACGTCGAGAACTTCTTTGGCGATGCCGCTACCGACAAGAAACCTTGTCGCAACTAGTTGCAGCTCACTTAAGTTGTTGAGCGGGCTCGAAACAAAGTAAGGGCGCAACTAGCTACGAGTTGGTTCCTCCGCGCACAGGTTTTCCATACGAAGCATGGTCGTTCAAGGAAGATAACTTAAAAAATTTAAAAACTGATTGCTCAAATTTTGGCAACTTAGCTTTTTTGTCGTTTGCTTCCCGGTAAGGCAAAACTTTCTTGAACGACGCCTTCCACACCATTATATTCTCCTTCCCCCCCGGCAAACTTGTGGGTGAGGGAACCTTCCCTTTCTTTGAGGAAAAGAAAGAAGAGAAAATAAAGATATGGAGCCTTACGGCTCGTTATTGCTTACCGGGGTAAGTGCTGCACAAAGTGTCAGATAACACATCCAATAAAATAGAAAGCATGAAATTGACAGGATGTGCAGAGCACATGAACTTTATTTATGCACGGGGTCTGCTCCCGGCTTTGTACAAAGGATTACATTCAACAGAGGCAAGACTTGTACAAAAGGTGGTTCTTGAACAGGTTCCGCAACCGCGCTCTGAGTAAAACTTACGAAGATGCTCAATGTTCGAGTCGCTCACGAGAAAGCCATCTTCGGTCTCAAAGCGGACAGCGCCGGGCCTAGTGACTTCGTTTCACCCGGTAAGGGCCTTCCCGCCAGCGTCGACTTTTGGAATTCTTGGCGGACTGAACACGCCAAGAACAAGGTCGCCTTCCTCGAGACTTCGGCATTAAATTTGTGGCTATGGTAGCGGCACAAAGCTTGCTTTGGTATCGAGCAGCTCGTCTGACAAAGAAGGCGGTCTTGCTCAAGGAGCAGTAGCGTCATCTTGTCGCAGCTGCTCTTGCTCAAACTCATCATAGCGAGCACTCGGCGACCCGTATCTGAGTTCCGTGGGGAGCGCCTCTGCTCCATAGACTAGGCGAAAGGTGTCGGCGATGGCTCGATTTGGCGTCGTCTTGATCGACCAAAGAACCATTGGCGTTCCTCAATCCAGTTCTTTCCGCGCTTGTGCGCTTTGTCGAAAGTCCTGGTCTTGAGCCGCGCAGCACTTTAGCATTGCCCTCTCCGCTTGCCGTTGCTTCTCGGATGAGCAGCGAAGCGAAGCGAACCTTGGCGCCAAGATCTTGGGCGTCTTGCATGAAGGTGCGGCTCGTGAATTGCGTGCGTTAGCCGGTGATGATGCTTTTAGGTATCACGAAGCGGCAAACAATCGACTGAAGAACTTATTGCTTGTTGTGTTGTCACCTTCCTCCTGCTTCCACTTCCGACCGCTTTGTGAACTTGTCGATTACAGCGTACAAGTACTCAAAGCCCAGAGCTTCGAGGAAAGGGGCCGAGGATGTCGAGCCCCTGACCGAAAATGGCGGGATAAAGGGATCGTCTGGAGAGCTTGAGCTGGCTGGTGTATCTGCTTGGAATGGGCCGCACGCTTCACACTTGGTTACTTGTGCGATTGCATCCTAGAGGCTGTCGGCGGAAGAAACCTTGCTGGAATGCCTTGCTTGCAAGTGCTCTTGCGCCAATGTGGTGACCACATATGCCTCCATGTATCTCCGCCAACCTTACATCCACCTTCTGGTGAATACACTTCAATTTCACGCTGTTGAGTCTTCTTCTGTACAGTGTGTTGTCGACAAACTGGTACATACTTGACTGCCGGTCTACTCTTTCCGCTTCTTCTTGCTCTTCGGGAAGTTCTCCTATCTAAAGAAGCGGACAATTCTTTGTGCCCATCTTT
This sequence comes from Aegilops speltoides, assembly GCA_021437245.1. Lineage (NCBI taxonomy): Eukaryota > Viridiplantae > Streptophyta > Magnoliopsida > Poales > Poaceae > Aegilops > Aegilops speltoides. Next base: position 147,519,113 of record CM038145.1, read on the forward strand.
GGAGCTTCGGCTCGACAACAAGGACTAAAGGCACATATCTTTCTGCGGAACATCCGCTTCTACAGCGAGAACTTGCGGCTCAGCCGAAGCTTGACGTTCCCTGGAAAGCTTGCCGGAGCAAAACTTGTCGGGAGCGTCTGCTTCAACGGAACAAACCCTAGGGCTTGCCAGAGCAGACTGCTCCTCAGCACTCTTGGCGTTGATCTTGGGGACCTTCTTGGCAGCGGCTTCGGGGAGCTCTGCCGGAAAATAGTCACCGGAAATCAACTTCCTCTTCTTGCTCTGTCCAGTTGATGGCATTACGGACGGTTGAGTCAGTTTGAGCACAAAGATTCCTGGTTCCACTGGTAGCTTAAGTGCGGGGCACTTTGACAGGCCATCGGCAATGTCGTTCTGAGCTCTCGGAACATGTTCCATCTATAGGCCGTCAAAGTGCTCTTCTAACTTTCTCACTTCATCAACGTAGGCTTCCATCAATGGACTCTGATAACTCTTGTTCACTTGTCGGACGACAAGCTGCGAGTCACCCCTGGCAATGAGCTTCTTGATCCCAAGGTCTGCTGCGATCCTGAGACCGGCAAGCAAACCTTCATACTCTACGGTATTGTTTGTTGCTTGCTCCTTGGGAAAGTGCATCTGGACTACGTATTTGAGGTGCTCTCCGATGGGTGCGACAAGTATGCGCGCCCTTTGGCGCCTTGCGTGAAGGCACCATCAAAGTACATCAGCCACTCTTTGCATGCCTCCTCGGCAGGGATGCCCGTTTAAAATTTCTTCATCGGTGTTGGCGTCCACTCGCTATGAATTACGCCAATGCTCTGCTTTGGATAGTTGAGGTGCTCTCAAACTTGAGGCCAAAGCTTGATAGTTCAAATGCCCACTTCGACAATCCCGCTGTTGCTACGGATTCTGCGGTATCCTCTTGTTGAGAACGAGTGATGATGTGATCTCATGTGCTTGGAAGTAATGGCGCAGCTTTCGAGGCCATGAGAAGGCCGAAAAGCAATTTCGCACACCATAATACCTTGATCTAGCCCCTGCAGAAGGGGCCGACAAAAGTAAACCGGGTATTGCACCATTTTCTTCTGTATCTCTTCATGCGCCTGCGTAGATCCACCCTTGTCGGGACCAGAGCTTGTCGGCGAAGCCCCCTGCTTGTCGCTGGATGCACTTGTCGTGGTTGCTGGCTCATCATCCGCCTCCCTCTCTGCTACTAACGCAGCGCTAACCACTTGATTGGTTGCCCCTATGTATAGCAGCAACTTCTCTTGTGGCTTAGGTGCGACAAGTATTGGAGTGGAGGACAGGTATCTCTTCAAGTCTTGCAGCGTAGCCTCCGCTTCCGGAGTCCATTTCATTGGACCTGCCTTTTTCAATATTTTGAAAAATGGCAGGGCATGCTCAGCAGACTTAGAAATAAACCTGCCGAGAGCAGCCATGCAACCGGCAAGTCTTCGTACATCCTTGACGCGCTTTGGTGCTTCGATCTGCTTAATGGCCTTGATCTTGTCAGGATTGGCTTCAATTTCTCGCTGAGACACGAAGAACCCGAGAAGCTTGCCGGAGGGGACTCCAAACACACACTTCTAGGGGTTGAGCTTGAGGTTGATCTTGCGCAGATTTGCAAAGGTTTCATCTAAATCCTGAATCAAGGTTGCCTTGTCCTTGCTTTTGACCACTATGTCATCCATGTAGGCTTCCACATTTCTGTGTATTTGTGGCTCAAAAGCGTCATGGGCTACTCTTGCAAATGTTGAACCAGCATTCTTTAATACGAAAGGCATCCGTACAAAATAGTATGTGCCACATGGAGTGATTAATGTGGTCTTCTCCTCATCCTCTTCTGCCATGAAGATCTGATGGTATCCTGAGTATGCGTCAAGAAATGAAAGCAAGTCACATCCAGCCGTGGAGTCAACAATCTGGTCAATGCATGGCTAGGGAAATGGGTCTTTGGGACAAGCTTTATTAACATCAGTAAAGTCGATACAAAGCCTCCATTTCCCATTTGCCTTCTTATGCGACTACGAGGATTGGCCAACCACGTGGATGGAGCACTCCTCGACAAGGCTGCTGCTTCCAACTTCTTGATTTCTTCTGCGATGAATTCTTGGCGCTCCACCGCTTGTTTCCTGACTTTCTGCTTGACGGGCCGTGCATGAGGACAAACGGCAAGATGGTGCTCGATTACTTTCCTGGGAACACCGGGGATGTCGGACGGTTGCCACGCAAACACGTCGGCGTTCGCTGCGAGGAAAGCAACGAGCGCTTTCCTATTTAGGGTCGAGTGGCAGCGATGGTGAAGGTACCACCGATCTTTGTCCTCCTAAGCGGACACCTTCTTGGTCTCTGGTGGTGTCGTGGCCGGGCTGTGGGCACGAGCACCTATGGGCGAGGAGCCCTTCAGGTCCGGCGGGGCGGAGGGGCGCCTGAAGAGCAGATCGAGGTCGGGCGCGGGGAAGCAGGCGATTTTACCCGGCCGGAGCTCTCGGGAGATAAAACCCTCTGCTGCTTTGTGTTTGTATTTGTTCTTCGCTAAGCGTGGGTATCTTGTGGTCTCGAGTGAGTCGAACTGGCCGAACCCAAGCAGGCGAACCTCTTCTACGTGCGCATGGGCCTCCCTTTTATAGTCCAAAGGGGTCACCGACAGCTGGCAGCGTAGAAAGAGGGGTAGAAAGGTAAAAACGCAGGTTGGTACAACAGTGTCCAACAGTGTCTGTCGGTGTACTAAGGTAGGGGTACCTCGGTACCCCAACTTGTACACGGGCGATTCTGACTTCAGCGGCGGGGTTTACCACGTGCTCGCCCGAAAACCTTCTGCTCCATGTCAAACCATTCAAAGGCGAAGCATACAAGGCGAAGATCGAGATCCGGCAAGCGGAGTTTGCCGGGAAGGCCGTTCGAGCTCAAGGTTACATCACTCACGCAAGGCCACGGCAAGAGGAGCTTGCCGGAAGACTATAAGATTACATCATAGAAGACACGCCTCGGCGCTACATGCGTCCGGCAGGGGCCGGGGAGCGACAAATTCTGAGCCCGGCAAGCCCGGGCCCGGCAAAGTCGAAGACCCGGCAAGGTGCTTGCCGGGAGGATTCTGCTGTGTGCCAGCGCTCCAGCTCATCAGCCCAGCGTCATACAGGGCCTTTCTGTGTAACACCGGATCCGATCGCGGTGTCGCCCGTTATTCGCCGTTGTTGCCATGTCTTTTGCTTGCGTGTGGTACTTTCATGTCATCATTTGCATTTTATCATGTCATCATGTGCATTTCATTTTGCATACATGTTCATCTCATGCATCCGAGCATTTTCCCGTTGTCCGTTTTGCAATCCGGCACTCCTATGTCCTCTGTGTTCCCTTCTTCCCTCTTTTTAGGTATGCGGGTATTAAACTTTCTCGGAATGGTCCGAGGTTTGCCAAGTGGCCTTGGTATAGCACCGTGAACCGCTTTGTCAAGTTTAAATGCAAATTTGGAGGTCGTTTGGTACTCAACAGTTAACAAGGTAACAGTAAAGCCCTCTTTGAGTTGCAGCCCAACACCCTTCCAAAGTGGCCCAAAACCCACCAAACTCCTCTCCATGCTCTCGATGCGTTCGATCACGATCGCGTGGCAAAACCGCCCTCATTTGGACTCTCCTAGCTCCCTCTATGCCTATTTATACACCCCCATTCCATTTTCGGATGAATCCCCGAAACCCTAGTTTTTCCTCTCCGCACCGGACGCGTCCGCCCGTGGACACGTCCACCGCCACCTCACCCGCCAATCACAGGCGCCACGTCGCCGCGCCGCCTCTCCTCCACTCCCCCACGCGCCCGTCAAGCCGCCTCCACCCGCCGCCGAGCCCGCCGCCCATCGCGGACCAGCGGGGCCCCGTCCGCCGCCCGCTGCCGCAGCGGCGCGTCTTGCCGCCAATCTCTGCTCGCCGCCGACCGCCCTCGCCGGTGTTCCTCCGGCGACCCAGGCCCTCGGTCGCGCCCGCCCGGAGCTTCCCGCGCCGTCGCGCCCGCCACCATGACTCCCGTGACCAAGCCTGCCAGTGTCGCGCCCTCCACCGCCGCCGCTTCCGATTCCCATGCAGGGCTCCCTCCGCCGCCGCCGTTGCGGCCAAGTCGCCCGTGCCGCAGCGCTGCCCGCCGCCCTCGTCGCCAAGACCCGCATGGCGCCCGGGCCCCACCGGCGGATCCGGCGAATCCGGCCGGATCGCCTTCTCCGGCCCTCCCCGCGACTTCCCGTCAACTCGGTGACAACTCCGGCGAGCCTCAAAGTGCAATCCAGCGGTTGCCCCGATTTCCTCTAAGTCCCCCAGATTTAGTTATTTCGTGCATTTTTCAACGCATCACATCTCTGCAACCGTGGCTCCGTTTTGGGCGTATAATATGTCAAATTGTTCGCTCAGAGAGTACATCATTTCGTTCCATTGCATCATTTGCATTTGAGCTCATCTTGATGCCCGAAATGCTGTTGGAAGATAGCTTCAGATCGTTAGTTCCAGAATTTTATCGGTTCGAGCTCTTTTGTCATTTTTGCCATGAATTATGTGTGCACCCTATGAATTTGAGTCCTACATGTGAGTTGAACATTGCCATGCCATCTTTGCAGGGGTGTTTGCCATGTATTTTTGTGAGCTATGTGTCGACTAGAACAAGCATGCAAAGTAGGGTAGTAGCTGTTGTTGTTTTCCTGGCAGATTCTGTTACATTTTGATGCCATGTTAACATGCTTCCACTAATCATTCTATGCATAATCTGGAGATGCTCTATAAACATGTTTTGATATGCATGTCTTGCTCTATCCATTCATGCCCTTGGTTACAATTATAGCCTGCTGGAACATGTTCATTTCTTGCTCCAAAGTTGCTTGAAAATGTTTCCTGACAGATTGTTTGCATGAGATTCAATTTTCACGAGGTTGTTGTAGTTGATCCGTGTATGCTATGACCTTGCTCTTGCCATGTTTAGCTTCATAATCATGCCTTCTTACTGTTGGTTGCCTTGCCATGCCATGTATTGCTCTGTAGTGAGTGCATCGAGCTCACGAACATGCCATGTTGAATCTGTTTTTGCCATGTCCTGATATTTCACTAAGTCTGAAATCTGTAATAAAACTTGCTATGTTTACATGGGTGCCATCATTTCTTAGAGTCCTTTTTGGCTTATGGTCAGTGAGGGACTATTGATATATGCTTTGAGTAGAATCATGTCATGCCTTGCTTTGCTATTATAAGTTCCTGTAGCATGTTGTTTGCTTGCTCTAAACATGCCTTCCTGATGTTAATTCCTGGTATGTTAGTATTTTCACTAAGTCTGTGAACTTGTTATTTTGAGCACTTTCTCCATGCTTGTTTGAACATGTTATGATGTGATTTAGCCGTAGCTCAGTGTTCCTCTTTTGTTAAGCATCTCCTGTAGTTCGTTGTCATATGCTTTGTTTTTATGTTGGGGTGCTGTAGCATAGTTTTGTGTTGCGTGCTAAGTAGCATCGGGCTGTTAAACGCAGATTTGCGTCATTCTTGTTTTGCTTGTCATTTGCAAACCGTGCATCCGATTCGGTGATCTTTATATCGATTTCAACGAAATCATCTCATCTTTCAGCGGCATACTTGGTTTGCCAAGTTGATGCCAGTTCATCATTTTCCTTCCGGAGCATACATATGCATTGCATATCACATCTCGCATCGCATGTCATGTATTGCATCATATTGCTTGTACATTGTTCCTTGTTTGATTGTGGTTCCGTTGCTTGTGTTCTTGCTTTGGGTAGAGCCGGAGACGAGTACGTGTAACGAGGAACCTGTTGAGAACGCCTCGTGGATCAAGCCTTCGACAACTCGAGAACCTTGCGTGCAAGATGACCATACCCTCGAAATCACTACTATCTTTGCTATGCTAGTTTGCTCGCTCTTTTGCTATGCCAATGCTACGATGCCTACCATTTGCTTGTCAGCCTCCCAAATTGCCATGTCAAACCCCTAACCTTTGACACCTTTTCCTATGCAAACCGTTGTTTGGCTATGTTACCGCTTTGCTCAGCCCTCTTATAGCGTTGCTAGTTGCGGTGAAGTTGAAGATTTCTCCATGGTGGGCAGGTTTATGTTGGGATATCACAATATCTCTTATATTATTAATGCATCTATATACTTGGTAAAGGGTGGAAGGCTCGGTTTATGCCTAGTGTTTTGTTCCACTCTTGCCGCCCTAGTTTCCGTCATACCGGTGTTATGTTCCCGGATTTTGCGTCCCTTACGCGGTCGGGTGATTTATGGGACCCCTCTGACAGTTCGCTTTGAATAAAACTTGTCCAGCAAGGCCCAACATTGCCTTTTACCATTTGCCTCACCACCACCTACTTTTCCCTTGGGAGTCGCTCTCTCGAGGGTCATCTTTTTATAGCCCCCCCGGGCCAGTGCTTGTCTAAGCGTTGGTCCAAACTAGAGCACCGTGCGGGACCATCCCTTGGCAACTTGGGTTACGTCGGTTCAGACGCTTTAGCTTATCCGGTGTTGCCACGAGAACGAGATATGTGCAGCTCCTATCGGGATTGTCGGCGATCGGGCGGCTTTGCTGGTCTTGTTTTACCATTGTCGAAATGTCTTGATGTACCGGATTCCGAGACCGATCGGGTCTTCTGGGTGAAGGTCTATTCCTTCGATGATCGCGAGAGCTTGTCATGGGCTAAGTTGGGACACCCTGCAGGTATAAACTTTCGAGAGCCGTGCCAGCGGTTATGTGGCGATGGGAATTTGTTAATGTCCGGTTGTAGAAAACACGAAGTTGACCTTAATTAAAATACATCAACCGTGTGTAAACGTGATGGTCTCTTTCCGTGGAGTCCGGAAGTGAACACGATGTTGGAGTTATGCTTGACGTAGGTTGCTATAGGATCACTTCTTGATCATACTTTTATCGACCGTGCTTTGCCTTCTCTTCTCGCTCTCATTTGCGTATGTTAGCCTCCGTATATGCTAGTCGCTGCGCAGCTCCACCTCATGCCTTTACCTTACCCATAAGCTTAAATAGTCTTGATCTCGCGGGTGTGAGATCGCTGAGTCCTCGTGACTCACCAGATACTTCCAAAACCAGTTTGCAGGTGCCTATGTTACCGAGCAGGTGACGCAACCAAGTTCAAGGAGGAGCTCGTTGAAGATCTTGCCCTTTGTGTTGTCTCGTTCTAGTTGATCAGTAGTGGAGCCCAGTTGGGGTCGACCGGGAACCTTTGTCGCATTTGGGGTTCTTCTTTTATTTTGGTTACGTAGTCGGACCTTGATTGTATCTGATTGATGTAATGCTTTATTCATGTAATTGTGTGAAGTGGCGATTGTAAGCCAACTATGTACCTTTCCCCTTATGTATTACATGGATTGTGCGAAGATTACCTCACTTGCGACATTGCTTTCAATGCGGTTATGTCTCTAAGTCGTGCTTCGACACGTGGGAGATATAGCCGCATCGAGGGCGTTAAAAGTTGGTAATCAGAGCCATCCCCGACCTTAGGAGCCCCCACTGCTTGATCGTTTTTAGTGGCCGAGTTGTGTCTAGAAAAATGTTTTGAGTCATTTAGGATTATATATATCGGAGAGTTTAGAATTCTTTTACTCCCGGTCCTTGACCTTCGGTGAGGTATCCCGGCGTAGAGTTTTGACTCTTCTCTTCTTAAATTTCACTAAAATTTTTTTTAGGATCACGGGTATCTTGGAATCGTTAGATGGTTTTATGATGACAACATTGTCTTGGTTGCCTCCTGTCATTTAGGGGTTGTGGCGGTGTCCCGGGAGTTGAGCTCCGAGGTGTTGTCGTCATAATTTTATCGTTGCGATTCGAATACCGAGTTTAATACATGACATCGAAAATCTCTTTTATGCGCTTGTTGGTGAGATAACCCGCTAACCCAATCTTGAGGTGAGTACGGGAGTATTGCCATGACTCGTTTAACGGATGCTTTTGAAGGTTGAGGTAGACGATTTCGAAGGTTTCTTGGTTATGTGTTGACGGATGGATACATCTGGATGTAGGGATTGTTAGTTTGTGTGAGATATATTGCTCCCAGTATCCCCAACACAGTTGCATAACCGAGAAAGTTTGGGAGTTTCATAGGTGGGAATTCAAGTAGCTCTTAGGATATCTTTCCGACGGATGTATGATATGAAATTGGGGTTCGACGTCTAGTGGTCCGCCTATTCACCGTTGGTTTCTGATGGTCTCGTTGTGTCTTAAAGAGTCCTTGGCTATGCCGACTTCGGGGCGCTTCAGTATGTCATGTGCCTTGCCTTGTACATGATGGTGTTGTCTGATTGAGCCCGTGTAGGCCCCACCACGAACACTTCGGACGAAATCTCTATCATATGTTTGTTCCGGCTTATTCTGCAAGCCAATCCTTTGTTTTGTTTTAATTGTGGTATTCGAGTTGCTTCGAAGTCAAATGTTGAATCCATACCTTTCCTAAACGGTGTTCTCATATTGCTATGTGAATACTAATCCTTTTGATCATTGATTTTGTCATGTCAACTCGTTTTCAACCGGCGTGTTTCTCTTCAAGTGGATCCCATCATTTTTCCCATCCGCAAGATCATTTCTAAGTTTTCTCAACGGTGTTTGTTACATCTGTCCCAAGTTGCCTTTGTTTTCCCACCCTCCCACCCTTTTTTCTTCAAGGACACAGATTCCTTAATCAAGTATCCATTTATTCATGTGAAGTCTCTTCATTCTTTTCAATCAATGTTCTTATTCGGTGATTTCCCATGAAGATGCTCAACAGTCTCAAGTTCATCATCCTTCGTTCTTTTTCTTCTCCGGTGGATCCATATCAAGCTTTTGATATTCTTCATATACCTTTTTCCTCATTTAAATGTCTTTTCATACCGGTGCACCTCATTATCATTCTATTTCTCGCTATTTGTTATTCCGGAGTGCTCTAGATATCTCACAAGACTTGTGTTTCCATTCTCAATCCCTTCAAGATATTTCGTGATTGTTATCTCATTCAAGCCATTTAATTCAACCGGTGCAATCTCTCTTTAAAATCTTTTTCAACGGCATTCTTTTGAGTGGGCCCTAACCCACAGGTCTTTTCCCAGGATCTTACCTGACTCTTCTGTTTTCCCAGAGCTATCCTAAATTCTTCTCCAAGTTTGACGTAAGAATGAATTATCATCAGTCAAATGCTTTTCTCCAAGATCTTTCAAATTCTTTTCATTGTTGGTTCAACTTTTCCAATTCTCATTCCGGTGTGCCTAAATAATTCTTGGTGGTGTTTCTCATCATCGTTCTCATCATTTGAAGACCGAAGAAGAGTTTCTCTTTAATCTTGCTCTATTCTCTTCAAGATGCGTGGTGCTAGCTTGTTGCCATCGTCTCATAATTGTTTTCGATTGTGAGAATCTTTTTCACCCATCCGGAGCATTTTAGGAGTCTTTTCAGTTTCATTCTTTGAAGCCCATCTTCTCAGTATTATTCATTCCCAGCTTTCAGCTCTCGTTCTCCAAATCATACCGGTGATTCGTTCAAATATCCTCTAATCAGTTCATGTTCTCTTCATTCTCATGTATCTAAATCCCTTCAAGTATCTTCATTCGTTTTCCAATTCTTCCCGGTGAATTGTGCCTTTGCTACTTTCATTTTCAATTCTTACGGTGGTTCGTTGAAGTTTTCACCTCTTTCATTATCATTTAATTCATTCGTTCTTTCCAATCCTACCGGTGGTTCGTTGAAGACCTTCCCAAGCTTGCGCGTATCTATCTTAATCCTTTCTACGAGAATAAGTAGTATGCCAAATCCATTGTTTTGTCATCAATTTAATTGGTGAAGGATACGCATAACATAATTCTTGTTCTTGTTTCATCCAAGTGATTAATTCCTTCTTTCGGGGTTTGTTAATGATGAATAAATTCTCGGTTTCATTTGTTTCATCTTTTCTTTTCCCGGAGTTCTAAGCTCTAATTATCACGGAGCTCCATCTAAATCATTGCAAGGCTTCACCTTGTGTTTTCAACTTCTCTTTCTTTCTATCATCCTTTCATTACCGGAGTTCTTCATGGAGGCTCTACATGGTGGTTCATCAAGGATTCCTTTCATTCTCGATTTGTTTTTCAAGTTTTCTCTTGAAGTTATGACCCGCCAAGCTATACTCTAAAATAAACAGGGTGCTCAACACATGTTTTGTTTTGAGGAGTTCAAGCATTCTTTATCTTGCATTTCGAAGTGCAATCCCTTCGATCTTATCGTTTGAGATGGTGTTATGTCACTCTTGACAATTTCCTTCATGTTTCATGATTCATATTGTTGTCAAGAATGAGGTATTTTAAATCCATCAGTCTCTTCATTGGAGTTATCTTGGGTTATATTTCACCTAAAGCTTTTCCTAAGGATTGTTGCTATTTATGGTGCTTATAATTGACCAAACTTCTTCATTTGTACTCCCGGTAAAATAAGTTTCTCGTCTCCTTGTTGATATCAATCCAATCATTTGTTTCCATTGGTGGCAGAAGCTCACCTCATAATTTTGAGATGTTTTCATAAGCCCGCCACAAGCTTATTCTTTTCGTTGTTGATTTTCCAACAACTCTATTCTAACCTTCTTGCAAGGGTGCATTCCAAGATCATTGGTGGCAGAAGTTGGCATTTTCTTCTCCATTCTTTTATTCCAATGGTCTATCTTCTATTCTTTAGTTCGGAGGCATTGTGTTGTTGATTTCATCAAGCATCATCTCATCTTCTCAAGCTCATGTTCTATTCCTTCCATGTTCAGCCGAGTTGCTGGTTCTTCCTCTCCCATCTTGTTTTAACATGATGGTTTTGAATTCTATCTTGCCCTTTAAACTCTTGATTCATGCCTTTGCAACCTTCAAATTCTCGTAATACTCCTTGTTCCTCTTTTCTACCGGATTGTTTGCAATCACGTTCATCTCTGTTGTACTCTTTCTTTTAATTTGCTCAACCTCTTGCTTCTCGTCCTATCCCATGTTTCTCTTCGAACAGAGTGCTTTCAACTTTGTTCATCTTCGTTGTTTTCTTCCTTTCATTTTGTTCAACCCCTCAAGGTTCGTGGTTTCACTCGTTCGTCAAAGAAGCAACTTTGTTTTACCTCTTATCTTCCTCTTCCGTTTTCCCTCCGGTGCCATCCTAGATCTCGGGACGAGATCCTCTCGTAGTGGTGGAGTGTTGTAACACCCCGGATCCGATGCGCCAGGTGTCCGCCCGTTATTCGCCGTCGTTGCCATGTCTTTTGCTTGCGTGTGGTACTTTGTCATGTCATCATTTGCATTTTTATCATGTCATCATGTGCATTTCATTTTGCATACATGTTCATCTCATGCATCCGAGCATTTTCCCCGTTGTCCGTTTTGCAATCCGGCACTCCTATGTCCTCCTATGTTCCCTTCTTCCCTCTTTTAGGTATGCGGGTATTAAACTTTCTCGGAATGGTCCGAGGTTTGCCAAGTGGCCTTGGTATAGCACCGTGAACCGCTTTGTCAAGTTTCGTGCCATTTGGAGGTCGTTTGGTACTCAACAGTTAGCAAGGGTAACCGTAAAGCCCTCTTTGAGTTGCAGCCCAACACCCCTTCCAAAGTGGCCCAAAACCCACCAAACTCCTCTCCATGCTCTCGGTCATTCGATCACGATCGCGTGGCCGAAAACCGCTCCTCATTTGGACTCTCCTAGCTCCCTCTATGCCTATTTATACACCCCCCATCCCATTTTCGCGGATGAATCCCCCGAAACCCTAGTTTTTCCCTCTCCGCCGCCGGACGCGTCCGCCCCGGCCGGACACGTCCAGCCGCCACCTCACCCCGGCCAATCACAGGGCGCCACGTCGCCGCGCCGCCCCTCTCCTCCACTCCCCACGCGCCACGTCGCCCCGCGCCCCTCGCCGCCGAGGCCCGCCAACCCATCAGCGGACCAGCGGCCCGTCCGCCGCCGCGCTGCCTGCCCGCGGCGTCTTGCCGCCGCCAATCTCTTGCTCGCCGCTGCCGCCTCGCCGGTGTTCCTCCCGGCGACCAGCGCTCACTCGCCAGCGCGCCCGGCCGAACTTCACCCATTCGCGCCCGCCAGCCATGCTCCGCGCCTCACCAGCGCCGCGTCGCGCCCTCCACCGCCGCCGCTGGATTCCCAGCAGAGCTCCCTCGCCATGCTTCGTTCCGTCCGTCGCCGGTCTGCGGCCGTCTTGCCGCCTCGTCGCCCGACCGCGCCTTGGCGCCCGGAGCCCCACATGGCGGATCGGCGAGATCCGGCCGGATCTGCCTTCTCCGGCCCTCCCCGGCGACTTCCCCGTCAACTCCGGTGACAACTCCGGCGAGCCTCGAAAAGCGTGCAATCCCGCAGGTTGCCCCCGATTTCCTCTAAGTCCCCCAGATTCAGTTATTTCGTGCATTTTTCAACGCATCACATCTCTGCAACCGCGGCTCCGTTTTGGGCGTATAATATGTCAAATTGTTCGCCTCAAAGAGTACATCATTTCATTCCATTGCATCATTTGCATTTGAGCTCATCTTGATGCCCGAAATGCTGTTGGAAGATAGCTTCAGATCGTTAGTTCCAGAATTTTATCGGTTCGAGCTCTTTTGTCATTTTTGCCATGAATTATGTGTGCACCCTATGAATTTGAGTCCTACATGTGAGTTGAACATTGCCATGCCATCTTTGCAGGGGTGTTTGCCATGTATTTTTGTGAGCTATGTGTCGACTAGAACAAGCATGCAAAGTAGGGTAGTAGCTGTTGTTGTTTTCCTGGCAGATTCTGTTACATTTTGATGCCATGTTAACATGCTTCCACTAATCATTCTATGCATAATCTGGAGATGCTCTATAAACATGTTTTGATATGCATGTCTTGCTATATCCATTCATGCCCTTGGTTACAATTATAGCCTGCTGGAACATGTTCATTTCTTGCTCCAAAGTTGCTTGAAAATGTTTCCTGACAGACTGTTTGCATGAGATTCAATTTTCACGAGGTTGTTGTAGTTGATCCGTGTATGCTATGACCTTGCTCTTGCCATGTTTAGCTTCATAATCATGCCTTCTTACTGTTGGTTGCCTTGCCATGCCATGTATTGCTCTGTAGTGAGTGCATCGAGCTCACGAACATGCCATGTTGAATCTGTTTTTGCCATGTCCTGATATTTCACTAAGTCTGAAATCTGTAATAAAACTTGCTATGTTTACATGGGTGCCATCATTTCTTAGAGTCCTTTTTGGCTTATGGTCAGTGAGGGACTATTGATATATGCTTTGAGTAGAATCATGTCATGCCTTGCTTTGCTATTATAAGTTCCTGTAGCATGTTGTTTGCTTGCTCTAAACATGCCTTCCTGATGTTAATTCCTGGTATGTTAGTATTTTCACTAAGTCTGTGAACTTGTTATTTTGAGCACTTTCTCCATGCTTGTTTGAACATGTTATGATGTGATTTAGCCGTAGCTCAGTGTTCCTCTTTGTTAAGCATCTCCTGTAGTTCGTTGTCATATGCTTTGTTTTTATGTTGGGGTGCTGTAGCATAGTTTTGTGTTGCGTGCTAAGTAGCATCGGGCTGTTAAACGCAGATTTGCGTCATTCTTGTTTTGCTTGTCATTTGCAAACCGTGCATCCGATTCCGTGATCTTTATATCGATTTCAACGAAATCATCTCATCTTTCCAGCGGCATACTTGGTTTGCCAAGTTGATGCCAGTTCATCATTTTCCTTCCGGAGCATACATATGCATTGCATATCACATCTCGCATCGCATGTCATGTATTGCATCATATTGCTTGTACATCGTTCCTTGTTTGATTGTGGTTCCGTTGCTTGTGTTCTTGCTTTGGGTAGAGCCGAGGCGAGTGCGTGTAACGAGGAACCTGTTGAGAACGCCTCGAGGATCAAGCCTTCGACAACTCGAGAACCTTGCGAGCAAGATGACCATACCCTCGAAATCACTACTATCTTTGCTATGCTAGTTTGCTCGCTCTTTTGCTATGCCAATGCTACGATGCCTACCATTTGCTTGTCAGCCTCCCAAATTGCCATGTCAAACCCCTAACCTTTGACACCTTTTCCTATGCAAACCGTTGTTTGGCTATGTTACCGCTTTGCTCAAATTTCTCTTATAGCGTTGCTAGTTGCGAGTGAAGTTGAAGATTTCTCCATGGTGGACAGGGTTTATGTTGGGATATCACAATATCTCTTATATTATTAATGCATCTATATACTTGGTAAAGGGTGGAAGGCTCGGCTTTATGCCTAGTGTTTTGTTCCACTCTTGCCGCCTAGTTTCCGCCATACCGGTGTTATGTTCCCATTTTGCGTCCCTTACGCGGTCGGGTGATTTATGGGACCCCCTTGACGGTTCGCTTTGAATAAAACTTGTCCAGCAAGGCCCAACATTGCCTTTTACCATTTGCCTCACCACCACCTACTTTTCCCTTGGGAGTCGCTCTCTCGAGGTCATCTTTTATATAGCCCCCGGCCAGTGCTTGTCTAAGCGTTGGTCCAAACTAAACACCGTCGGGGACCATCCTTGGCAACTTGGGTTCGTCGGTTCTGTGCGCTTCGCTTATCCGGTGTTGCCACGAGCGAGATATGTGCAGCTCCTATCGGGATTGTCGGCGCGATCGGGCGGCTTTGCTGGTCTTGTTTTACCATTGTCGAAATGTCTTGATGTACCGGATTCCGAGACTGATCGGGTCTTCTGGTGAAGGTCTATTCCTTCGATGATCGCGAGAGCTTGTCATGGGCTAAGTTGGGACACCCTGCAGGTATAAACTTTCGAGAGCCGTGCTCATGGTTATGTGGCGAGATGGGAATTTGTTAATGTCGGTTGTAGAAAACTGAAGTTGACCTTAATTAAAATACATCAACCGTGTGTGTAACCGTGATGGTCTCTTTCCGTGAGTCCGGAAGTGAACACGGATGTTGGAGTTATGCTTGACGAGGTTGCTATAGGATCACTTCTTGATCATACTTTTATCGACCGTGCTTTGCCTTCTCTTCTCGCTCTCATTTGCGTATGTTAGCCTCCGTATATGCTAGTCGCTGCTTTGCAGCTCCACCTCATGCCTTTACCTTACCCATAAGCTTAAATAGTCTTGATCTCGCTGGTGTGAGATTGCTGAGTCCTCGTGACTCACGGATACTTCAAAACCAGTTTGCGGTGCCTATGTTACCGGCGGTGGCGCAACCAAGTTCAAGGAGGAGCTCGTTGAAGATCTTGCCCTTTGTGTTGTTTCGTTCTAGTTGATCGATGGTGGAGCCCGGTTGGGGTCGATCAGGAACCTTTATGCATTTGGGGTTCTTCTTTTATTTTGGTTCCGTAGTCGGACCTTGATTGTATCTCGATTGATGTAATGCTTTATTCATGTAATTGTGTGAAGTGGCGATTGTAAGCCAACTATGTACCTTTCCCCTTATGTATTACATGGATTGTGCGAAGATTACCTCACTTGCGACATTGCTTTCAATGCGGTTATGTCTCTAAGTCGTGCTTCGACACGTGGGAGATATAGCCGCATCGAGGGCGTTAAACCAGGGACGCGTGGCGGATGGCTGTGCAGCCTGGGGGACACGGTGGCACTTCACGGTGGTGGATCCATCGCCGTGGCAGACGGAGACGCAAGGGCGGGAGCTTTGAAATTCGACGGCGACGGGCATTAAATGCCCTTGTCCCCCCTTTGTCAAAGTAGGTAGCAACCATCTGTTCATGCAATTCGTAGCTCCACTTGTTCCCGACTATTCCAACTACCACCTCTTTTACATTTTACCCCTTTCTCCTCACGCTGACACATCGATGACCCCTTGCACTATAAAAGGAGGCCCATGCACAGCGTGGAGGGGTTCGGCTGGTTCGACTCATTCGACACTACAACTCTCACACTCGGTGTAGGCTGCTCTTCAGTAGATCTTCAAGCTCCCGAGCTCAATACAAACCAAAGGCAGGGAGTAGGGTTTACGGCGTCCATCGCGGCCCGAACCTGGGTAAAACGCCCGCGTGCTGCTCTCGATCTGCTCTGTGCTCCCTCCGCCTCGTACCGCCTGAGACAAGGGGCCCCGGCCCCATAGGTGTTCGTGTGGGCAGTTCCCCGACATCTCTGGCGCGCCCGGTAGAGGCGCCGAGGTTGTGCGGACCTGCTCCGGCATTCGCAAGCGGTCGTTCTTCATCAACCTCTCTAGTTTCATCAGCAACCGTCAACAATTGCGCCTGGCCCAAGAAGAAGGCTTGGAGGTTCTGATCCCGTCTGCGTCTCATCCGCCACCACCGGAGCCAGCGGTGGGCGGGGAAACGCTGCCGTCGAAGGTGGTCGCCGGCGAGACACTTTCATGGCGCCGCCAGAATCAAGGACAAGACGGATGGCGCGCCTCGTCTCCGTGGACCCGCGTCCATCTCAGCACAAGACCAAAATCTTTAAACACGCCCGGCGGCGAGTCACGGAACCAGACTTACGCTGGGGGCTGCGGCTGAAACTGCTCACCGGAACAGCGCACGAGTCCGGCAAGTGCTCTGGGCCCACTCCGCGGCCGCACCTCTTCGGAGCTGCTGCCCGCCGTCGAGATCGCCATCAAGCTCCACCGCAAGTGCGAGAAGCGAAGCAGACCAGCCAAAGATCAAGTCCGGAGGAACAGCTCTGTGTGCCTACTCCGGCAAGCGCACCTCCCAGATCTTCTGCGCGCAAGATCGAGGACGCGCCATCGAGCTCCACCGCAAGTAAAGCAAAAGCGATCGGTTTCAAACTTTTGAGCCGTATCCTTGAAAGTCCGTGACCTTGTATGGAAAACACATGCTTGTGAGAGGGGACGAATCGTGGCTAAGTTGCGCCCTTGATCTGTTTCGAGTCCGCTCAACGATGAAAGCGCGTTGCAACTAGCCCGAGGAGTTCTTCTTGCCAGAGGCAACACCGCCAGCGGGCTGCTAATGTTCCGCACTCAGCAAGTGTGTTTGCGCCGGCGGGTTCCCTGAAAGCATGAGGGAGAAAGTGTACAAGGGAGGAAATCAAGGGAGAAGTGCGGCCTTGCCGGAGCACAGAAGACAGAAAAGCTAAGTTTCTCAAGCTTGAGTACAGAGCACTTTTTAGTTCTAAGTTTTTGTGTTATGTTCCTCGTGCGTTAGTCCTTTATACGCAATACATGCGGCGCTGGAGGAACCTACCCGTGGGTAATCGCACCCTTATCTTGTTTTCGAGCACGCTCAGCGATTTAAGTGAGCTGCGACAAGTGTCGCGCCCTTGTTTAGTTTTCGAGTCCGCTCAACAAGCTAAGTCGTTGCGCGATTAGTCAGCTGACAAGGTTGCTTGCGGTAAGACCTTGGCTGACAGGCTGCTTCGAGTTCAGACTCGGCTCGCGTAAGGGCCCTTTTGCCGCAAGTTTCCCTAAGCGTGGGGTAAAAGCGCACAAAGGGTGTAATGTAGAGGTGTAGCGTAGCAAGCCCTGCCGTGAGATGCCCTTCAGATGAGAAACTTGTGCGGAGGAGCCGGTCGCGACCCGATTCTTCCTCGATTTGTTTAGAGTCCGCTCAACAACTCGGCGCCTTGGCCGGCATTGGCCCGGCAAGGTTGCTTGCGGAAGCAACACCGCCAATGGCTGTCGATGTCCCACTTTCGACAAAGCGTGTTTGCGCCGCAAGTTCCCTAGCAGCGTAGAAGTATAAACATCTGAAGGGCAAAGGCACGGCATCGTATTGCAAAGTCGCCTGAAATGATTTATATACATATACATGTAAATAATGAAACCATTGCGCACTGTCTCATTTATTCCTATGGCTGAAATTACAGCAACAAGGAGAAACCCAGAAAACACACGCGCACTGGCCCCGACAAACCGGCGTTCTTTGGGGGCTGCGAGTACCAAGGTTCCTTCATGGCTGGCCAGTCGCCGGGGCTGCGATGACAGCGCAGAACAAAGGAAAAGGCGCGAGGCTCCTATGTCGACAAGCCGAGTTGCCGGGGCTGTGATATCGATAAGTTTTCATCCCTCTTCATGCATCCTCTTATGGATGGAGGGCCAGGAGGTCGTGTCCTTGAGCGAGCGAGCTTTGTATGGAAAAACCGTGGCGCGGAGGAACCTACCCGTGGATAGCCGCACCTTATCTTGTTTTCGAGCACGCTCAGCGATTTAAGTGAGCTGCGACAAGTGTCGCGCCCTTGTTTCGCTTTTCGAGTCCGCTCAGCGATTTAAGCGAGCTGCGACAAGTGTCGCGCCTTTGTCTCGCTTCGAGTCCGCTCAACAAGCTAAGTGCGTTCGCGACTAGCAGCAACAAGGTTGCTTGCCAGTGGGACCTTAGCCAGGCCAGTGTGCTTGAGTTCAAGACTCGGCTCGCGGCAAGGGCCCCTCGCAAGCAAGTTCCTAGAAGCGAGGGGTGAAACATACAAGGCACGGGATCAAGTAAAAGACGTTACCCGCAAGCATTCCCTCTTTTCATTAAAAACATCCCATTCCAAAGACAAGTCCATAGAGGATGAAAAACATGATAGAGAGGATTACATGTTTTAAATACAAATAAGGCCCAAGGGCTTACAAATCAGAGATAAGATGCCGTAATCCCTCTCCTGCTTCTCTGTTCAGGAGTTCAGGAGGTAGGTCAGGAGGACCTGCAAGAGAAGCTTGCCGGGAGGCGAAGGGCGCCTAGGAGAGCTACGGCGCCAAGACACCAAGAGAACTTCCGGGGCCGGCCAGAGCTTGGCGGAGGCGGAGGCGCCGGAGGTAGAGCTTGAAGGCGGGGTGGTGGGGCGTCATCACTGTCGAGGGCTCCTACGCCCTCAAATACTCGACATGACGGCCTTGCCGCCACCCTCTTCCTCTTCCGCAGCCTCCTTACGCCAAATTACCCAAGGAGACGGCCGGGGAGTTCAGGCGTCGGCGACCCGGATGATGGGGTCGCCCGTGTGCCTTGAGGCAGCATCCGACGCCTAGTCGGACCCGCCATCCTCCTCGTCGCTTGCTGCCGCCCTCCTCGTCTACTCGCTCGAGGAGGGACCTTCGCTATCGGAGGAGCTGTCCACACAAAGATCTCGCCCGGTCCGGAATCTCGAAGACCTTGACGGGCGAAGGTCGCCTCCATTAACTTGAAATGGAGGGTAAACCCCGCCAATCAAGGCTGTGGATGCGGGCGAACGTCTTCCACCCTCGGTCGGAAGTACATCACG
Organism: Aegilops speltoides; assembly: GCA_021437245.1. Lineage (NCBI taxonomy): Eukaryota > Viridiplantae > Streptophyta > Magnoliopsida > Poales > Poaceae > Aegilops > Aegilops speltoides. Next base: position 147,538,213 of record CM038145.1, read on the forward strand.
CCGGGGCTGGGGACCACGACACTCACTCGAGTGCCGCTGATCCCACAGCCCCTCATGCATAACTCCATCACCTCGGGCGGATCCGGTTCCATCGCGCCATGAACAGGGCCGGCGGCAGAGGCGGGCGTGAGGCGCGGCGCAGCAGATGAAAGAACTCGGGATCGTCTCAGTATGGACCGCCTCGAGACAGGAGCAGCTGAGAGACGGGGAGGCACATCGCCACGACCGCCTCTCCCGGCCGCCTCGACCACGCCCTCGGCCTCGTCAGCTGCCTCGCCCCTCCCTCTCCCCTCGTGGCGGCTCCGCCACGCCAGGTCTTGAATAGGGAGAAGTGCGCTACTGGCGAAGCGACCGCTGCTACCGTTGAAGAACTAGGGTTTCCTCCTTCCATGGCGTAAAGAAGAACGGAAGTCAAGACGAAGGAGAAGAGGAAGTGTGAGACCATCGTGCTCCCCTTCCGCCCTTTTTAAAGAAGCGAGGTGGGACTCAACCGCCCTGCCCGGCCAATCGGGAAGCAAGAAGAGGCGGGAGGCGGGCCGACTCGCCATCTCCGCCCGTGACGGCTCGGTCTCCCACCTTCGCCCCACGACCCCCATGCATGAGGGCCGCGTGGCGAAAAAGCGGGCCCGGAGCGACGGGTGAAGTGACCTCGCCCTGCACCACGATCACGGGGGTGGATGCCCTAAAGACCGCATGCGCCGCCCACGCCTCCCACGACGCAGCAATCGACGCGTGCGTTGACATAGGGGATGCGGCAGATGCGGAAGTGGATTCGGCACGCCGTGGGCTGCGTGTGCCCGTGCACTGTTTTGGGCCTCTCCAACAGCGCTTCGGCACCGTGTGTGGCCCAGGCACGGGGCTCTGTCGGTGTACTAAGGTAAGGGTACCTCGGTACCCCAACTTGTGCATCAGGCGGTTGCAGCTTCCCGCTGGCGGGGTTTACCACGTGCTCGCCAAAACCTTCTGCTCCATGTCAAACCATTCAAAAGGCAAAGCATACAAGGCAGAAGATCGAGATCGGCAAGCGGAGTTTGCCGGGAAGGCCGCCTCGTGCTCAAGGTTACATCACTCACGCAAGGCCACGGCAAGTGGAGCTTGCCAGAAGACTAGAAGATTACATCATAGAAGACACGCCTCGGCGCTACATGCGTCCGGCAAGGGCCCGGGAGCGACAAATTCTGAGCCCGGCAAGCCCGGGCCCGGCAAATCGAGACCCGGCAAGGTGCTTGCCGGGAGGATTACGTTGTGTGCCCGCCGCTCAGCTCATCAGCCACGTCGCCTGGGCCTTTCGAGGGCAGCGTGGCGGATGGTCTGTGCAGCTGGGGACACGGTGGCACTTCACTTGGTAGATCCATCGCCGTGGCGAGACGGAGACGCAAGGCGGGGAGCTTTTGGGGTCGACGGCGACGGGCATTAAATGCCCTTGTCCCCCATCACAAAGTAGGTAGCAACCACTGCTCATGCAATCGTAGCTCCTTTGTTCCCGACTGCTCCAACTACCACCTCTTTTACATTTTTACCCCTTTCTCCTACGTTGACACCTGTCGGTGACCCCTTGCACTATAAAAGGAGGCCCATGCACAACGTGGAGGGGGTTCGGCTGGTTCGACTCATTCGACACTACAACTCTCACACTCGGTGTAGCTGCTACTGTAGATCTTCAAGCTCCCGAGCTCAATACAAACCAAGGCAGGAGTAGGGTTTCTGGCGTCCATCGCGTCCGAACTCGGGTAAAGCCGCCAGCGTGCTGCCTCGATCTGCTCTCTGTGCTCCCTCCGCCCTCGTCAAGATGCATAAGGGGCCCCGCCCCATAGGTGTTCGTGGCGGGCGGTTCCCCAGCTGTCCCTACCTAACTCGACGGCGGGGACAAGGGCATTTAATGCCCGTCTGGTCGCCCCAACAATGCAAGGAAACGACCGTTAGGGCGCCACCGATCGCCACGATGGCCTCCTTGTCACTTCATTGCACCTCGACCGCAGATAGCTGCACAAATACTGCCCACGTGCTCCTGGGATGGTCCCGGGTGACCGCGTCGTTGGATGCGCCGGCGCTTAGGTGCAGAGTGGCAACCTTGCCGCGACAAGCGCTTTGCCGCATGCCGCCGCCTTGTCGCGTCAGCAAGCTTTGCCGCTCGCCGTAACTTGCCGGGACGCGCGGGGCGTCGTGGCAAGTTCTCTGAAGCGCCTTGGTTGGCCTTCCCGGCAAGCTCCTCCTGCCGGGGTCTTTATCCTTCCCGGCAAGCTCCTCTTGCCGGGGCCTTGTCGCTCCCGGCAAGCTCCTCTTGCCGGGTCCTGGTGTTCTCAGTTAATACTTTGTTCTTGAATGGTAGTAAAATAGGGACTTCGGAGGATCTTGGCGGACGCCCGGCAAGCCTTGCAGAGGTGTCTTGATGCCCGTGCACAAGTTCGGGGTACTAAGGTACCCCTACTTTAGTACACCGACAGGAGCCCCCGGGCCTGGGCCATACACAGTGCCGAGCGCTGTTGGGCCAGGACCAAAATAGTGCATGGGCACGCGTGGCCTGGGTCCACATTGAATCTGACTCCGTGCCCGTCGCACCCTCTCGCAACGGCACGCGTCAATTGCAGCGTCGTGGGCAACGAGCGTGGCGTGCGTGATTTTCGAGGCGTCCACCCCCTGTGATCACGGGGCGGGGCGAGGTCACCTCACCCGTCGCCTCGGCTCTGCATCTTCGCCACGCGGCTCCCATGCGCCTGGGGTCACGGACGGTGTGAGTGGGAAGCTGGGCCATTGCGATTCCCGCGCCTTGATTGGCTGAGCGGGGCGGCCGAGCCCCCACCTCGCTCCTTTAAGAAGGGCGAGAGGGGAGCGCAGAAGCCCGCACTCCCCCATCGCCTTCTCTTCCTTCCGCTTCTGCTCCCCCTTCCTCACATTTGCCATGGAAAAAGGAAACCCTGGTTCTTCATCGGTGGCGGCGAGGGTCGCCACCAGACAGCGCGGCTCTCCCTATCCCGCACCTGTGGTGGCGGAGCCAGCCACAAGGGGAAGGGGGAGGGGGCGAGGTCGTGGACGAGGTCGAGGACGCGGTGGGAGCGCTCGGGGAAGAGGCGGGCGGGGACGCGCGCCATCTCCACCTCCGCCGGCGGCTCCTCTCCTCATGGCGGTCCACACCGGGGACGACCCTTGCGAGTTCTTCGTCAGGCTGCGCCGGGCGCCTCATCGTCGCCTCCTGCTTCCGGCTCCATTTGCGAGCATGATGGAGGCGGACCCGCCCGAGCTAAGATTGCATGAGGGGTGTGGAATCAACAGACGCGAGTCCACGTTGTATTCCCAGCCCCGATGTGATGTATCTTGATAGTGGGTGGAAGACGCTCGCTCGCATCCACAGCTTGACGGCGGGTTTACCTCCATTTTGTTAATGGAGGGCGACCTTCTCTCCGTCAAGGTCTTGGGGACTCCGGCATTGAGCGAGGTGCTGCGTGGATAGCTCCTCCGACAAGAAAGATTCCTCCTCGATCGAGTGACGAGGAGGAGAGCGGCAATGACGACGAGGGTAGCGGGCGGCGGATGACGGGTCCGACTAGGTGTCGGCGCCCGCTTCGTGTGCCACCGGCGTCCCCATCATCCGTGTCGCCGCGCCTTGAACTCCCGGAGTGCGCCTCCTTGGGCGGGGCGTGGGGAGGCTGCAAGAGGAAGAGGGTTGGCGGCAAGGCCGTCAAGTCGGAGTACGAGGGCGTGGTGCCCTCGACAGCATGCTGATGTCCTGCCTCCCCGTCTTCGATCTCTGCTTCCGGCGCCGCCATCACCATCCAGCCCCCGGAGGCTCCCGGGATGTTCTCTTGGTGTCTTCTGGCACCCGTAGCTTGCCTAGGCGCCCCTTTTGCCCTCTTCGCCTCCTTAACCTACCTCCTGAAAAGAGGGACATGAGAAGGGATTACGGGCATCTTATCTTTTCAATTTGTAAGCCTTCGGGCCTTAGCTAAAACTTGTAATCCTCTCTTTCATGTTTTTCATCCTCTATGGACTTGTACTGGAATGGGATGTTTTTAAATGAAAAGGGGAATGATTGCTGGGTTATATCCTTTACTTGATTCTATGCCTTGTATGTTCTTACCCTGCGCTTTGAGGGAACTTGCTGGCGCAAGCACACTTGCTGAGTGCGGAACATCAGAATATACCGGCGGTCTTCCGCAAGAAACCTTGTCGGGTCTAGTTGCAGCGCACTCGTATTGTTGAGCGGACTCGAAAACAAATCAAGGGCGCAACCTAGCCGCGTGTCGATTCCTCCGCGCATAGGTTTCCCATTCAAGGCACGCTCGTTCAAGGACGCGGCTTCGCATTCCCCAGCCCATAAGAGGATGCATGACGAGGGATGAAAAACTTATCTGATATCGCAGCCCCCGGCAACTCCGGCTTGTCGGGGATGAATCTTGGTATTCGCAGCCCCCAGCAACACTGGCTCGCTGGGATCTAGGTGTCGGCGCTCCTTTCTTTGTTCCTGCCGCTGCTAGATGTGTCATATGAACAACCTCTTGGAGCGCGGCAAGTTATTTACTATAATATATATCTCTATCCTGGGCACTGCTTGCTACGTCATCTCCTTTACTTGATTCCATCCCTTGTATGTTTTTACCCCACGCTTAGAGGGAACTTTCCGGTGCAAGCACACTTGCCGAAAAGCGGAACATCGGCAGCTCACCTGGCGGTGCTGCCTCGCAAGAAAACCTTGTCGGGCTAGTTGCAGCTCACTTGTATTGTTGAGCGGACTCGAAAACAAATCAAGGGCGCAACTTAGCCACGAGTCGATTCCTCCGTGCGTGTTTTCCATACAAGGCACGGTCGTTCAAGGAGATGACGCGCCGCATTCCCAAATTTCATAAGAGGATGCATGATGAAGGACAAAAGACTTATCTCGACATCGCGGCCCGGCAACTCGGCTTGCCACGGAGGAATCTTGGTACTGCATGCCCCGAAGAATGTTGGTTTGCGGGGCCCGCTGCCGCGCCGTATCCGCTTCCTTCCTTATTGCTGTTATTTTAGTTATGAGAAAAACTCAGTCAGTGCCGCAATAAGTTACTTTTGTGATGTAACTTTATCTCGGGCAATGCTATGTTATATCCTTTACTTGACTCCATCCCTTGTATGTTTTTATCCTTACGCTTCTAGGGAACTTGCCGGTGCGAACACACTTGCTGAGTGTGGAACATCAGCAGCCCGCTGGCGGTATTGCTCCCGGCAAGAAACCTTGTCGGGGCTAGTTGCAGCGCGCTTTCATTGTTGAGCGGACTCGAAACAAAGCAAAGGGCGCAACGTAGCCACGAGCTGGTTCCTCCGCGCACAGGTTTTTCATACAAGGCACGGGCGTTCAAGGAATATAACGTAAAAATTTAAAAACGATCGTGCTCTGCACTCAAATTTTGGGCAACTTAGCTTTTCTCATTATCGTGTTCCGCAAGGCTGCACTTCTTCCTTGATTCCCTCCTGTATGTTTTCACCTTTACGCTTTTTAGGAACTTGCGGTGCAAACACACTTCTTGAGTCTGGAACATCAGCAGCCTTCTTTGGCGGTGCTTGCCTCCGCAAGAAATCTCGTCGGGCTAGTTAGCGGCGCTTTCATTGTTGAGCGGAGTCGAAACAGATCAAGGGCGCAACTTAGCCGCGATTCGATTCCTCCGCGCGCAGGTTTTCCATACAAGGCACGGTCTTTCAAGGAATATAACCCCAAAATCTGAAACCAACTGCTCTACTTGCCAGTGGAGCTCGATGGCACGTCCTCGACGGCAGCGCAGCACTCCGGAAAGGTGCGCTTGCCGGAGTGGGCACCAGAGCTGTTCTTGCCGGACTTAGTCTTTGGTGAAACTGTCTTTGCCTTCTTGCACTTGCCGGTGGAGCTCGATGGTGCATCCTCGACGGTAGCACAGCACTCCGAAGAGGTGCGCTTGCCGGAGTGGGCATCAGAGCTACTCTTGCCGGACTTGGTCTTCTTCTTCTTCCCAGAAGCTTCAATGCAAGTGGTTTGTGTTCTCGCTGCGCTGCCGCTTCCCGGTAGATCTTGTCGGTGCAGATAAGTGCATCCTTCTTGTCGCCTTGGACAGAAATGACACTTATCGGACCAGGCATCTTGAGCATATTGTAGGCGTAGTGAGAGGCTGCCATGAACTTGGCAAGCGCCGGACGGTCGAGTATCCCATTGTAAGGCAATGGGAAATCAGCAACATCAAATGTGACTCTCTACGTCACGAATTTAACTCGCTGCCAAAAGTTCTTTGGCGGGTGATCTTCCCTTCGACTTGCTCCTTCCCGGTTTATCCCTTGAAAGGTACCAGTCTCTTGAGCTCATTGCCGGAATACTGGAACTTCTTGAGCCTTTGTGGAGGAGATCAGATTCAGCCGGCCCCGCTGTCAACCAACATCTTCGTGACCTTGAGGTTGCGGATTGTCGGCTAAACCAACATCGGCAGCACCCGACGCGGTGATGCGATCAGGTGATCCTCAACGTCGAAGATGATGGGCGTGGACCACTTGAGGGGCTTGCGCGATTCGGACGGATGGTTCTGCGCCACCTCTCGCCCACCGCTTGAGTTGGCGGTGCGAGGTGTCTGAAGCACCGTCCGATGCACAAAACCTCCGCCGCCTCAAACTCTTGGTCATCAATCTCATCTTCCTCCATTTCATCATCTTCATCTTCGTCTTCGTCCTTGTCGCGGCCACGGGGAGGCCTGTCTCCTTGCCGTGTCTTGGCCTTGCCGCGGCGCCCTCCCTGGGCGGGAAGCTTCTTGCCGGATCCGCCGCCACCTTTCTGGGCCTTCTCCTTGTCGCGGCCAGATTCAGCTTTCTCAGAGCTCCGATCCGCTCAACTTTCTTGCGGGCTTGGAGGTCGTGGCCCTTGGTGCGGTGGATCTTGCAGTACTGCTTGCCGGAGCCATCCTGCTTGTCGGCGGCTACCACAGCTTCACCGGAGTCACCAGCTTTGGCCTTGTCGGAGCCGCCTCCATTGCCAGAATGCTCGGCAACCAGCACATCCTTAGCCATTCTCTTTACATTGTTCCGCCTCGGTTCTTCCTTGCAGGCGGCATCCTCACCGCCGATCCTTCGCTCCTGTAGTCTCTCAGGATTTTCCTCCCTCCTCACCCCGTGCACACTTGTCGGCTAGAGCATATAGCTCACGACATCTTCGATCTTGCACATCGCCATCTCCCTCCTCATCCTGCGGTTACGCGCGTTCGATGGAACAGCGCCGATAAACGCGGCTGGGTGGAGCGTCCGATGTTGCGCTGCACTGGCTGAATCTCAGACGCGTGCTGCGCAGGGGTTCTCCCTCATACGGGCGGCGATGCAGATCGCTCTCCTGGCCATGGGGTTTGTGGCGCTTTGTGAAGGCGCCGACAAACCGATGACACAGTCCGCCCATGAAGAGATGGACCCGTCCGGCAAGTGCATGAGCCAAGATCGGCGACAAGGCTTGAGCACCAGCGGAAGTAGTTGACGAGGATCTTCTCGTCGCGCCGCAGCCGCACACGCGATGGTGTAGATGCTGAGGAACTCCGACGGATGTATCTGCCATCGCATTTCTCGGCACATCTGGCTTGAAGTTCTTGGTACTGGAGCCACCGGACTTGCCACGCTCACGGGTGAACGCGAGGCAACTGCCGCCACGGCAAGTCGCCTGGTTCCCCTGGCGCATGCATATCGACAGTGGGCCTTGCGCGCTGGTCAGATTGACGCCGCGCTTCTCTTCTGCGCTCGATGCGAGTGCGGGCGTCTTTGTGTCGTCGCTCTTGGATAACTTGGCGTTGATCGCAGCGGGTTCGCGGGTCCTACGACACAGTGGAGTCGGCGTCAAGGTGGGCCCGGTGAGTTGGCGATGTCGGCCTTCGAGGCGGGGAGTGCATGGTGGTGGCACCCCCAGCGGTCTTGTCGGCGTCGGCTTGCGCCTGGGCGTCTTGCCGGGGCTTCAATGCGCTCGGTTGCCGGGGCTTGTCGCCGTTGGCCAAGCCGATGAGGCTATAAATGGCCATCCTCTAGTTGTCAATCTTGTGTGGCGCCGGAGGGTGAAGCAGCTGGGCTCGGGCCAGCGCTTCCTCAGGAGTCTTGGGTGGCGGCGGCGACGAGTGGCGCGAGGAGCGGATGTGCTCGGGCTCCCAATCGATTGGAAGAGCGGTACCCTTTCGGGCGATCGCACCTCACTCGCGCCCGGCATCTTTGGCGTGCACGCTGGTCTTGAGCGTCCCGCGACCCACCAGCTTGGCCTTGCTCCACGCGAAACACGGTGCTAGGAAACACCAGGGTGTTGTCGACCGCACACTCTGGGAAGGGCGTGGTGTCTGTCGGTTGCCGGCGCTTGCGGGGCCTTGTTTTGGACCCGGTGACGGCGTGAGTCCCACGTCGGCGCCAGCTCCTCCGCCGGTGTCCACTCCACCGCCCGTTTGCTCCTGCGGCGGTGGTGGAATCGATGTAGACGGAGCGGCCACCTCCGAAGGCTTCTTCTTTGGTGGCATGTCGATGAAGACGTTGATGTAGCGCGCGTGGAGACCGAATCAGGTTCAAGACGACCTCGGCGCCCCTACCCGGCGCGCCAAAGATGTCGTGGCGGCTGTGGCACGAGCACCTATGGGGCGAGAGCCCTTCCGTCGGCGAGGAGCGGAGGCGCCTGAAGAGCAGATCGAGGTCGAGCGCGCGGGGGGAAATGGGCGATTTTTACCCAGCTTCGGAGCTCTCCGGAGATAAAACCTCATGCTGCTTTGTGTTTGTATTTGTTCTTCGCTAGAAAGCGTGGGTATCTTTGTGGTCTCGAGTGAGTCGAATCGATCGAACCCAACGAAGCCGAACCTCTTCTACGTGCGCATGGGCCTCCCTTTTATAGTCCAAAGGGGTCACCGACAGGTGGCAGCGTAGAAAGAGGGGTAGAAAGGTAAAAACGCAGGTTGGTACAATAGTGTCCAACAGTGTCCCCTACCTAACTCTGACGGCAGGGGACAAGGGCATTTAATGCCCGTCCGGTCGCCCCAACAGTGCAAGGAAACGACCGTTAGGGGCGCCACCGATCGCCACGATGGCCTCCTTGTCAGCTTCGCTTGCCACCTCGCACCACATAGCTGCACAGCGCCTCGCCACGTGCTCCTGGGATGGTCCTGGGGTGACACATCGTTGGATGCGCTGGAGCTTGGGTTCCGAGTGGCAGCCTTGCCGCGGCAAGCGCCTTGCCGCGGCCGTCGTCTTGTCGCGTCAGCAAGCTTTGCCGCTCGCCATAACTTGCCGGGATGTGCGGGGCGTCGTGGCAAGTTCTCTGAAGCGCCTTGGTTGGCCTTCCCGGCAAGCTCCTCCTGCCGGGGTCTTTATCCATCCCGACAAGCTCCTCTTGCCGGGGCCTTGTCGCTCCCGGCAAGCTCCTCTTGCCGGGTCCTGGTGTTCTTAGTTAATACTTTGTTCTTGAATGGTAGTAACATAGGGACTTCGGAGGATCTTGGCGGACGCCCGGCAAGCCTTGCCGCGGGGTGCTGCGACTGCCCGTGCACAAGTTCGGGGTACTAAGGTACCCCTACTTTAGTACACCGATAGGTGGAGCTGCCTTCGCCTTCTTACACTTGCCGGTGGAGCTCGATGGTGCGTCCTCGACGGTAGCGCAGCACTCCGAAGAGGTGCGCTTGCCGGAGTGGGCATCAGAGCACTTGCCGGACTTGGCCTTCTTCTTCCCCCCGGGAGCTTCAGCGGCAAGTGACTTGCGTTCTGCTGCGGCTCCTGCTTCCCGGTAAATCTTGTCGGTGCAGATAAGGGCATCCTTCTTGTCGACGGGGACAGAGATGACTCTTATCGGACCTGGCATCTTCAGCATGTTGTATGCATAGTGAGAGGCTGCCATGAATTTGGCAAGTGCTGGACGGTCGAGTATCCCATTGTAAGGCAATGGAAAGTCAGCAACCTCAAAAGTGACCCTCTCAGTCCTGAAGTTCAACTCACTGCCAAATGTCACCGGCAACGTGATCTTTCCCTTCGGCTTGCTCCTTCCCGGATTGATTCCTTGGAATGTGCCGTCTCTTTGAGCTCGCCGTCGGGGATCCGAGTTTCGAGTACCGCCGAGGAGATCAGGTTCAAGCCGGCCCGACGCCAACTAGCATCTTTGTGACCTTGAGGTTGCGGATAGTCGGTGAAACCAACATCGGCAAGCACCGACCGCAGCTATCGCGATCGAGTGGTCCTCAATATCAAAGATGATAGGCGTCTGGACCATTTCGAGGCTTGCGTGACTCGGCGGGTGGTTCTGCGTATTGACTTCTGCGCCCATTGCTTGAGCTGGCGGTGTGAAGTATGCGCAGAAAGCACCACGTCAACGCCACAGGACCTCTGTGGCTTTCAAACTCCTGCTCATCGGCCTCGTCATCATCCATATCTTCATCGTCGTCATCATCTTAGGTCCTTCGCGGCGCGGGAGGTCTGTCTCCTTGCCGCTGCTTGGCCTTGCCAGCCGCGTCCTCCTCGGCGGGATGTTTCTTGCGGATCCTCCAATACCTTCTTGGCCTTCTCCTTGTCGCGTCGCTCGTACTCAGCCTTCTGCTGCTCGACAAGCTGCTCGACCTTCTTGCAGCTCTGGAGATCATGGCCCTTGGTGCGGTGGATCTTGCAGTACTGCTTGTCGGAGCCGCCCTGCTTGTCGGCGACCGCCACAGCCTCGCCGGAGCTACCAGCTTTGGCTTTCTCGGTGCCACCTTCGTTGCCGGACTGCTCAACAACTAGCACGTCTTTCCCTTTCCTCTTCCTGTTGTTCCGCCGCCGGTTTCTTTTTGCCGGGGCAGCATCCTCACTGTCAGATCCTCTTGCTTCTGCATTCTCTCCGGGGAGTCTCCTCTCTTCTTCAGCACGTGCACACTTGTCGGCCAGGGCATATAGCTCACTGACGTCTCTGATCTTGCACATCGCCATCTCTTCCCGCATCCTGCTGATTCGCGCGCGCTCGATGGAACGCTACCGATGACCGCGGCGGGTGGACATCTGGGATTGTGTGTTGTACACGGTGAATCTCTGAGTGTACTTGCGCCGACTCTCCTTCCTTCCGACGCAGTATGTGAAGGTCGCTCTCCGGCCACGAGGTTTGTGGCACTTTGTAAAGGTGCCGACAAACTGATGGCATAGATCTGCCCATGAGGATATGGAGTTGTCCGGCAAGTGCATGAGCCAGGATCTGACATTGGGCCTGAGCACCAGTGGGAAGTAGTTGTCAAGGATCTTGTCGTCCCGTCCCCCGGCAGCTTGCACCGTGATGGTGTAGATGCCGAGAAACTCCGACGGATCGTCTTGCCGCCATACTTTTCTCGACGCGTCGGCAGAAATTCTTCGTTGCTTAGCGCCACTATAACGCCTCGATCGACTATATCTCCCGTGTGTCAAGCACGACTTAGAGGCATAACCGCATTGAAAGCAATGTCGCAAGTGAGGTAATCTTCACACAACCCAAGTAATACATAAGGGAAAGAGATACATAGTTGGCTTACAATCGCCACTTCACACAATTACATGAATAAAGCATTACATCAACTAGATACAATCAAGGTCCGACTACGGAACCAAAATAAAAGAAGAACCCCAAATGCGACAAAGGACCCTGATCGACCCCAACTGGGCTCCACTACTGATCAACTAGAACGAAACAACATAAAGAACAAGATCTTCATCGAGCTCCTCCTTTGAGCTTGATTGCGTCACCTGCTCGGTAACATAGGCACCTGCAAACTGGTTTTGGAAGTATCTGGTGAGTCACGAGGACTCAGCAATCCCATTACCATGGGTATCAAGACTAGCAAAGCTTAATGGGAAAGGAAGGGGTAAGGTGGTGAGGTTGCAGCAGCGGCTAAGCATATATGGTGGCTAACATACGCAAATGAGAGCGAGAAGAGAACAAGCGGAACGGTCGTCAACTAGCAATGATCAAGAGGTGATCCTGAACACCTACTTACGTCAAACATAACACAGGAACCGTGTTCACTTCCGGACTCCGCAGAAGAGACCATCACTACACACTCGGTTGATGCGTTTTAATTGGATCAAGTGTCAAGTTGTCTACAACCGACATTAACAAATTCCCATCTGCCACATAACCGCTGGCACGGCTCTCGAAAGTTTATACCTGCAGGGTGTCCCAACAGCCCATGACAAGCTCTCGCGATCATCGAAGAATAAACCTTCACCCGTAACACTCGATCGACTCGGTATCCGGTACATCAAGACATTTCGACAATGGTAAAACAAGACCAGCAAAGCCGCCGGCGTGTCGACATCTGATAGTAGCAGCGTATCTCGTCTCAGGCCACGACCGGATGAGCTAAGCGTACAGGTACCGACGTAACCCAAGTTGCCAAGGGATGGTCCCGCACGGTGCTCTAGTTTGGACCAACGCTTAGACAAGCACTGGCCCGGGGGGGCTATAAAAAGATGACCCTTGGGTTAATTACTCCCAAGGGAAAAGTAGGTGGTGGTGAGGCAAATGGTAAAAGGCAATGTTGGGCCTTGCTGGACAAGTTTTATTCAAAGCGAACTGTCAAGGGGGTCCCATAAATCACCCGACCGCGTAAGGGACGCAAAATCCGGGAACATAACACGGTATGGCGGAAACTAGGGCGGCAAGAGTGGAACAAAACACGAGGCATAAGGCCGAGCCTTCCACCCTTTACCAAGTATATAGATGCATTAATAATATAAAAGATATTGTGATATCCCAACAAAAAACCCTGTCCACCATGGAGAAATCTTCAACTTCACCTGCAACTAGCAACGCTATAAGAGGGGCTGAGCAAGAGCGGGAACATAGCCAAACAACGGTTTGCTAGGAATGGTGTCAAAGGTTAGGGGTTCATGGCAATATGGGATGGCTTGACAAACAGGTAATGGGTAGCGCAGCATAGCGAAAGAACGAGGCAACTAGCATAGCAATGATAGTAGTGAGATCCAGGGTAGCGGTCATCTTGCCTGAAATCCCGCAAGGAAGAAGAACGAGTCCCTGAAGAAGACAAACGGACGAAGACGAACGGGTCCTCACAACTCCGGAACGAAACCGAAGCTAACGAGAGAAGCAAACCGGAAAGAAGCAAACAACATAGTAAACAACCATCGCATAAGCATGTCATGATGCACAAACAAGTATGATGCATGTCCGGTTAATGAGGCATGGCATGGCAAAGTGCAAACAAACAACACTACAAATTAAGTGGAGCTCAATATGCAACGAGTTGCATATTGATGAACACCACATCAGTATTTAGTTCTCTCTTGTTTAAGCTACCGAACAATATTAAATGTTGATTAACATGGCAAGGGGTGAAGCATAAGAAAACTAGCTAACTAGGCAAGTTTAAATGAGGCCGGAAACAACGAACAACAAGTCCGGAAACTCCTCATATGCATGTATTAGGTTTGGTACTGTTCTGCCCTAAACACAATTTTAGAGTTATTGAACATGCCAGATGAGTGCACCATGTTAAACTAGGCAAAATTCTACCCCATTTACATATAAAGTTTGTTAAAATCGGAGTTACGGTTATTTAGTTATAAATTAAATCATTTTAACATGGCATTTATGCAAATTTAAACAAACAGCATTTTAAACATTTTAAACATGGATGAAAATGGCATATTATGAAACTAGATGAAATTCTAAGCATTTTACATATAAAGTTTGTTTTAATCCGATGCACCGTTGTGAAGTTATTAAATGCATGAGTGCAAGGGGTTTTTCTGTAAAACAGTAAATCGCTGGATAAAACTAAAATCACAGACCGGAAAAAAATACGTTACGGGCCGCAACCGACTGGCCCAACAGGAACAGGAGCTGGGGGGGAGCTCACCCTGGGCCAAGGCCCGGTCGAGGAAGGAGAGGCTGCAGCAGGCCGCTGGAGCAGTTGGGCCTGGGGCCGGATCGGTGAGGGATTGGGGCGGCCTGAAGGGCGCTGCTGGGCTGGCTGCTGCTGGTTTTGGATGCGGACGGCGCACGGACTGGCGAAGTCGATCCAGCGCGCTGGACGGCGGGCGGCGATAGGGGCTCGTCCTCTCAAGATGTAAGCAGCAGCAGCGAGTTCAGAGCGAAGAACGCGGGACTAGAGCTGTCGGAGGAGTCCGGCGAGGTCGATCCGGCGCGAGGAAGGCCATGGGGCGCGGTTCGCCGGATCAGACGGGCTCGGCCTCGAGGAGGCGGCGGCGCGGGATCGGAGGCGGCAGCGATGAACTCCAAGAGGCAGGCGCGCTGCCTGGGAGGCGTTGTGCGGACGGCGCCGCGGCGGGCGCGAATGGCAGCGGGCACTGGCGAGGAGGCGACGTTCTGCGGGCGTGGCGAAGCCGGCGGCGGCGGCGAGCGGGCAGCGGCCGACGGCGGCTTCGGGCGGCTTCGAGGAGGACGGCCTTCGGGCGGTGGTGTGCGTTCAGAAAGCGGGAGGTGGGCGCTGATGTCTCCGGCGACGGCAGACGACCACCGAGGCGGGGCAAGAACGAGGGGAACCGATTCCCCGCCGTGGGGCGGATCCGCGAAGCTTAAGCGCGGTCATCTCGTTCGAGCGAGAGGAAGCGGCGGGCGGGCGACTGCGAAGGGCCTTGGCGTGGCGGCGGAGAGGCGAGTGGGCGAGGCGCTCTTGGCCTACAGTCGATGGGGGGCGAAGGAGGTGTTGGCGCGGCAGAGCTCAGCGAGCCATGGCGCCGGGGCAAGCGAGAGGAGGCGAGGCGACCCGTCGAGCAACACAAGCAGCGAGGGACGGGAAGGAGAGGTGGCGCGATGGGGCCGGCCTGGTGGTGGTGCTGCTTGGGCGGCTCGAGGGAGGGCAGAGGAGGCCGGGATCGAGGGCTGGCTACGCAGGAGGCCGCCGGGTTGGCTTGATGATGAAATTGAGGGAGGAGGTGGTTGGTGGCGTCTGAAGTCGAGAAGGGATGGATTTGGGAGGATCCCGAGGGAACGAGAGAGAGTGGCGGCGGGAGAAGGATGGGACAGCTTTCCTTGATTCTAGGGTTAGGCTGAATATATATAGCAAGTGGGTTTTGGTTTAGGGTATTAGGTCCCTCCGATCGTGTCGGACGGACGGAAAAAATAGGCTAGGAGTCCAATAGAGAAAACGGAGATATTTTGTAGACGTTAGGGGATGATCCGGACCCAACGGTAACGACAGACCGGTTCGGGTTCGGGCAAGTTTCGGACACGCACACAGGGGTGCTGCGAGCTGGCAAGAGAGGTCGACAAAGACAAGGGGGGTTTTGTGGTCTCGGAGAAAGAGAGAAGAGAGGGGTCCAAATGGTCTGAGGGAAGGTCAACAAGGACAAGGGCCCGACAAAAAGCCAATGCAGGCAAAGAAAGAAAGGGCAACTGCGAACGGATGCAAGTTTTATGAAAACGATGCCGATGCAATGCGCATGAAGCATGAGATGAAAAGCATGACATGAACAAAAACAAAAGCAACACAACAGACAAAAACCCAACCACGAAGGAAAAATCATATCGCATCTCCGGAAAAGGCAAGAGTTGGAGTTATGAATATGGAAAGTCGTATCCGGGGCGTTACAACACTCCACCACTACGAGAGGATCTCGTCCCGAGATCTAGGATGGCACCGGAGGGAAAAGGAAGAGGAAGAGGAGAGGTAAAACTAAGTTGCTTCTTTGACGAACGAGTGAAACCACGAACCTTGAGAGGTTGAGCAATTTAAAAGAAAGAGTACAACAGAGATGAACGAGTTGCAAACAATCCGTTAGAAAAGAGGAAGAAGGAACATTACGAGAGCTTGAAGGTTGCAAAGACATGAATCAAGAGTTTAATGGACAAGATAGAATTCAAAAACCACTCCGGTTAAAACAAGATGGGAGAGGAAGAAGATTGAAAATAATTTGGGCAGCACTCCGACTGTAAATGGAAGGAATTGAACATGAACTTGAGAAGATAAGATGGTACTTGATTAAATCAACAACACACTGCAATGGGTAAGAGGGATTTCAGACAGCACTCCGGTTGAAAAGAGAAGAAAACTTGAAAAGATTAAAAGATATAGAGGAGATGATACAACACTCCGGTTAAATGGATAAGCAAGAAAAGAACACGATCCTCACAAAACGAGGTGATGGGTGAAGGGCACAACATCACAATGCCTTCGTAATGAAAGAATACAAGATAGACCATTGGAATAACCGAATGGAGAAGGAAATGACAACTTCTGCCACAATTGAATTTGGAAGAGCCTCCTTAAAAGAAGGATTGAGCGGAGTTGTTAGAAAATCAACAACGAAAAGCACAAGCTTGTTGTGGGCTTATGGCAAACATCTCAAAATGATGAGGTGACAACCGGCCAGTAATGGAAACAATTGATTGGTTGAGATCACCAAAGCGATGAAAAACTTCTTCACCGAGAGGATAGGAAAAAACTTGGATCATTGATAAACACCATAATAGCAACATTCCTTAGAAGGCCTTAGGTGAAATCTATACCAAGATAACTCCAGAGAAGAGATTGATGGATTTAAAATACCTCATTCTTGACAACATGTGAATCATGAAACACGAACTCAAATATTCAAGAATGACATAACACCATCTCAAAAGATAAGGTGGAAAGAATTGCACTCCGGATTACCATATTAAGAAAGCTTGAGCTTCTTAGGAAAGAATCTCGATGAAAACTTTGAGAAGGAATTAAATCCTTGATGAACCACCATGTAGAGCCTCAATGAAGAACTCCGGTAAACAAAAGGAATGAAAAGAAAGAGAAATTGAAAACACAAGGTGAATCCTTGCAATGATTTAGATGGATCTTCGTGATGATGAGAGCTTGGAACTCCGGGAAAAGAAAAGATGAAACAACTGAAACCGAGAATTAATTCATCATGAACAATCTCCGGAAGAAAAGAATTGAATCACCTCGAGGAAATAAGAATAAGATTTATTATATGCTTATCCTTCATCAAATAAATTGATGACAATCAACGGATTTGGCATACTACTTATTCCCGTAGAAAGGATTAAAAAGAGATATAGCGCAAAATTGAGAAGGTATTGATGGAACCACCGTGGGATTTGGAAACAACGAATGAATTGAAATGATGAACAAGGAAGAGATCTTGAAAGAACCACCGTAAAAATTGGAGAAGAGAGTAGCAAGGTACAATTCACGGGAAGAATTGGAAACGAATGAAGATACTTGAGGGGATTTAGATACATGAGAACGAAGAGAACATGAACTGATTAGAGGCTATTGAACGATGCACCGATAAGATTTAGAGAACGATAGCTACACGCTGAGAATGAAGAATTATGACATGATGGCCTTCGGAGGAAAGGAAACAACTCATGAAATGCTCCGGATGGTAAGAAAAGAATTCTCACAATCGAAAACAATTATGAGGATAGCATGAACCTAGAACCATGAATATTCAAGAGAATGGACCAAGATTAAAGAGAAACTCTTCTTGGTCTTCAAATGTTGAGAATGATGATGAAAACACCACCATGAATTGTTGAGGCACACCGGAAGAATCAAAAGCGAAGAGGTTGAGCCAACTATGAAAAGAATTTGAAAGATCTTGGAGAAAAGCATTTGGTGATGATAACTCATTCTTCGTCAAACTTGGAGAAGAATTTAAGATAGCTCGGGAAAAATAGAAGAGTCGGGTAAGATCACGGTAAAAGACACATGTGGGTTAGGGCCCACTCAAAAGAACACCGTTGAAAAGATTTAAAAAGATGTTGCACGGTTGAATTAAATGGCTTGAATGAGATAACAATCTCCAAATAGCTTGAACGGCTTAAGAATGGAAACACAAATCTTGAGATATCTTGAGCACTCGGAATAAATGAATAGGAAGAAGTGAATGATTAAGAGGTGCACCGCATGAGAAAGCATTGAAATGAGGAGAGGAATATGATGAATATCGAAGCTTGAATTGGATCCACGGAGAAGCAAAAGAACGAAGGATGATGGACTTGAAACTGTTGAGCATCTTCATGGGAAATCACCGGATAAGAACATTGATTGAAAAGAATGAAGAGACTTCACATGAATAAATGGATACTTGATAAAGAAATCCGTGTCCTTGAAGAAAAAAGGGTGGGAGGGTGGGAAAAACAAAGACAACTTGGGACGGATGAAACAAACACCGTTGAGAAAACTTAGAAATGATCTTGCGGATGGGGAGAATGATCGGATCATCTCGAAGAGAAACGCACCGGTTGGAAAAGAATTAACATGACAACCTCAATTGTCGAGAAGGATTGGTATTCACATCGGAGTATGAGAACACCATTTCGGAAAGGTATGGAATCAACATTTGACTTTGAAGCAACTCGAATACCACAACTCAAAACAAAAACAAAGGATTGGCTTGCAGAATAAGCCGGAACAAACATATGATAGAGATTTCGTCCGAAGTTTTCGTGGTGGGGCCTACACGGGCTCAATCGTACAGCACCATCATGTACAAGGCAAGCACATGACATACGGGCGTCCCAAGTCGGCATAGCCAAGGACTCTTTAAGACACTGCGAGACCATGTAAAACCAACCGTGAATAGGCG
The DNA here is from genome assembly GCA_021437245.1 of Aegilops speltoides. Classification (NCBI taxonomy): domain Eukaryota; kingdom Viridiplantae; phylum Streptophyta; class Magnoliopsida; order Poales; family Poaceae; genus Aegilops; species Aegilops speltoides. Next base: position 147,556,699 of record CM038145.1, read on the forward strand.
GACCACTAGGCGTCGAACCCCAATTTCATATCATACATCCGTCGGAAAGATATCCTAAGAGCTACTTGAATTCCCACCTATAAAACTCCGAAATTTTCCGGTTATGCAATCGGTGTTGGGGATCAGGGAGCAATATATATCTCACCCAAGCTAACAATCCCTACATCCAGTTGTATCCATCCTTCAACACATAACCAAGAAACCTTGAAATCGTCTACCTCAACCTTGAAAAGCATCCGTTATACAAGTCATGGCAATACTCCGTACTCACCTCGATCTTTGGGTTAGCGGGGTTATCTCACCAACAAGCGCATAAAAGAGATTTTCGATGTCGGCGTACTAAACTCGGTATTCGAAACTGCAACGATAAAATTATGGCGACAACACCTCGGAGCTCAACTCCCCGGGACACTGCCACAACCCCTAATGACAGGAGGCACCAAGACAATGTTGTCATCATAAAACCATCGGAACGATTCCAAGATACCCGCGTGATCCTAAAAAAATTTTTAGTGAAATTTGAGAAGAGAAGAGTCAAAACTCTACGTCAGGATACCTCACCAGAAGGTCGAAGGGACTGGGGAGTAAAAAGAATTCCTAAACTCTCCGATATATAATTCCTAAATGACTCAAAACATTTTTCTAGACACAACTCGGCCACTAAAAACGATCAAGCAGTGGGGCTCCTAAGGTCGGGAAAGGCTCTGATTACCAACTTGTAACGCCCTCGATGCGGCTATATCTCCCACGTGTCGAAGCACGACTTAGAGGCATAACCGCATTGAAAGCAATGTCGCATGAAGTGAGGTAATCTTCACACAACCCAAGTAATACATAAGGAAAGAGATACATAGTTGGCTTACAATCGCCACTTCACACAATTACATGAATAAAGCATTACATCAACTAGATACAATCAAGGTCCGACTACGGAACCAAAATAAAAGAAGAACCCCAAATGCGACAAAGGACCCTGATCGACCCCAACTGGGCTCCACTCTGATCAACTAGAGCGAAACAACATAAAGAACAAGATCTTCATCGAGCTCCTCCTTTGAGCTTGATTAAATCACTGCTTTCGGTAACATAGGCACCGCAAACTGGTTTTGAAGTATCACGGTGAGTCACGAGGACTCAGCAATCCCATTACCATGGGTATCAAGACTAGCAAAGCTTAATGGGAAAGGAAGGGGTAAGGTGGTGAGGTTGCAGCAATGACTAAGCATATATGGTGGCTAACATACGCAAATGAGGCGAGAAGAGAACAAAGCGGAGCGGTCGTCAACTAGCAATGATCAAGAGGTGATCACGAACACCTACTTCGTCAAACATAACACGTGGACCGTGTTCACTTCTCGGACTCCGCCGAAGAGACCATCACGACTACACACTCGGTTGATGCGTTTTAATTCGGATCAAGTGTCAAGTTGTCTACAACCGACATTAACAAATTCCCATCTCGCCACATAACCGCTGACACGGCTCTCGAAAGTTTATACCTGCGGGGTGTCCCAACAGCCCATGACAAGCTCTCGCGATCATCGAAGGAATAAACCTTCACCCAACACTCGATCAGACTCGGTATCCCGTACATCAAGACATTTCGACAATGGTAAAACAAGACCAGCAAAAGCCGCCCGGCGTGCCGACATCTGATAGTAGCCAGCGTATCTCGTCTCGAGCCACGACCGGATGAGCTAAGCGTCACAGTACAAGCGTAACCCAAGTTGCCAAGGGATGGTCCCAAGCACGGTGCTCTAGTTTGACCAACGCTTAGACAAGCACCGGCCGGGGGCTATAAAAGATGACCCTTGGGTTAATTACTCCCAAGGGAAAAGTAGGTGGTGGTGAGGCAAATGGTAAAAGGCAATGTTGGGCCTTCTTGGACAAGTTTTATTCAAAGCGAACTGTCAAGGGGTCCCATAAATCACCCGACCGCGTAAGGGACGCAAAATCCGGGAACATAACACCGGTATGACGGAAACTAGGGCGGCAAGAGTGGAACAAAACACCAGGCATAAGGCCGAGCCTTCCACCCTTTACCAAGTATATAGATGCATTAATAATATAAAAGATATTGTGATATCCCAACAAAAAACCCTGTCCACCATGGAGAAATCTTCAACTTCACCTGCAACTAGCAACGCTATAAGAGGGGCTGAGCAAGAGCGGGAACATAGCCAAACAACGGTTTGCTAGGAATGGTGTCAAAGGTTAGGGGTTCATGGCAATATGGGATGGCTTGACAAGCGGGTAATGGGTAGCGCAGAGATAGCGAAGAACGAGGCAACTAGCATAGCAATGATAGTAGTGAGATCCGGGTAGCGGTCATCTTGCACGAAATCCCGCAAGGAAGAAGAACGAGTCCATGAAGAAGACAAACGGACGAAGACGAACGGGTCCTCACAACTCCGGAACGAAACCGAAGCTAACGAGAGAAGCAAACCGGAAAGAAGCAAACAACATAGTAAACAACCATCGCATAAGCATGTCATGATGCACAAACAAGTATGATGCATGTCCGGTTAATGAGGCATGGCATGGCAAAGTGCAAACAAACAACACTACAAATTAAGTGGAGCTCAATATGCAACGAGTTGCATATTGATGAACACCACATCAATTATTTAGTTCTCTCTTGTTTAAGCTACCAACAATATTAAATGTTGATTAACATGGCAAGGGTGAAGCATAAGAAAACTAGCTAACTAGGCAAGTTTAAATGAGGCCGAAACAACGAACAACAAGTCAGGAAACTCCTCATATGCATGTATTAGGTTTGGTACTGTTCTGCCCTAAACACAATTTTAGAGTTATTGAACATGCAGATGAGTGCACCATGTTAAACTAGGCAAAATTCTACCCCATTTACATATAAAGTTTGTTAAAATCGATTACGGTTATTTAGTTATAAATTAAATCATTTTAACATGGCATTTATGCAAATTTAAACAAACAGCATTTTAAACATTTTAAACATGGATGAA